>ML780120.1:148645-196388 GCA_009831015.1 Picea engelmannii
CTTTACGTCCAGGGAGATCTGCTCCATATTTATTTTCCTCAGTGTCTCTGTGTCTCCTCCATTCTTTATCCCTAATAGTTCAGCGTTTATGTTTTTGAAGGTTCCTTCGAGTGAATTCGTTACTTTTTGTGCCTGCTCCTTGCCCAAAGCAATATCATGCTCCCATTTCTTTAACAAAATATTACCTCTTGTCTGCTCGGCAATGGAAAGCTCGGGGGTTCCCGCCGAAAACCTGTTATTGGTAGCTAACACTGCTTCCTGGAAGACGACTCGAGCGGCTTTTGCGCTTCTTTCCTTGACAATAAGATTCTCAGAAATCTGATTCATCAACAAGCAATCCTGTCGAAACTCCCCGATTTTGTTTAGTAGGCTCTGTTGAGCAGAAGAGACCCTACTCCGAATGTTGATTGCTCAAGATTTGACAATCTCGACGTCAATCACCTTGCTTTTCGTGACCCCTAATTGAGCCTGTAATTGTGCGATTGTATCCCTCTGGCGGTCAAATTGTACCCGACCATCTCGGATGACTGAATTTTCCTTCTCCAGCTTAATCTTGAGGAACTCGATTTCTTTCCTATCGGCCAATTGGGCCAGCTCTATTGCTCCACTCGCTTGACTTTTGGCATCTTCGGCAGCTGAAGCTATTCGAGCTTCAAGAGTATTGATTAACCGATTCTTTTCTTTAAGCTGATTTTTTAACGTCGCGACTGAGACTTGATTTGCTGTTGCGTACGCTCCCAGCGTTCCTGCGATTTCAGTAGCAAATTCATCTCTCTTTTTATTTCTCCCATCGGTCATTACCTTGAATCTTTCAGCTGTGGATTCTCCCTCTTGGTAAAATTCTCGCTTTACCACAGCCTTCCTCTTCTTGTCAAAGAAAAATTTGTTAGGAGGGAGTTCTTCTGCTCTTATAGGCCTCAGCTCCTCATCAAATATCCATCCTTCGCCAACGCTTCCTTGTGTCGATTGCAAGGGTGTGACGGAGGCGATGGGCTGCCTAATCTGCTTTGCACACTTCCCTGGTGTGGCGAGTGGATCTTGTTCTTTCAGGGCGTCAGAGGTCTTTGTTCCCGACTCTAGATTCTGCGTTCCTGGTGGGTTTGTATCCTTTATTTCTACCTCCGAGCCAAGCTCCTTAAGAGGACTTGCACTCTCCTTTTCCGTTTCAGGATCTTTCTCCTGTTCAGGGCTCTTTTCCTTTTCGAGCTTCCTTTCTTTCTCTCCTTCCTGACGCTTCTTGGGATTAGAGGTCTGCCCCTCAGAACTTTCGGCTCCCTTATCTTTATCCTTAGGAAGCCCCAAACCTCCCAGCACCACGGGGAGACATCGCTTCCTGTTCGCCTGGAATTTCAAGACAGAATCTCTGTCTTCGGCCGCTAGGGATTCGATTCGGTATTGCACTTCCGAATAGGATCTGGCGCCTCAGAAAACATCATCCGAAGGCGAGGATTCGTGTTCGAACCTCTTTAAGCCACAATTTCTTAAATGAGTACTCACGATCCTCTGTGGATCATGCCTTTTATATTCAATACAGGCCAAATTTAAGCCTTCTAAAGCTGCAGCCTCAGCTTTAGCATGTCCGAAATCGAGCAGAGAATATGAATTAAGCCGGATAGGGAAAGACAACCATACCTTCTTTGCTGATGCTTTTAGTTCTTTGCTCACGCCGTCGATTACTGTCTGCCGAGCAATCTCACGACATGCCAGTTTATCGGGGATAAATTGTGGGAGCGCTTGAGGGGGAACAGTAGCTCCGAATACCCTGAAATAAGAGAATTCTTCTTCCACGTACCAGTCTGCAATCTGGCTCAGATTTGTAGCAATGGCATCCGAGATGCGGGGTGGAAAAAGACCAAAAATGGTGACATGTAGGGGCACCATCACCCAACTAAAAATTTCATAAATAAACTCATTCGTATTATTTTCCCACAGTTTATCGTGGTACTCATGCACAGCTTTTTCTTCGGATGGACTCCAAGCCCAGTTCATCAAAGGAAAAGGCGTCAGGGAGCATATTGCGTCCATGATATACGCAGACATGTAGAATTTGGACGGCTTCCCGGCTGCCTTCTGCTCCCGGTACTTGGTGATTCTATTGAACAAATTATCCGAGAGCATTTTTGCCCAATTGAATGTGGAACCTTCAGCTACCCGAAAAATGAGGGGTACCCACTGAAAGATAAAATGAGCGGTGTCCTCTGATCCGAAAAGCCGACAAGTCATCATGGCCACATACCTGTAGTTTGGTTCCAGCGAAGAAATCGAATACACACCTTCGTTGTTCACCCTGAAGGTGGATGGACGAGACACCCAATCCTTTATCAAGCCTGGTAAAGTCTTGTCAATTTCCTCGCACTCCTTCTCCTTGAATTCTGCGAAGAATTCTTTGCCAAATGTGTATTCAGAGGTCGCTGGAAGCTTGTACATAGACTAGATATGCTTGGGCCTAAAAGTCCCAATCATGTCCTGTCTGTCATTCAGAATAGTTCTGGAAGGCAGGTCAACGTGATCCAATGCCCATCGGATCATATCGAAATATGGAAGAAACCGAGGTCTGGTTGCTACCAAGTGCATTTTCGACTGAACAATTGTCCTGTATCTAGTGTTCATGTCGTCCTTCACGATATCATAGTTATAGTCATCAGAATCCGAATAGTTTACTAACTCTGATTGCAGGATATTTGTAATAGAAGACCAGGTAGATACTGAGCCGTCTGTCCGAGGCGAAGTATCCGAGATATTGTCTATTCCCTGTGCGGCGGATTCAACATTTTCTTTAGCTCCTCTCCTTGGTGCCATAGCTAAAGCTGGTGTTTTCGTTCTTCTGTAATAAACCTGCGTATACATGCAGAGGCTAGTTCACTTGGAGAAAGGCTTGCTTTATACACTTAACGAGAATTTTTTTTCTTTTAATAAATAAAACAAGTTTCGTGTGTATTTTGGAAATCATGTACCTTTGTCATGGGTTCATTGAATCGTGAATAAAACCAAATTAATTGAAAAAATCCGATCTTATTTTCATCGTGGATTTGGCCTATTTCCTCATTAATGTCATGAATATTGGGCGGCTTGACAGGTACTTGGGTTATGAAGAGTAAATGAATCCCTTGTGAACTGTGCCAACCTCGAGGCGTGGGACGTACCTTACTTTAAAAATTAATTTTCTAAAAAATTTCAAATCTTAACGGCTTAGAGATTTCCTCGCTTTTCGTCATCTCGTGAAATTCCCTTTAACGTTTTGACTTTACAACTCGCGAGATTGCGAATTCCGATCTCAGTATTAATTAACAATAAAACATGATGTATCGGATCCTTAATGATATGATTAACTTAATTGTTGGATCGTGAATCGGGAATTCGAAGACAAGTTTTTAGGAGAATGATATGCCGAGTCGTGATATTGCGATGCAGTGATAATCAAGGCTTAATAAAATTATGTCGCGACTTCGCAAATCGGAGTTTCGGATATTTTAACTTTATGAAAGGGAATGCCGAGAGGTGATATGCAGAGAACCGATGTGGTGTGAACCGATGTGCCGAGAACCAAGTTTAACTATGGTTAGTTGTTTACTCTTGGTTCTTGACTATGGTTATTTTTAAAAATTATCGCGTTCTCGGCTCTCGGGGTTGAGAAAACAAAAATTTAGGGTCGAGAAATGCCGAAGTGTGAAACCCCGAGGATTTCATAGTCAAGGGTTAAAGGTCTTATACTATTCTTGCCTTGGAAGAAAATTAAAGCCGAGTTCGCACTCTCGCGACTCGGGACTTGTGAATTCAAGAAATAAGGTGTCCGGCTTGCGAGATCACGAAACTTGAAAAATCCTAAGGACAAACATACTTGCGAAAAACGGGCCCTTTGTAAGTGACAAGGTATTGCTATTCAGGTAACACAAGTTTTTTCAGATTTTTATGATTTTGGAAGGAAAAGGGAAAGAAAAACAACTTTATATCTCAAGCATTAGAATATTCAAAATTGTGTGAGGTGAAAAAACAGGGGCGGCTCCAACACCTGTATAAAGAAGCATCATGTATAAAAGATAAGAACCCTGTTGGAAAAATATAGCAGGAAGTTTCCAACAAAAACTGACTAAATCGACTAATCATAAGTATGATAAATAAACATTTTTTAAAATTAATAAACAAAAAAAATAGTTAGACAAAGTCAAGTATAAAAAACTGAAAAGGTAAAGTATTTAAAGGATAGCCAGAACACTAAATAAAAGAAGAAATAAAGTAAAATAGAGAGAGAAAGAAACCCTTGGTCGAGTCCAACATAATATATTCTCGACATTTCACCCCATTGAGAGACTTGTGACAAAAACTCATAAGAAGGGAATCAAGCGAAAGGACCAGTCTAGGAGAAAGAAAGCATAGATCAGGCGACGATAGATCAAGTGAGCAGAAACCAAGAGAACATGAATCAAATTGGCATCAGAAAAGTCAACATCATTCAGACTCAATTAAAATTAGAAAAATGAATGAGCAAACAAGCCATCAATGACATCGACTAATTTAGTCCAATAATAAAGATGACTCAAGAATACGAGTCGGTTAGCCCATGTATTGACCACATATCAACAGAGGAGAACTCATCGGTCAGGTCCAGGACAACACTGACCGAGAAAATACTGATGTTGATAGATAAAGAGCCTTTAATTCCGAATAGGTAAAGGTTGATGAGAGAGTTAATGTTGGAAATGATCATTGTGTAGCCGCTCACACAATCGTCGATTACACCGATATGTGTGACAATAAACACCAAGATATTGCAATTAATGACTGATGAGACATATTCAAATGCCAATTGGGAAATTATTTAAACATCCACTTGCTCAACTCACTCATACCACTAGTATTTATGATGTAGGAGGATGAAATATGAGAACAACTAGATGCATTGAACCTGACACTTTTGCCACCAGCTATAAATTTGGAAGAAGCATACAAATTTTCCTCATTGTTATTTTTGCCTCCACATCTAAGTATGGAGAAGAGTGAACGATCGAATGAACCCACAAACTCACCAACCTTTCCTGAAACTAGTAACCCAGATCCATAAATGTCGAGGATGAGAGGTCAAGTCAACAACTCAATAGAAGATTCAAGACTGAGGCAATTTTTTGATAGAGAGATTGCGACACCATTGCAAATACTGATGCAGCATATATGAATATCGAAGATGGAGGAAACATATTGGATTAAACACTGGCTAAAATTCACAGAATGGGAAATGAAGGAAGCCAGTTGAAAAACAAAATCTGAATTACTGGAAAAAGAAGGAATTTGACATATCCTTGGTGCCCCGCAAGTAGCTGACATGGGTTGATGGAAAGAAGACGCAGAAAAATTCATTGTTAGTCGGTATTATCAAGGATACCTCTGATTGTATCAATCAATAACAATAACTGACAGAATCCTCTACCGAATCTTGGGCATCCCAAGGACAAGTGCCAAGCCACCCAAGTCGACCAACACAAATGATGGGATGCAATTTTTGATGGGGTCGGCGACAACCAAACATTCTAAGGGCTTGTTGATCAACAAAATTACTGACCTAAGAGCTCGCTATACTACCATAATAATTTCTTTGTGTTTCACACCAATAGGTTGGGCGTCCGTCGTAAATATGACAATGGTTGAGGCAATAACTCAAGTCTATCAGAATGCAAAAAGATTCAATTGGGTGAAACACTTGGCTGACATGATCAAAACCAATTGCAAGGAAGTAAAAGCTACATGAAAGGCCATAAAATTTCCTTCATTATTAATCTAGCCAACAATGGAACAATATAGGCCTTTCGTAGAAGAAAAATTCACATCTAAGAAAACCCCGAAAATGGAGAAGTACAAATTCTTCTCTTCTAACCAAACAGGTACATCAAACTCACTTCCACCATAATATATATTTCGACTATGGGACACATGCTTGAAAGATAGTACCCATAGATGGAGAGTCGAGAAAGCACTCCATTGATCACTTCCAACACCCTGCCATATTCAACTTGACCTTGATTGCAAAAAGTTGTGGTGTGGAGTCACGTCGACACTAGAACCAAAATAGCTACATTACCACGTGATAGTGGAAGAAATCTTCACAGAGATGGAAAGAAAAATTAATAAAAAATTAGAAATTCCTCCTGAGGCACAATAGACAGGGTTGCCTATAATATTTCTATTAATTGACGGGGAGCATGAAGAATAAAGAGAATCAACTCTTTACACAGTTACTTTTGTCGAAGACTTACAAGCTCCAACGATTGTACCTACAAATCCTTCCCTAGGAAAAAGAAAACAACCGACCAAAAATAATAAGGGGAAGAATGTCGTTGAGGAAGGGGCACTTGAGATTGACATAGAGGATATTTGGAGAGAAACATTCCATTCAGAGGCGGACATCGACTTCAACGACCCCATTATCTAGGAAAAAATGACAAGTATTACCACCAAGATCGCTGAGAAGATAAAGTAAACCCGACAATACATTATTGTCATGAAGAAGATATACAGTTCCTCGATCAAACTAGAAATGAAGGAGGTATTCTAGAAAGATAATGAAAAAAGTAGCAAGTTAAGAACATCAAAAGAACACTAAGGAAAATTGAAACAAGAGGGGTGAAAAGGCAGAAAAATTTAGAGAGCACAACCACTTATGTCAACCTGACAAAGGTCACAGTAAACACAAAAGAATGGGAAATCAGGCCAAGAGAAACACCAAGAAAGAAAAGGACACCTGATGCAACAATTGAATTGAATAGGGAATCACCTCCAATAGAGTCAATACCGATCGTAGAAGAACTACCAACAAAGAAAAAGAAGAGACAATTCATAATCAACAAATTATCTGAAGCAACAAAATCAGATTAGTTGGTCGAGATAGATGATGTCAAGATAGAAACTCTCAACATGGAGCGGCAAGAGTCGGTCGAGGAAATTAACGTAGATTTGATACAACAATAGTCCACTAGAAAACCAAAGTCACCAAAACATCCATTTGAATCAATACAAGTCGGTGAGTCATCCATCCCGACACAAAATCAGGCAGTTCATCCATTTGAGGTAGTGGATCAGTAGGAGGAAGTATTGAGGACAATTGAGACACATCAGGATGAGGTTGACTAGATTACTAAGGAAGCAGAGCCAAAAAGTGACATCCCAAGCATAAAAACGAAGAGAGTTGAAAATATGCATACTGAGAGACCCTTATCTGAGGTAAATCCTAGTGATACTGAGAAAATTAACACAAAAGGGAAAGATTTCCAGGACAAAGAAGATATGGAGGTGAAAAAAAATCCGCAGGAGGAGGAAGAAAAAGATCAAACAAGTGAACAGAGCATCCTGATAATACAACAAACAATAACAAAAGATGGCTAACTGATCCATAATGGATCTAGGAGCCAAGATGGGGTCCAGGAAGGCCTAAAAGTAAAATTGCTCAGAATCACTTCAAATCGGGCATGTGCATAGGCCTCATCAATACAAACCCAACATAGCTTGAACGGGATCAAACAAACATTGTATGCGAAAGATATCATGGTCTGTTTGTTTTGTCAAACATGTAAAACAAATTGATGATTGTATAGTTTGTACAGTGTTGATGTGGCAGCTGACTATACAGGCTGTACAGCTATACAATGGCATGGCAGTGAGTTGGAATGCTGACGTGGGCAGGTGAAGATGTGGATGAGTCGGATTGTGACAGGTGGCACCATTGCAAGGGTGACACATGGCATGGGATGACATGGCAAAGTTCGTACAACTATATGACACGTGACAATTGAGTGACGTGGAAGGTACAGTTGGTGTTGACAAGGTAGACATGTTGGTAGTTTCATGGACCAGTCATCGTTTGACACATGGAAGTTTGTGGGAAAGTGGTATGGTGCCACGTGGCCCAGTCTTGGGCTGCCATGTGGCACCCCTCCATTGGATAGTTTGGTTGGAAAAATTGTATGCACTCTCAGGGAGTTGAACCTGTGACCTCCGGTTCGGGTCGGTGTGTTTTTGCAGGGATGGGCTACCAGCCTGCCCACATTGTCACTTGATATGTATAGCGCAAAACTTATATTTAAGTTGAAATATAATGTAATGCAGACGGAGTAAAGGGCTGGGGTCTAACCCCAACCCATGATACAACCACCATACGACCATTTTTATATGACTCTAATCTATATATATTGGCACATGGTTAATGCATATGCCTTAGCTCCTGACGCTCTAGCATGGAACCGCAACATATGACCCTGCATTGTTGACATTTGGCGCGAAGTTTAGGGGTTAGCGCCAGTCAACCAGGCTAGCCCGCCGAACAGGGCATGTAACCAAGGGCCAAACGACTGGGGTGATAATAGTAAAAGGCAAGTGGATTTTGGGGGGCGTGGACAAATGGCCATGCGCACGAGACCAGGAGCCATGAATCCAGGGGCTAGCGCACTAGCACCACACCAGGGCCACATGGGCCATACAACCTAGTCCTCCGCTAGGGAAAAGGTGCCAGCACCTTAATGGTGCAACAAAATCTCATGAGTTTCATAAACATGTGTGTGCCAGGTTTTTTAAATGGGAACACACAAACATCTGGGTTCAGAGGCCTGTAGGTGCGTTTTGCAGAACAAAGGACTGCAAGTTATTGGGGAAAACTCCTAGGAGTGTATTTTCTTCAATTTTTGGCCAATCTAGGTGTAGGAAGAGCCCATATAGGGGTTTTTGAGCATTATGGAGACATTGGAGCCATCTATTTGTCATTCCGAGCATTGCAAAGTATTTTTTTTAATACTTTGAGTTTATGATGAGAATGCGCCATTGAGGAGTGTGGGCCATTTCTGGGAGCTTTGTTCATCCGTTTTCAATGCCGTCGGTTTTTATGGGTTCTTGAGATCTAGAAGAACACAAATAGCTCATTTTTTTAATCCAATGGCACTTTTATGATGTATATTTGAAGCTTCAAACATAAATAAGAAATCCTCACCCACCGAGACAAAGGCCCAGAGACGTAGGCGAGATTGCTGAACTCTGTTATCAACTTTTGTTGTTATGGTTTGTTGTTTCTTCATGCTTATTTCCAGATATGTATATTTCTTAATGGATGTTATGTTTCCTCTTTAATTCTCCCTCTTTCATTAAATTCCTAAATGGTAAAATAACTCATGAAAAATAACTCAACCATTGTCGTTAAAATATCTTTTCGGATCACTAGCCGTCGAAATCTGTAGATAAAATAAAGAAGAGGAAGCCACCCATGATTACGATAAGAATGACTGGAAAAACTACTCCATCAGGAACCTCAGTTGAAGCCTCATTCAACCCAACCACTATTTCCAAGAAACACTTGTTCGACCTACATGGAGCTATTTCAAAAGAATCAATAAGGAGATGGAAGAATGTGATCAAAGAAGGAAGTTGGGTTGAGAGACTAAAATGAGAGAAAAATAATAACTTGGAGGGATGCATAGAAGCAGTCAGGCTGCATGAGGGGATAGAACATATAACATAAGTATATAACCCCCTAGAAGGTTTTAAAGAGCTAATCAACAGAATGATCAAAACCAATACAGACTACCGACAACAAGTAGTGGCTCTGAAAAAGGAAAAAGAAGAAGTCGAACAAGAACACAACTTAGCCACCAGGGAAATACAAAAAAATCAAGAGTATATGGATGCAGCCTTAGAAATAGAATGAAATAATATGTAAGGCTTCAAGCAGAACATAGATAAATTATCCAAACAAGTTAGCACACTAAATTTTGTAGTAAGTGAATGATCGACACATTTTGCAGATGCATTCAGTAAATGTTGAATACAAAAAGTCTGCAATTGACAATATATAAAGGGAAAGAAACTTGGCTACCGATAAAAAAGTAGAAGAAGCCATCACCACACAGTTGGAAAAATAAAAAGAAACGGAGAAATAACTAGCACAACAAGAGAAAGAATGGCATAAGGATGGATACAGAGTACAGTTGGAAACTGACCAAGCAACCAGCCACCTCAGCCAACTCATATGAAAAATGTAGACCACAGAACAACAATTTGACCAAGATTCAGGTACACTTCAAATGTCAAGTATAGAAAATAAATTCGACTTGATTGCCTAGTAGAAAATTATAAATATGGAAGCATAATAGCCGATCGACACATGGTGTGACTTCATTCAACAAACAAAGAAGTCAGCCCCTAGTATTATTCAGACCGCCTTCAAAGTCAACAAAGAAAGATAAGATAAAAAGGAAGTTGATGAATCCAACGGAGGAAATCCAGGCAAAACAGAACAGTCAGAAACATTACTTTAAGCCGAGCAACCATATAAATAATTTGAATCCTCTTCTTACATGTTTATCTTTCTCTCTTCATCTTCTACTTCTCTATATTGTAATTTTGTAATAAAATAATGGAAAATTATTTTGTATAACCCCCACTTGCTCAGGACGAGCAAGGAATTGAGGTGGGGGGAGATGTTGTAGGGGCCAGTCGACTCTGTCAACTAGACCTGATGGTCAACTTAGAACTAGTTGGTCGATCGATGTAGTTAGAAGTAGAGTTCGGTCGGAGTACCTGTTAACTGACCAACCTAGGAAGTTAAGTAGTTACAACTTCCTGAAAGAGGTATAAATAGAAAAGCACATAAAGGCTCACATAGCTTCATGTGAGAGGTTATATGTAACTGTGTTGTATTGTTCTATCATATAATAAAATGACTATTCTTTGGGTTCTCATTACTTGTGTATGTCTTGATCTATGCTTATGTGTATGCATGTATATCTATGATGTCTATGTAAGGATCTACCGATAACTCTCCATACTTTTTGCTAGATTACAAAAATATGTCTTTTCTCATCTTAGAGAAATCCCAAGTCACAATAGTTGACTAAGACGATCTTCACACGATTCCAAGTATGTTAGAAAAATTTCTGGTTGGGAGTATATCATAGTATGGTGATGACTCTCTATCATGGTTGCTAATATCAATTTACACTCCAATTTAGAGGCACACTGCCTCCACTAGATCCTTCTTCCAGTTCCTCCCTAATTTTTATTCTCTACAATTAAATTTTTGTGCTTATGGTTGAGGATTAACCTCTTTTGTGCACCAATAATTTATTGTGGTTTTGTTGGAGGATTTGTTGTAATTTCCCACACAATTGTGTTTTTGCATAGTCTGAATTGACATCCTTGTATGTCTATAGTTAATACCCTAAATGTGTCACCTAAATCACACTTACTGCTTCAACAATTTGTAAGTGTAGAAATAATAGAAGTGGAAAGTTGGGTGTTTGGTGAAGATAATGCACTTTAATATTGTTATTTATAGACATTGTATTGAGCTCCCCCCATCTTTGTATTATTTTGAAGGTAAATTTTATGCAACCTATTGAAAGGGGTGGAAAAAACATATCATATCAAAAGTATACAAGTTTCATTTATGAATGCCTCCAATGCAATGCTTTCATCTTCCACTGAGAAGTGACCAAGGTTTCCATGAGGAATTATGGAGGAGGAACTTTCACATTGTGGGAAGAAAAAATTAGTGTTGTGGATGGGAGTCAAACCTCTAGCGAGATCACTACTACCAATTTAATAGAGGTAAATTTGTGCCTCCATGGGAATAGAATGTATGACATGATGCCATTGGTTAATTTCTAGTAACACAACATAATTGTTACTAATTAATCTTCAATCCTCAAATTTCACGTGGATGGCCTAGAGAATATTTCACATCTAGAAACTAAATAAGGATTGTCTTAACGTTGTCATGCTTGTGATTATGGATAGTGAAATTTCCATAATAGTATTTTTCTTTAGGTGTTTCCAAACTAAGCAACAAAACTCAAATCAGGTCCAAATATTCTGAATGTCTTGGCTTATTTTGAAATTTGTAAACCCCACGTCTAAGTTTCACACCAAGTCACTAGTTCTTAAAAAAATTGTTCTATCAATAGCAAGGCACAAATATTCCATATTAGAAAGGTCTTATAACAAAATGGATTTAGTATCACATATATCATACATAGGTTAACAAAATGATAAGATATTGTAAGAAGAAAAAATAGTTTAATCTCACTTGAAGATGTTTGAAAAACAATTGAAATCAATTACTTTATTGGTAACACTTGGAGTTGAACTCTGTATTTGTTTACAAGGATTGGTTTCCCAACTCTATGTTATAGATCCATATTCTTCGAAATCAATTTTCAAAGTATCTATTTATATGTTCTCAATTTCCCAACTCTATATAACAAAGGCATACTAGAGAGAATAACAATATAATATAAAAATAATTATGATTATAATTAACCCACCCATGACTTGGTCTAGCTAAGCATGCTATTGTGGGAGAGGTAGCAATTTTTAGGATGGAACATAAGAACTAGTGTCTTGAGAGAAGGATGATGGATTAAGGAGAAACTTCTGAGAGTTAGGATTTAAATAGCTAGTAGCCATGCATGTAATAGATGGGGTTGAGTGCTAAGTGCATGAAATATTTCGCACATTGTCATTAATTGTTCTACATTGATTTACAATAGACCATGCTTCCTATCACAAGTATTCAATAGATACAATGAATAGTCATGGGAATTCAACACATAATCGATCCAATACTATCTCATTTATATGAAGAACAAGCTATACAAATTTCTGATGGAGTAATAACTATTTTTTTATTTGGTTTTTACATTATTTAGTTTCTATTTTTACATGTAACATCTCACCACACCCTCTAGCACACAAGAAAGAGTAAGATATTCCTCATTGCTCAGGAAGATCCCCAATCAACAAGTGGCTCAAAAATTTATCCACAATATAATTTTTCATCTATCTTGATACTCTTTGGATGGAAAAATTGGAGGAATTGGCTTGCAAGGCCCATTTTAGGGGCAAGTCCTAGTTTGGTGATTTGGGGTTCGAAAAATTATGGAGTCAAATTGAGGCATCAAACAAAAAAAATTTGGGTCAAAAATTTATGAGCATAGATCCAACCCCTCAAGGTTTTTCTACAGACTGAAAGGTTTCCAATGGTGTGAAAATAATCTCAATTAGAGTTCGTGTGTGGAAGTTATTCCTCCCACAAGTTGACCTACCTTGTTGACCACCATGGTATTGAGTGGATGCCATGCCAACCCTCATTATTCACACATGTGGAGCTAGTCACATGTGGAATTTGAAAATTATTCTAGAGGGTCTAAATCCCTAATAGTAATTGAGGGTTGAGGCATGAAAAAACTCTAACCTTAAACCTAGACAACGACCAGCTTATGATAAACATTAGGTCACTAGGAAAGGAATGGGTTAGATTCTTTTGGTATTGTTATTTTTCCATAGTTGAGAGGAGCATCTAGGAGTGAGATATTGAATCATAATATAGGAGGTGGAGTATTTTGTAGTATCCATTCAGGCCACAATTTCCATGAAAAGTCCACAGTGAGTGCCCCTTTCTTTGTACATGCATTTCATATCTAAGAGAAAAAGATTAGAGCATATGGCTCACCTTCTATTTGGGTTTTCCTCTGTATTGGGTTTCCTAGGTCACATTCGTGTTCATTTGTGTGGATGGTGTGTCCATTTTGTTTTTTCTTTCATTTTGACTTCAGTTATTTCCATAATTTTGAGTGCTATGCTAGTAATATTATATTTGAGATCTAAGGTAATAAAGTGCATAATAAAATATTTTAGAATATTGTAATATCCATTGTGATGAACCATTCTAGTACAATATCCACATTAATTTATATATCATAAAGAATGAACATGTCATGAGAAACATTTGAATGTGAGCGGGGAGGATAACATTTCTCCTCTCAATCACCCAAGATAGACCCAATTGACAAGTTTTGACATTATTTCTACTGCTATAGCTTTCCTCTTTTTGTGCTAATGTATGAGGTCAATTACCACGAATTTGATGTGAATAATTATGTCTCCAACATCCCTATGGGTGAAGGCCCTAGATTTTATTAAGGTAGGTTTGATATTTGAGATGGGTGTTGTAGTCAATGGAGGTTATGCAAGCACTGATGCTTCCTTGAGAGGTCAACAAAATGGAAGGTTGTAGTCTTTCACCAAGTTTCCAACTCACATAAATAATCTTGAACTTCAACCCCATGTGCCATTACATTCAAGTATCCCTCCACAATTACCAATAGAGCAATTTACCTTATTGATGGAATCAAATGTACACCTGGTGCATCCCAACAATCCTTCAAACAAATCTAAAGGTATGTGGATTAGTCTATTTTTTTGATGGCTTAATTTTTTCATTGAGGTCCTTTGAACCATAATCTAGTCAACTTTATAATTATAACACATTTATTGCACACCATTCTGTTATCATCTCTACAAATTTGACAATATGGGATGTTAAGACAAAGAACTATAATGAGCATGCATGGACCCAAGTGTAAACTATGACGACCATGCATTGCCGCAATTGTAAACCACATGTATGGTCATAAGTGTAAGAATGGTATGAATTTGTGAAATGAAACAAAAATATATAAAGCGCATAATTTTAATACAAGAAAATATTTTTAATATAAAATTTACAAAACTTTAGGGAAACTACACACCTCAAATAAAGAAACAGGGAAACACTTTGGTTATGCATGTATATATTAATACTGGTCAATTCTTTTTTACCACAAAATGATTTGTATAGTTCCCCGTGGAGTACATACTAAAAATACCATTTATAATCTCCCTAACAATTTTTTTTCTCAACTATACAAAATGTCACTTTAAGAGTATTGAACCAAAAAACTCCTCTATTCAAATGTATCTCCTTACCACTAGTCCCTAACAATTCTCAACATGGTTTGATTTCTTATCATATGAAGAAATTGTTTCTTCTTGAAGTCAGATCTTTATTTTTTCATATTTTCTTGTCACTTCAACTTTTACTTTCACCCCTAACACAATAAGGATTCATAGAGATAACACTTCCAAAAACATTTGGGTAAATTTTTAAACAATTTCAAAAAGCAATCATCAAAATTGAACTTTTTATGAGGTATATATGATCATTTGAAGTTCACTCCAATAACCTAGTAACCTTATAGGTCAAATCCTAAAGGATTTCATTTAGCCCTTCTTTTCAAAATTGAACTTTGTATGAGGGATATATGATCGTTTGAAGTTCAAGTTTAATAACGCTATAGGTTAAATCCTAAAGGATTTTATTTAACCTCCTTTTTCTCAATATTTTCCCACCCCATGTGACCATAATATAGCCTTAGACGTCAATTTGTCACCATAATCTAGTCCCAGATGTCAATTTGTCACCCTTTTTATGAATCGTATGTCCAATAACCCTATAGGTCAAATACTAAAGGATTTCATCTAGCCCCTTTTCGTCAATCCTTTCCCACCCCATGTGACCATAATCTAGTCTTTGAAAATCAATTTGTCACAATCTAATCTTAGATGTCAATTTGTTAAAACAATATTTCATTTGAAGGGATTTAAACTCATGACCTCATCCTTGAGAATTGAGTTTTTACCATTAATCCACCATTCAAATTATGTAAATATCACCATGGAGAAGTTTTACCATTAATCCACCATTCAAATTATGTAAATATCACCATGGAGAAGTAAGGGTTTCATTTTTTAGAAAAACAATGTGGAGGGAGATCGAATCTATCACTCTTAAGTCAAAACAATAAAAGATGTTACACAAGGGGAATCAAATGGAGAGTACCCCTTTAAAAGTCGAACACTTTTACAAAAAGCATGACAATTATTGTTGCCAAGATAGAAAAACAACGATTACTTAAACCATATATATGTTTGTCACTAAAAAATAGTAAAAGAGGACATGGTCATAGCACCTCATGAATGTAACCTGAGAACTCAATTCATTTTCCATTTTATTGGGATCAACCACACAACAAATTTGGAATCTCTTATTTCCAATCGAGTGCAATTATCTCTAATTATATGGGAAACAATATGGAAGCCCAATTGCTTCTTTTAGTGATTTAGTAGTTGTGCATATTTACTCACTTAAGATTTTCGAACTAACGAACTAGTTCTTACATAGTATGGAAAACAATATTGATTCCACTTATAAAGACTAGAGAAGCATTTGTAGTTTAAGATAAGCATTTTTACTTTTAAATAGTGGGATTTGTATTTTGTTAAACATAATATATACATGCAAAATATTTGTAAAGAAAGAATATTATATATATATATATATATATATATATATATATATATATATATATGGAAATCTAAGGGATTTTTCTCCATGTTTGTGAATATCATCTTCAATAAACTCATTGGTGTAAACTAGTGCGCCTCACCCAAGGTGATTCGAACAAGGTTCTTATTGGCATGAAACTAGCCAAATGTCTAGCACATTAATGACAATCGGCTGGGCTAACCCCTTCACACACACACACACATTTTCCAAGGAAAATCTCACAATGAAACTCAAGGGATGATTTCCCACATTTGTGGATGACTTCTCTTATAAACCTATCTTGTAGCCTAGTGTGCCTCATCAAAGGAGATTCAAACTAGGTACTTACCAATACATAACTAGACAAATGTCAAGCACCATTGATAATAACTATTTGATCTAACCCCTTAGGTTACATATAGCCCAATGTGTGTGTGTGTAGTCCAACGGGTTACCTCAACTAGTTGCCACCAATTGATGGGCATTGGGATAACGGTTTTTTGAAGGTAGCATGTTCAAATCCCCATGAACGAGACACACTAATCTGCGTCGATGATCTTACTGACAATTCCATCCACAAATGCGGAAAATCATCCTTTGAGTTTCCTTGCAAGGTTTTCCTCAGAAATTTGTGTCTATGTGTGTGGTAAAATCCCTTGAATGAGGTGCGCTTCTCTACATTGATGAGTTTACTAGGAATTCCATCCAAGGGAGGCTATGGATTACAGGTTCAAATTAGGTCGAGTCCCTCATGGTTTTCATCTGCTCATGTGGTCCAAAAAAGAGTGGGGAAATACAAAAAAATGTTCCTATGATGTGGGTGTGTGTGTGCATGTGTTTATTTTGAGAAAAAATCCGTAATACTATTATTTCAAGGAGAAAATTTAGTATTGCATTCCATAAGTGCTCAGAGGCACAAAAAATAAAAAATTGTCTATCAAAAGTCTAGCCATTGAGCCAAAAAGAGGGAATCACAAAATTAGTAGCAGAAGATATAATTTTCTAAGCCCAGTGACATATTTACTATGTAGATTTGAAGAAAATTAAAATCCAATTTTAGGCACCACTATACTAAAGGTGGATTACAATGAAACATCCAAACCACAAAGTCTCAATACCCCAACAATAAGAAGTTCAACTGAGAGTCTCAATGGGTTGGCTATGAAAACCCAATCCCATACCTCAAACACCTCCAACATATCAATTTGGGGCTCCATTACCTTCTTTGATAATAGACGAGTAGTTGAGTTTTTTTTTTGTATACAAATGCTTGAAGGAGAAAAAATGGAATTGATCATGGGCAAGCCTTACTTGATCCATCAAAGTCTATGGATCAATATTATGAAACTTCACATGTTCTATCATCCAATCTATTACCAACGTTGAAGCACCATTTATCTTAAACTTGTCCACACCAAACTCCATAACAATCCTAATGAGGGAAGAGAGGGCTCTCTACTCCAACCAGTTGTTGGTCTCTTGACCCAAACCTAGTGTGAATTCATAGATGTGAATGCCACAAAAAAATAGAAATAGAAATATGTGTGTGTGTGTGTGTGTGTGTGTGTGTGTGTGTGTGTGTGTGTGTGTGTGTGAATGTCACACATACACATGTATAGCCCAAGGGGTTAGCTCAATTAGTTGTTTTCAATTTTGTTAAACATTTGGCTAGTTTTATGCTAACATGTGTTATATAGATGTGAATGTCACAAAAAAATAGAATTATAGAATTATAGGGTTAACTCAATTAATTGAACCATCTACCCAAGGCATGTTTCTGATGGGGAGGTTGTAGGCCACATGTTCAAATATAATCAAGTTCCTCAAGGTTACGAAATGCTATTGGAGCTGGTAGTTGACCCACCCTCCATTCGTATATTCCGGGGAAGAGTGGGAGATCACATGATGTTTTCACTGGGAAAAATCTGTTGAATTTTCTATATGAGATGTTATAATATAGTATTGTATATGAGATTCTATGACAGATTCTATATGATGTATATGAGATTATGTGTTGGATTATATTGTATATGATGAATATGAGATTGATTTGGTATTACGAAGATGATTGTGTTATATAGAGAACGTAAAGGCACATATGGTGACCATCCATGAAAGGATGCGTCTCTAATAATTATAATAACTATTTATTATTATTATTATTATTATTATTATATATATTAATAATAATTAATAATTATATTATTAATTATTAATATGGGAGAATGTCTTCTCGATGTTGTCCAAACATTAAAACCCCCTCTCAATGAGGGAGACATTCTGCACCTCAAGCACCTCGAGTCTTCTGTCCTTTGAAGACTACGTCTGGGACATTCATCACTAGCCAAGTCAACATGGATAATACTGTGAGTGAATGTGTCATCCCCCTCAGCCAAGTTAGCATGGCCAATCTAGGAGAATGTCTTCTCGATGTTGTCCAAACATCAAAAATCCCTCTCAATGATAGAGACATTATGCACCTCAAGCACCTTGAGTCCATAAGACTACGCCTGATATTATGACTTGATTCCCACAAAATCATAAGAAAAATGATAAACAATTGTTTCTTTCGATGAACTTCTATTTATGGGAAGGAGAAGAATTTTTCTTTTCATTATCAAACACAAAAATGCAGAGATTTCATGCAATTGCTCTCAACAAGAATCCAATTCAATGCTAAACTATTCAGAAAATGATTCTAATATCCAAAATCCAGTCATGAAAATATATTTCTTTGTTTAAATATGAACTTTAATTGATTTGATTCAAAGCTTCTTATGCCAACCAGATTTCACTCTTTGTAGTTTTAGACAATTGGAAGCAAGTATCATATAAACAAAAAGCACTCTCTCACAGTGATCAAACAAGAAGAAAAACAAATTCAAACTTTTTCGAAAAGAAAAACAAAACTCAAACAAGAAAAATTGCTTGGAAAGATATAAATCAAACACCAAATGAGACGATACAAAGATCTCTGGACTTCCTTGTGACAACTTTCAAACAATCAGATATATCAAACCAAATCAAGATCTCAAAGACGAAGAGTGATTCCAAAACAAGGAAATATCTTAAAAAACCAAACAAAGTACTAAAAACTCTTAGAAAGGAAAAGGTTGCAAGTTTTATAGAAGACACACTTATAGAAAAAGTCCTAAGCAGGGGGAAAAACAAAAAAATCACACCCAATAGAGACATCCAACAATTTTTCAAAAGAAGGAAAAATCGACACTCTGGTTATATAAGCACCAGAGCGCAACAACGCTACCTAGAGAACTACAGGGGAGCGTCGATAATGAAATCAACGCTCTGGATGTAAGGGAAGAGGGGCGTTGTTTTTTGAGAATGAAAAAGTATCAACCCAGAAAACAAAACTTAGGAAGGCTTGATTATCAGTTTGTGTAAGATGAGTTTAGGACTAACAACACATGTAAAAAAGAGAAAAAACATAGTGAGTAAGATCTGAATATGGGCAAAGAATAAGACAAGACCAAGGAAAGAAACCAAAACTGAAAGCTTCATTCCCCAGCGAAGTCGCCAATTTTTGTTGTAGGAAAATTCCCCTGTGGATAGGTAAATGTCCTCTTGGATCTTAGACTCCTATGACCAAGACAGAAAAATGCTAACATTGAACACTGACATTCCTTTAAACGTAGCTAAACTAATCAAGGGAAAAGAGAAAGAAAAGATGAGTACCTTTTTCAGAGTTTGTCCTTGCTCAATCCAGGTTGAACTTGATCTTCAAGCCTTTTAATGAGTTCTACAATTCAATAGACAACAAAGACAAAGCATACTTCCTATTCTACCAAGATTAGTTTAAAACTAGATTCATCAAGAAGAGACAAGCCCATGCAAATGTACAGAAACTAGAAGGAAACACACCAAGCATATATATTAATGAGAACCAAAACAAAGTTCTTACAAAGTGTAGATGTAGATGTAGTAGCCTCACCAATTCCTCCTTGTCTAACCCCTTGCTCAAAATATCCATGATCAGAATGACAATACTTTTCACTGATTATTATCCCCTTTTACCATGAGAATGCCTCACTTTGAGAGGCTCAACCACCTTATCTATTCTTGGGATAAGTTGAGGATTTGACTCCATCAGTTGTGGGATTCCCCTTAGATCCAGCCTTGAACTTGGATTCGAGCCAAACTGACTCAGATTCTTCTTAGTTTTCCTTTGAGATAAGGGGGATTCTTCCCAAAATTATCTCAACAGATCGACGCTCCCTCAAAGTTGGCCACAGAGCATTGAAGTGATCCCTGCTAACAGGAAAAGGAGCGCTAATGCTCCATGCAAGCAGGCAGGGGAGCGTTGATATCCAAAAATACTTTTAGGATGATTATTCTTCAAGGTAAAAGCTTGTAAACTTTGCCAAATGATATATTTTCATCTTCTAACAAGTATTAGAGGATGTCCCAAGTGTTCTTATGATGTCTTCTACAATGCAACACATGCGAGACGAAAGTATGACTTTTACGACACTTGTGACACTTGCGACAAAAGTGAGACACTTGCGACACTTGCGACAATGACAATGGGACATCATCGAAGTGAGTAATTTTGATGTGTAATCGATTTCCCCAAAAAATGCGAGGTTTGAAGATGAAAACTAATGACTGGAGTACTTTGTATACTTTCAAAGAAAGGGTATGGAGTCGGGGAACCTGGTAGAAGCTGCAAACAACCATCAAACAAATGTTATGATACACTTCAAACCCAAGGCAGGCATACCTATGCTTGAGTGATAAAGGAATTTAAAGTATGGCCACCACCAAATACACTGCAGATCCAAAATCATATTGACTTAAGGGTATAGCCACCAAAGATACGATGTTGATCTATACTTCCATGACATGAACTGATCGTAGCCATGAGAAATACACAGTGGATCTATGAGATGAAAGAACATAGCCACGGGCCAATACAAAGTGGATCTATGTGACAATATATATATCAATATGCTCAAATGATCTCCTTTCACAACCTAGGTAAAGTAGATGTCAGAGTGAACACTCAACCTAGGGTCTTCTTCCCAATCCCGATGTGGTATGAATATAGCCATGTGAATATATGTTTTTATGTTGAACATGGGAGAAACCACTTGACTACTAGTCATTGAGGTAAATTGTTAACAAGTGCGAGGGAAATCACTAGTGATGTCAGTGACTCCCAAGATACCCTAGTAGAATCCAACGAATTTGAATAGATGAGTTGAAGTCAAACATTCATGGAATCCTCTGATCATAGATCAATGATGTAAACCTTCTATCGAAGGAGAGGAGGCCTACCATTGAGGCATGCAGGACCCAAGGTACTAACCAGTTTCTAAGTCAAATTTCCTAGACAATGTGTTGAAGTCAACAAGAAAAAAAATCATTGAAGGAGGGCCTTTATGTATCCCTCATAAATGACACAAAACAAACATAGAGATGTAATATGGTGAATCAAATGAGTATGGACTGACATGGGTATTGAAACTGGAAATTTTTGATGGTTGAATCTCGAGGAAGATACTTCCCTTGAACACTAAGGCACAACAACATAAATGTAACATGGACCAAAACATGATGCAGTGGATACTGTGAATTTTGTTGGGTGACCCAAAGGAGTAAAGACACTCAGAGGATTGGTCTAGTGCATAGGTTCAACGAATTAAAATGTATTAAGAGACAATGTGTCGTGTTCAAGGGTGACTGTAAGTGTGACTTGTGATGATTCCAAAAAATGGCTTCGCTTGCTTCCTTCAATTTCCCCCCCATCCAGATAGACGAGTACCTCTTTTTATTTTTATGAGCTCAAGGAGGATAACACATGCTCGATATAAATCACCTTTGGCAATTTCCTCTTCCTTTGTTTAATGAACTGGAAGAAGAAAGGGTTTGGTCCCATATGGGCCCTTTAATGTGTAATTTTTTAACGAGTCTAGAGAAGGAAAACTCTATGGTTTTTCATGTTTAGAGAGTCTGAAAATCACTTAAAGATGACTCGAGGTTTCCTTTTTCGTATGACCTTACGAGTCCGAAAAAAAGATAAAATTTTACTCAGTTACGTTCTCATGTTTTTTCAAGCGTCAGAAAGAACAAAGACCATGCTTGTCAGTGTTACAAGGTTAAACGAGAAAAAATATGCTTCAACACCTGCAAGTGAAGACAAATCTGCATCTAGGGTATTAGTAACATCTCCGAAAAATATTTTAAAACCCAAAAGAAACTATAGATTAGAAAAAATGAACCCTATAATAGTGAAATAGGGCAAAAAATATTTTTTACCATTTCATTTTTACCAATCTCTCCTAGCATTGGTATTTTTGACTTCGGAGGGCGATTTTCAAGATTTTGGCACTGGAGCTACGGTCCACCATTTTCACATATGTCTAGATCAGGTTGGTCCTTACCCCATTCTAATCATTTTTCACAGTTTAGATTTACATCTTAGGTAGTTTTTATTCTTGTCATGGGCTCCCTAGGAATCCCTAGGTGTCGAACTATATTGACACTCCCTCAAAGGGGTGAGGGGAGCGTCGAACACGTTTTCGATGCCTTGGTGTGTGTTCCAGGGGAGAGCTAGCGCCCTGTGGATGCGTTTAGGGGAGTGTCGATGCATGATTGAAAAATATGTTGTTATTTATGCTAAAAGTACCCAAATTTTTACTGTGAAAAGATGATTAATGGATTTTAAATGTATGCTATTGCAGTTTACACCGATAAAAACCATGATCGAATGGAAAGAGAACGAGCATGAGCTCGATGATATAGTTGTGTTGTAAGGGCCACTTTAAGGAATTGTGGCCTCCTCAAGTACTTTAAATTGCAAAAGATGAAAAAGGAAGTCTTGCTACTTGAGTATCTAATTGGACTATGGGATGACGCCGAACCGACATTCCGAATTGGGCCACAAATGCTCAAAATCGAGCTTGATGATGTATGATTTTGTCCGGGCAGCGGGAAAATCCTCAGCCTTCCGAGGTGTACGTGGTTGATCATTGTGTTTTTGGGTCACGATTGGTCAGAGGACGAATCATGATCAAGCAAGTTAGAGAATTGACACTGCGATCTATCTTGTTTTCCATAACCAACCTAGAAGGTATCACAAGTGCACATTTGGCCTCAAAATCCCAAATGGATTATGCTCTACAATGCGTGGAGCCAAGATTATTCAACTGGAGTGCAGGTTTCCTTTGCAATGTGAAGGATCAAATTACGAAGTGCAGGATAGGGAAACAAAAAAATTTCGGTTATGGTTCCTTTTTGGTTTCATTCTTTCTAGAGAGAATACATTAGATGCAACTGCAGATTGCGTTGATGGCACGACCGGTGACTGAAGCATGAATGGAAAGGTGGACGAGTATGTCTCCAAGATAGGGAACCGACTCAGAATTCAAGTTCATGACTGACTTCTTCGCTTAGCTGAGAAGACAGTTGATTGTCATAGAGGACTTCCCATACGTCGGAGTGAATTTCCGGGGCAGCTTGAACTTATTACTTCTAGAGGGTATTGAATGGGATGTGTCATGTATGAAACCAAAAACTTGTGATGTGTTTTTTTTTTTTTTAATTTATATTATTATTTTTTGTGTACAAAGAGGGGTTTTAACAGATGTATTGTTTCATAATGTAGATAGAGGTGCATCACGTCTGGCGGATATACCTGCACTAGGGCATCAAAAAGACATGCATATAGTCGTAGAGCATGAGGTGGTGGCGGGAGGTCTCCGAGAGGTCGAGAGGAACCTTCGAGGTCTTACATGTTAGGATATTTAAACACTTGGTCTAATGTGTTGTTAGGTAAAAGTGTGTTTCTTAGTGTGTTTCTTTAGTATGCATTAGTATGCATTTTTATTTAGGAAATCCAACGGTCACGATATGTTCTCGACATAGAGTGATCCGATGGTTCATACTCACCTCGATCTTAATGGCCATTGATCAATGGATTAACATCTTATTGGTCCATGATCTCTATTTAAAGAGCATGGAGGGTCATTTATCGATGATCGATTGTGAAAAACTCTCTTGTAAAATCTCTCTGTAATCTTTTTCGTTTGCATTAATGAATTGCTCCAAGTGGCTGCGTTGGTTGGGGTCATGGATGTTTCCCCGTAGGGGTTTTACCACGTGAAAACATCACTGTGTTTATCTTTGATTTGGCTATGTGAGTGGTTACTGAAGGTGTTCATCCTCTATTGGAATACCTGTGCTATCGAACAAGGTATCAGAGCCTGTTTGAAGACCTGCTCCTATTGTAGATCGAGATCGTGAAGCACAGTTGTCTCATATCCATTTCTGTCATTTTCATACATTTCTTGGCTGAGATGATTGTTTCATTGCGTCTGGAGTGCTCGTTTCATTCAGGAACACTTTTCATTTCACTCGAAAAGGTTTTCGTTTGCCCAAGATACGACAATTTCAGTCAGATCTGAAGGTATAAAGCTTGTATATGCATTTTGATTTTTTTTGCAGAGTATTATTTTGGTTTTGTATTATTTATTTCTGGGTTGCTGCCCTTTTGAATATGTGTATTCTCTTTTCCCCGTGCCTTGTGTGATCTCGGAAAATCAGAAACAAATAGGAAAATGTGCATCTTCAGGGTAAGCTAACCGAGATCTAACCCTTGTTGTCATCGAGAAGTGGAAATGTTTTCTTGTGTGAAAAGAGTTTTTTTATTTAGCACGCTCAACAACAACAAAAACAACAACAACAACCCCAATCCTATTCCTAAAAAATACAATATGTTTTGCTAGATCATTTGGTTAAAAGTTGTCTTATTAAGTAAGAGGTCTTTGTTTTGCTAGACCATTTGGTTAAAAGTTGTCTTATTAAGTAAGAGGTCTTGAGTTCAAGTCTCTCTTTTGTTACTTTTTTTGAAAAGGTTCATTCCCAAATTGTAAAGTGTATTTCACTTCAAGTATAAAAGTGAATCACTATAAATAGCTTTAATATTTTATTTTAGAATTATTTTGCATGCAACTTTTCTTTTATAAAGTAACTTCATTGTAAAAGTGATCCCCACTTCTCTTTATAAAAATGGGTCACTTCATAAAGCAACTTACACTATCATGTGGTCATTTGGTTACCATCTATGCCTTTTTTTAAAAGGGCATAACTCTCACATCCGAAGTCCGTTTTCAGTGCCGTTTTTTTTAAACTGAATAAATTTTCGAGATATTTCCATCTAGATCATCGGTTTCAATTTTTAAATCCATATTATCTTCATATTTAATATGGATTCTACAATTAATCTCTTGCTTACCAACACCAACTACTTCCAATGAAAATCTCATATGGAAGATTTATTAAGAAGTAAAGGCTTGTACCAGATTACCTTGGGAAAGGAAAAAACACCCACTGATGATGATAAGAAAGTCAAATGGGCTAATAGGAGTGAGAAACCACATGGAGTAATCAGAATGCCATCTCTCTTGATTTAAGGTTCCACCTTAAATAAATTGATGACCCCCATGAAGCTTGGGAAAAGATTGAATCTGTGTTTGGTAAACTCAATATTATTTGATCAAAACAGTTAGAAAATCAAGTACTAACCTTAAGTCCAAGTGATTTTTCTTACCTTGGAGACTATATATCTAAGTTTAAAACACTCATAATGTTATGTGAAGAATGTGAGATAGAAATGGAGGAAAAGCATTACATCTATCTTATTCTTTCCAAGCTAGGCAGTGCATATTCTGTGTTTGTATCTACCTTTTATTCCATGAGAGAGGCCCTAGAGAAAGATTATCAAAAACCCACTCTTGAGTCCTTTTGTGCTGCTTTGATTAGAGAGGAATATAATCTTTTACAACTTGAAGTGATCATCAATTCAAGTACCTCCAACACAGCCTTAGTTTCCCAGTAGAAAGATAAACCCAAGTATCCCAAGAAGCAACATCCTCGCTACAAAAAAAAGCAACATAAGGGTCCCAAACCCACTCAGACAACTTCAGCTCCTAATGGTGACAAAGGAGAAAAATATAAAAATAAGAAGAATGACCGACATTGCAACTTTTGTGATAAATATGGTCATGATGAGTCCAAATGTTTCAAGAATATTTCATCTTTAGAAGCAGCGATGAAGAAGCAAAACATCAATATTGATTCTACTTCTTCTTCTTGTTCTCATGGACATGCACTTTCCGCTTATGGTTTCTCCTTCAATAAAATGTCTACTTCTTTTTCTGATGAGTGGTTTATTGATTCAGGAGCATCTCATCATATGGCTAAGGATAAAGACATATTTTCCGTTCTAAATGAAAGTAACACCAATAAAATATTTTTTGGTGATGATAGATCTCTTAGTGTTGTAGGATATGGAACAATTCAAGTAGATAATGGTCATTTCAATTATGTATTATGTGTTCCAAGTATTTCTTGTAACCTTCTATCAGTATATCAAATCACTCATTCAGATGAAGGTAAAACCATAGAGTTTTCACCTCACCAAGTTGTAATTAAGGATCTAAAAGATCCTAAGCATGTTCTTGCAACTAGAATTGTTGATGATATTACCAGGTTGTACAAGTTTGGCAAATTTGGGTCATCATCTTTTTCATCATTTTTTGTTGCTCATAGTGATGACTTGAGCAAACTTTGGCATGAGCGATTTGGTCATCTAAACTATCGCTCATTGCAACAACTATGCAATCAACATATGGTGACTAGTCTTCCTCTTGTTTCATGCAAAGATGGTGTTTCTGCCAGTTGTGTTCTCGAAAAACATCATCGGGACAATTTTGACAAACATGCCTCTTGGCATGCCTCGGGCCCTTTGCAGCTTGTTCACAGTGATTTCTGTGGTCCACTTTCTTCTCCTTTTTCTAGGTGCAAGTATTTCTTAACCTTCATTGATGATTTTTCCAGAAGTACTTGGGTTTACTTCTTAAAACTTAAGAGAAAAGTTTTGGAAAATTTTTTGGCCTACAAGACCCTTGTAGAAAAGCAATCTGGACATCAAATTCAAAAGTTAAGAACAGATATTAGAGGCGAATATGTGAACACTAATTTTAAAATTTATTGCACTACACAGGGAATCCTAATGCAACACACTGTTCCATATACACCACAACAAAATGGTGTTGTTGAGAGAAAGAATCGCACATTAAAAGAAATGGCTAATTGTATCATCCAATATAAGGGATTAAGTCTAAAGTATTGGGCAGAAGAAATAAACTATGAAAATTACATAGTCAATCGCACTCCCACAAAGGCTCCTAAAAATATAACATTGGAATAAGCTTGGACTAAAATTAAACTAGATGTAAGTCACTTCAGTGTATTTGGCAGTATAGCATGGGCTCACATTCTTGATGAGAAAAGGAAAGCATTGTAGCCTAAAAGTGAGAATTGTATATTTGTTGGTTATTATAAATATTTCAAAGGTTATAGACCTCTTCAACCACAATGTAATGAAATTTTTATTAGAAGAGATGTTAAATTTGATGAAAATCTCTTGGCTTGCGAGCCTAATTTGATGATTGTGCCTTCTTTGACCTGTGAGCCATCTTTGGCGTTTTTGATTTCTTTTGTTCCTATTCTGGTTTCTTCTTTAGATCATGAAAGTAAGGATGAAAATCCACCTCCGCCTTCTCACCTTCCTGCAAATGAGTCCTTTGAACCTAAACCAACACCAGTTCCACCGCTTCCTAGATGGGTCAGTTCAACACGAAAAGCAGTTGGTGGTCTTGTCGATGTTCCTTCATATCAGTGTCAAACATGTTCACAATTCTAGTGAGCCTCTTCTCTTTTGGATAAAGTTTCAGAGACTCATGATCTAGAGACATTTGCAGAAGCTTCAGGTCATCCATATTGGGATAAAACAATGAATGAAGAGTATCATTCTTTAATGGAAAATGATACTTGGGATCTTGTTCCCCTTCCAAAAGGAAGAAAACTTGCCAAATGTAAATGGGTCTACAAAACTAAGTATGCATCATATGGAAGTGTTGAAAGACAAAAGGCTCGGTTAGTTTCCAAAGGATTTTCCCAATTTGAAGGAATTGACTATAATGAAACCTTTTCCCCTGTAGCCAAAATGAATTCCATCTACCTTGTTCTTTCCCTTGCTTCCTCACATAAATGGGAGGTCCATCAGATGGATGTTAAATCCGCCTTCTTGCATGGAGATTTGAAAGAAGAAATATACATGGAACAACCTCCTGGCTATGTCCAGAATGACTCTAGCCTTGTTTGTCGCCTTAAGAAATCTCTTTATGGTCTTAAGAAATCTCCCCGAGCTTGGTATGCCAAAATGGACAACTTTCTTATTGACACCGGATTCTCTAGATGCCATTATGATCCTTATGTCTATATCAAGAAAGTAGGAATCCATCTCATAATCCTTGTCCTTTATGTTGATGACCTTATCCTTATTGGTAGTGACTCAAAACTTTTAAACCATGTGAAAACTAGTCTTAAGAAGAAATTTGAAATGACAAACTTAGGATTTTTGCACTATTTCCTTGGCCTCCAAGTTTTGAAAACCAATGAAGGGATTTTTCCTTCCCAGTCTAAGTATGCTTGTGAGCTTCTTCATCGCTTTCACATGGATGATTGTAAACTAACCCCTTCTCCCTTCCATTCTAGAGTCAATATTACTGCCACATGTACTTCTCCTGAAGTTGATGCCACCCTATACCATCAGTTACTTGGTAGCCACTTATACTTGACTCATACCCATCCTGATACTTCCTTTGATGTTGGTCTTATTTCCCGGTATATGCAAACACCCCATGAAAGCCATTGGAAATCAACTAAAAGGATACTTCGCTATGTCTGTCATACAGTTCAGTTTGGGATACATTATAGTTTAGGGGGGACTCCTTTATTGGTTGGTTTCACTGATTTAGATTGGGCTGGCGACCCTAATGATCGAAAGTCTACCGTAGGTTATGTTTTCATCCTTGGTTCAGGACTTGTCACTTGGGCCTGTGAGAAACAATAGACTATTTCACTTTGTTTAGTAGAAGCAGAGTATTGAGTAGCAGTAAATGCAAGTCAGGAAGCCTTGTGGCTTCGACAGATCCTTTCAGAGTTTGGATTCAAGCAATAACATTCGACCAGCCTTTGGTGTGACAATCAGAGTGCCATCAAGCTCGCCAAAGACCCAGTTCAACATCAGCACATCAAGCACATTGAGATACACATGCACTTCATGAGAAAGATCATTCATAATCAGGTTATTGAAGTGATCTTTTTCCCTACAAAAGATCAAGTTGCAGACATTTTCACAAAGTCTCTTACAGAAGCAAAGTTTTACAAACTTCGATCTATGTTAGGAGTTCATGAAGTTGTCATTAAGGGGGGCTAGGCTCTAATGCCTCCTTCCTTCTACTATTGTGTCAACATTGTAAATCCTTCAATCCTATCCCAAGTTGTTCTTAAGAGGGGATGGTAGGATATTTAGACACTTAGGATTTAGTTAAGATCTACTTGGTCTAATGTGTCGTTAGGCAAAAGTGTGTTTCTTAGTGTTTTTCCTTAGTATACATTAGTATGCATTTGTAGTTAGGAAATCCGACGGTCATGATATGTTCCCGACATAGAGTGATCTTATGGTTCATACTCTCCTTGATCTTAATGACCATTGATCCGTGACCTAACACCCGATTGGTCCATGATCTCTATTTAAAGAGAATGGAGGGTCATTTGCCGATGATCGATTGTGAGAAACTCTCTTGGAAAATATCTCTGTAATATTTTTCTTTTGCATTAATAAATTGCTCCAAGTGGCCGCGTTGGTTGGGGCTGTGGATGTTTCCCCGTAGGGGTTTTACCATGTGAAAACATCGATGTGTTGATCTTTGATCTGGTTATGTGAGTGGTTACTGAAGGTGTTCATCCTCTGTTAGAATACTTGTGTTTTCAAACATTACAATGGGTGTCCCACATATCAATAGTCGAGATGTACCCCTACGTTTGCAGAGGCATATAGTGGGGGTTCCTGAGAGTCGAAACCACTTTCTTCAATGAGTGGTTTGTGCAGTGGTGTGCTTCTTAGAGAAAAATGTGGTGCAGGAGGACTAGGATCCTCTAGATGTTTTTTGTATTATTTTTATGATGATATCATGGGCATGAGGGCCCAAAATTTTCCCTTCTATGTACTTTTTGATGTAAACAAACTTTTGCTATCATGCAGTCTATATATATATATATATATATTTGAGTTTTTTGGTGCCAATGATGTTACAAATTATCTTGTGTGATGTTTTTAATGTACATGTGATTCATTTTCTTTACAAAATTTTATTTATGCGCAAGATACCGATCCAAAATATAATTTGCTAGCGAATCCAAAGTTGTGTTGAGTTCTCTTGGTATGTGTCTATATTATATGAATTCAAACATTCTTTAAAGATGACTAACTCATAGGTGGAGACACAATAGGGTAGGGTTGCAGACGACGTAGACTCGATTAAGATGACAAACCATGAGTTGAGAGTCTAGGTTAATGATTATACAAGATATACCTAGGGATAAGGCCTCGGTTAAAAGTCCAATGACAATGTGATATTCTGCAACATTATTGTTTGTCGATCCTAGGAAAATGACTCCTGAAATCACCAACTCATCAGAGTGGTAAATGATTGAAGATGCAGAAGCAATGTTCTAGGTGTGTCGACTAGCGCCATCTGCAAACCCGATAAAGATAGGAAAGAGAGATGTCATCTGCGCAGGCAACCACAAGACAAAGTATAAGTTAATAAAAAAAAACTTGATAAATCTGATAAACCATGAGTTGAGATTCTAGGTTAATGATTATACAATATATACCTAGGGAGGAGGCCTCAATTAAAATTCCAATGACAATGTGATATTATGCCACATTATTGGTTGTCGATCCTAGAAAAATGCTTCTTGAGATCACCAACTCATCAGAGTGGTAAATGAATGAAGTTGTAGAAGCAATGTTTTGGGTGTGTCAACTAGCGTCATCCACAAACCCGATAAAGATAGGAAAGGGAGATGTCATTTGCGTATGCAACCACAAGACAAAGTATAAGCGGTTAAAACAAAACTCGTATATGCAGGAGAAACACACCAAAACAAAACTATAGTACAATAGTGTACAAAGCACACATACTAGATGTTCGGTGCATAATACTTCTTGAGGTAAATCCCATTCTGTGGTTCACCGAGAGAGATTCCGTCGTAGTCAACTAGCTAGTAGGAACCTCTATGTAATACATGTTTTACGATGTAGGGTCCATGCCATAGAGGTTCTAACTTTCCTGTCCCTAACTTATTGTGAGCATGGTCATAAAAAAGGACTAGGTCTCCTTCTGTGAAAGTACGAGGGTGGACAAATTTTTCATATTGACTCTTCATTAATTTTTGATACGTCTCATTAACGAGAGAAACATAGCGACGTGTTTCATCCAACCTAGTCAGATATAGGAAACATTCCTCTTCAACAGAGGTGTGAGGCATGAGTTCTACTGTGATTTTCAACGAAGGAATTCCACACTCGATTGGTAATACTTCTTCAATGCCATATACCAACTGGAAAGGAGTGAATCTAGTTGCAGTTTTCACTGAGGTGCGGAAATCCCAGAGTGCGAAGAATAGTTACAAATGACAAGAAGTTTTATTTGTCCCCACCATGCATTGGATCATGGTTTTAAGTACTTTGTTGATAGCTTCAACTTGTTCGTTTGCTTGAGGATAGTAAGGGGATGAGTTCTCATGGAGAAAACCCAACTTGACATGTAACTCACTCATCATCTAGTTTTGGAAATGTGAACCGTGATTAGTGACAATGGATTGTGGAACAACAAAGCGAGTGATGATGTGGTTAAATATGAAGAGAGTTGCAGTTCGTCCATCATTAATAAAAGTAGGCATAGCCTCAACCCATTTTATGAAATAATCAATGAAAACGATGATATAACCGTGCCCTCGGGATGAGGTAGGCTTAAATTGCATAAAATCAATGCCCCATTTGGAAAAGGGGCCGATGGAGACAATAGGATGTAGCGGAGTGGGGTGGGTGTGTGCCTTTTTATGAAAAACTTAGCAGGGTGAGCATCGTTTGACAACCTCAATACAATCTTTGAATATGGAGGGCCAAAAGTAACTGACATGCAAGATTTTTTGAGTTGTAGCCATCCTAGAAAGGTGACTGGTACATGCTCTCAGGTGACAATAATTGAGAACATGTCCATCCTCATCATGAGTTCAAACAAGTCGTAGGATAGTGTCAATACCATGACGATACAAAGTGTCACCGATGACAAGGTAGCGTTTAGACTGATGGTGAATACAGCGAAGTTCTTCACGGGAGATATCGAGCTAAAAACGTTTGGCTTGAAGATAAAGAAGAATATCTCCATACCAAGGGTCAAACGTGATAATGAGGAACAAATATTCATAGGGAAGAGAATCATTGGGCTCAGTGTCTTCAACAACATGGGTAATATCGCAGATAGGTTCTGCAAAAACCAAGGACTTGTTTGCTTATGATTTCGAAAACTCGAGATCGAATTCTTGAAGAATAACGATCCATTTGGAATATTTTTCCCCAAGGAATTGACGTGTCAGAATATGATACATGGGGTTCGAGTCCTCAATGATCGTGGTAGTGTATAACAAAATGCAATGGAGAAATATCTGGATGACAATGACAGTTTCCAGAGTGAACTTTTCAGCGTGTGAATATCAGAGCTTGGGACCAGATAGACTCTTGCTCATATATTAGATCACAGGTTCCTCATCGTTAGGGTCCTCTTGGACTAACACCATAGCGATAGTGGAAGTATAGGCTGCCAAATGAAGGATATAGTCTCGTGCATAATTAGAAGGATGCAAAAGCGGTGTATGGGTCAATGCATGCTTGAGAGCATCGAAAGATCATTGAGCAATGTCATCCCAGATGAAAGGAGTGTCTTTCTACAACAATCACATAAATTATTTTGTAAGCTCATCATAATTACATATAAAACAACGAAGAAAGTTCGATTTCCCTTGCAAACTTTGTAGTTGGGTTAGATTGTTGGGAGGAGGTAAAGAAATAATAGATTTAATCTTTAAGGGATCCACCCTAATCCCATCTTTGGAGACAGCAAAACCGAGGATTTGACATAATTCAACAACGATGATGCATTTGTGTGGGTTCAAACAGATATGGTAGAACTAGCATCGAATAAAAATAGCTCGTAGATGATCAATATGGTCTGAACGCCTGGATGAATGGGTAGGTAAATCATCGAGGTAAGGTTCTGCAATATGTTTGATATCATGGAAAGCATACGACATCTCCCACTAGAAAGTGGAACCATCATTTTTTATACCAAAAGGTAGTTTCTGATAAGCAAATGTTCCCCATGGGTAGATGAAGGATGTCTTATGTTGATCAATGGGTAGAATGTCAATCTGGTTGTATCCCAAAAATCCATCCATGAAATAAAAAATAACATTGCCATCACAATTATCAATGATTTGGTCAATGAAGGGTGTGGGGTAATTGTATTTTGGACAATCCTTGTTAAGATCCCTATAATCAACACATACACAAATGGTTCCTTGTTTTTTAGCAACTGAAATGATGTTAGAAACCCATTCCGTCAAGGGGATAGGACAGATAAATCCATATTTTAACAGTGTTTCAACTTCTGCCTTTATGGCTGCGGTTTTCTTAGGATGAAAAATGATTGAAGGATTGATCTCGGACATTTATTCGTAGCTCCAAGCGAAGACAACGTGAAATTATTTAAATAAAGTAGTGTAATATGCCACTTCATCAGGGGAACAATTAGCACCGAGATGAATATTTTCCATGATACCTTCTTTGATCGAGATATCAATAGCAACAATAGAAGAGATGTTGCCTAAATTCCCCTCGAAAGTAGTATCCTAGGTAAGTATAGGAGATTGGGGAGAATTAACAACATCGAGCAGGAAGATAGACTGTATATCCTCCTGAATTTCTTCTAGAGGAGGAAGAAAAGACGATCGATGATGGTTGTTATCCCAAGGTACCTCGTTGATACTAAGCATTTCCATAATGGATTCGTTTGATGGAAAAATCTAGGAAATGTAGTCAAAAGTAGAGGACAATCCATTCAACCAAGATGGCAACAAATAAGTGTTGGATGCCAATAGATGTTGGTCATCCAAGGAGGGAGAGGCATATTGGATAACATCGTATGAAGCCTCAACTGGAATAAGTGGCATAGCATCACCCAGTGCATCGAATTCTAACAGACTAGGCACAACCCAAGGATTCGATGTTTCTAAAGACTAATAGACCATAGTCGAAATCATATTGATTGTGGAAATATGTTGTGTGGTGGGAGGAAGTGGTGTAGGGAAAGTACCCATAAGGGAAGAATATTTTAAAATACCTACACCAACACTTTCATAAGTGATTTTAGTATCTCCCAAGAAAGGAATATTTTTGGTTTCGGGAGTGCGAGCGTCAGGTGTACAGTAATCTAGCTGGTCGATAGTGACAATTTTGCCTTGATGAGGGAATTGTACACATCGAAACACCGGTGAAGTGATAACAGTCATGGAATAAAACGAAATTATTCCTAATAACAAGTTGTAATCAAGGGGTGCATCGACTACTTCTACATCGACAAAGACGGTCTTACCTCCCAACTAAATGACTAAGGACTCCAAGAGTCCATGAGGATGAAAACCTTGCTTGTCGAAAGCATGTAACATTGTAGGGGATGTGTTAAGTGTAGGTGATTTTAATCCTTTCCAACAAGCTAATGACATGACACAAGTGGAATCTCCCTCATCCAATATGGTGTGGTGAATGTGTTGGTTATGAACAATGACATCAATTTGAAAAGAAATCTGGTGAGAAATTCGTGAATTGATGTTGTCTAGGTTAAACATGATATTATTTGACGACTCAGGATCAATGGCACCAATGGAAGCCAAGAGTGTTCTATGTTGACTTGGGAAATGTTGTAAAACCTCAAGAGAAGACATAACACACAATGCTTGAGCCAAATATTCAACAATGTTGTAGTTTTGGGAGGCACGTGAACTAGGATTAAAAGTTGACTTGCATATAGTGCTCTTGGGATGGTGTAAAATAGAGTCAAAAGCGGGTTTCTCTATCTGAAGTGATCCAGATGGAGGACTAACATAGGCGGGAGATGGATTCGATGGAGTACCGTTAGTGACCTTTTCTTTATCAGGTTTATTTGGTGTGTCGTATGTGGTTGTGTGAGTGGTTAAATCAATCCCATTGAACATATAAATATGATCACTCGTCGAGGCTTCATCACTAGGAGGATGGTTGGAACCGCCCCCCATGGGAGGGACAAGTGCTTGAGCAACCATGGATTGTTGCTGAGGAAAAGGTTGTGTTAACATGGTGGGTTGGGAATTCACTTTGAAAAGTTTTGCAACTTCGTCACAATGTGGACAATATTGGGTGAAATGATCTTCATCACAAATAAGACGTGGGAATTTTGGTTTTCATTGTGGTTTCTTTTCAGTAGAAGGTTGTGGAGTTTGTGTTTTGGGATGTTCATTGTTATTATTATTCTTTTTGGGTTTATTTTTTGTTTTCTTCTTACTCCCGTATTTTTATGAAGAGACATATTGAAGTGCATTCACCTTAGATATTTGAGTCGAGAGGGAGGTAGAGGAGAATGGAGTCGAACTAGTAATGGGTGTGGAAACATAGTGATTTACTGTTCCTGTCAACTATGATGTGGATTGGGTTTTGACGGGACTGATAACTCCATCCGCATGTGTCGTGGAAGAAGGTTTGGATGGATCGGTAGGAGTAAGGGTAACATTTGGGATCAACTCATACAAAGTACCATATTGGGAGTAAACCAAATATAAGTATTGAGATCTGGAAATGGCTTCTTCCTCAGTGATTACACCACCCATGGTGACATCATGAGAAATCGGGGGTAAAAGAGATTTAGTAAACCACTCTGCCAATAGTTGGTAAGGAATGTTCACCTTAATTAACCTTCACCATTGTCTCCACTCATGAATGTGATCAAAGATATGCACATAGTTTGTTTGATGAAGGGAGGTTAAAATTTCAGTACCTATCTCGTAAATGATGGGTAATTGAAAATGCGTGAGAAAATCCATTGCGAGGGATTTGAAATATTGAAAGGAGCCACGTTGAAGTTCAATGTACCATTTGGTTGCAGAACCCATGAGTGTGCACTGGAAGAGACGTAAACATATAGAATCATCCATCAATGAGTTTGATGAACACCATAAATGGAATTCCATTACATGGTTTTTGGGGTCTTCTCCAGGTTTACCGTCAAATTTGGGGATATCAGAAGGTAATTTAGCAGGAATTACTGGCCAACAAGGAAAATTAAATATGGGATCATTTTTCAATCGAGACAAGTCTGGGAGATCCAGAGTGGCAAGGAAGGGTAATTTTTGATTAACCTGAGGGTGATATTGGTGTGGCATAGAGACACTAGTGGGGCCATAAACTGGTTGAGATGGATAATTGTATCTTGTAGGCCCTCCCATATACAGTTGTTGTTTACCAGTATAGGTAGGATTTGATGGTTGTTGAGGAATATTCATGAGCTGGGCGAAATCGGGTTGATTTTGAGGAGTATAAGTCAATTTATTCAGTTGTGGGGGATAAACAGTTGGCCCTTGAGGAGGGTAAATAGTTTGTCCCTGAGGAGGGTAAACATTAGCCCCTTGGGGAAGATAAAAATTAGACCCTTGGGGAGGATAAAAATTAGACCCTTGGGGAGGATAAGGTTGTTGTCCTTGAGGACCCCAGGTGGGATTTGGGACATTTGGATAAGGTTGTTCGAATGATAGTTTGGAAGGAACAAGATTTGATACTCCTCCTTGTGGGTTATGGTATGATTTATACCTAGGGTAGGGTTGATTAAACGTACCTCCTGAAGGTGCTCACCGGGATTGTGAAGGGTTCCCGACAAAAGAAGGTTTCCCCCTTGCCATAGGTTGATTTACAACTGTGGTTTTACCAGTAAAGGGAGGTTGTCCTTCGGAAGGAACATGAAAGGGTGGTTTTCCCCCAGGAGGGGTAGGCCCGCTAAAGGATGGTTGTCCTCTAGGAGGGATAGGTCCACTAGATGGTGGTTTTCCCCCAGTCGATATATGTCTCACAATTGGTTGTGTATGTCTGACAAGGGGCGACATTCTCTACTGTAAAGGTGTTCGAACAGGATCTTGTGGAACATGAGGCGTTGTAGTGTGAAAAGGTGTAATGGTGGGAGTAACGGTTGAATTGCCTTGTGTATTATGAGAAGTGACGACTCCAGCATTGAGGTGGACTTGTGCTGACGTAACAACGGGATTAATGACCTATATGATGGGACAATCAATAGTTTGATCGGATGGTCCTGCCTTAGAAGAAAGAGGGTCATGAGGATTAAGAGGTTGTTGAATATATTCAAAATGCTCATAAATATCACATCCCGATGGAGTCCTCCATACAGAACGAGAAGGTGTTGATGTGGATCTACTATGTCAGTAGGATGAACGAGGGTCCTAAAGTCATCACTAAAAATTGGTTATGTGGATCACATATATGTCTTAGTAATGGGTCTCAATGGAAAAGAAGGGACTTATTCATCTTTAATATTACCGAACGATTCTAATCGAACCAGGTGATCCAGATTATTTTTGGCACAAAATGAGAGCGGAGATATAATAAAGAAATGCACGGAGATATCACAGATATTCAATAATATAACATAAATGTATCAGATATGCAACCATAAACACAGATATATAGTAATACACGATTTCTATTAATGAAAGAAATGTACAGAGACTGTAAAAATACAGAGTGAAAGACTCGCTAGAATGGTGGCAGCTTATCTCTGAGAAGAGATGTGACGGCTACTCGCATTCGCAAGAAGATGATTACAATGAGGCTTTGAAGGCCTTTTTACAATAAGTAGGAATGCCAAAAACCATAGACATCCAAAAAACCTAACCCTAGGAGATGAAGCACCAAAAGTCATGTGGGCCCCGTTTGGGTAAGTTGGTGCATCAACTTCCTAGGGTTGTAACTTTTGCATACGATCTTTGTTTTAGGCGTATGATAGCTTGTTGCAAAGATCTATCCGAGAATCACAACTTTTGGGTGAGAAACATCGATCTACGATCCATGTTGCTCCCCGTTTTCTCAAAAAACATCGTTTAGGGCCTCAAAATGGCCCTGGAAGTTAAAAACTGCTAAAAATAGTAAATTACCAAAATTGTCAAAAACATGTTTTGGGCCAGTTGGAGAAGGTGGGTGGCCACTGATATCCACCTCGATCAATCCTCCCTCCTTAGGAAGCAATGGTCTCCATTGTGTTGAGTTTCCAGGGCAAAGGGGAAATCGATTGCTGAATCTTAATCTTGGTGATTTGCTTGCCTTGCTGGAGAAGTGGCATTGCTTAGCTTGTTGAAGGCTATCACAAACCTTTGAATGGAAGGTTTAGACCTTTTTAACTAGTCTGGATATTTTAGATGATTGTGTGCAGAAGGAATCTTTGTGCTTTGCTACAACCTTGTCGACCTGCTTCTAGTGGATAGAAGGTGCTTGGGCCGAGGCTGTAGTGGTTGCAGTATCATTTTGTTCCCCTTTTGAAAAGATTATGGAGAAGATGAATTTTGTAGTATGAGATACTACCTTGCGGCACTGTTTAGGTGGGGTAGTAGTTGGAACTACCTCTGGTATCCTGTAGAGATGACCCCCCAGAGTACCAATGACACTACGAGGTTGAGACTCATAGATAGCATGGCGTTTCCACATATATGGCTGGCCCAAGAGAACATCACAAACATCCAGTGGAGAAACATCACATAATACCTCATCCTTGAAGGGTTGGATGTCGTATGACAATCGACACTACTGGCTGACATGAAGATCTCATCCTTGGTGAAGCCACCCGATGTTGTATGGTTGCGGGTGTGGTGTTGTCGACAATCCCAACTGTTTGATGACCTCTGCTGAGATGAGGTTCTTCTGGCTTCCGCTATCAACAATAAAATGCAGTGGGGTCCCCTTCACCCACATCTATGAATGAAAAAGGCGCTCCCCCTCTTCTGGATCTGTTGGTTCTTTTGGTTGAATTGCTGCGGTCGCGACAATAGCAGTGGGGTCTACATCGATGATCTATCTTTTACCAGTATTTTCATAATCAGATTCTGAATCAGGGTTCGGCTCCTTGTCTTTGATCTCGGCCACCAATGATTGTTTTGAGCGCCATTCATCGATGTTGTGCTAGGGGATTTTGTGGAAATCGCACCATTTTACGCTGTCCTTCTTTGTCTTCCTGTGACCCTTCTTTTTCTGTGGCTTGGACTAGTTTTTGGGAAACTGTTTGTTAGGGATGTCTTTGTCATACTTTGGTTGTTGTTGATTTTCAGAACTGAACTCCCATTTGTTCTAGTTCTTAAATTTCTACTCGATTTTAACAACATATTGATAGGCAGCACCAAGTGATGAGATGTCCAGAAAATCCATTTTAGTTTGGATGTATCTGTGTAGATCCCCACGGTATTTCAGAACCAAATTTCGTTCGGAGTCTTTGATACCCAGCTTGGTGCACAAGGTATGGAAGCTATTGGTGAACTCTGGAACTGATTGGCCCCTCTCTTGTCGCAGTTTGGTCCATCTCATGTACTGGTCCTCATAGTTGCCAACAGAGTAATATTGTTCCTTTACTGCATCCACAAAAAAATCCCAAGTGGGTTCGGCCCCACATATTCTACACAGTAATCGTGGATTTTCCCTCCAAGGAGCCCGAGTGAGTTTGACCACCGTCTTTTCCAGGTACATTGAAGACTTCTCTTCACCATCACCTTGTGTAAATACCCTAAATATTTTGGAAACTAAAGACACCAACTCGCAGTCATCCCCTGGGAGGGTATAGTCGACAGTCTAGTTTGAACGTATGGGCAGGATAAAAAGTCTGAAATCCTTCGAGAGAACTGAGGACAAGTGGACTGATAGAACTCGAAAGGACCCCAAATGGATTCAGAATTCACGAAGCACTGAGACCAAATGAAGACATTTGGAACTCAAGAATAAACCCCAATATATGATCTTACTACTACGAACGGTTAAACCACAGAGGGATAATCTTCGTGGCTCTCTCAAACGCGACCTCATGCATAACCCCTATGTGAGAGGGGGATTCCATATATGCTTATACAAAAATTGGATTTTCTCTCCCTATCGCAAGATTCTAATGTTTGTTTTGAATTCTTTGGAGAGTTGTACTCACAACCTAATCCAAAGCGCTAATTCTAGTCTAATGTTGGTGGAAGAATCTGAAAAGAAAATTTTTCTAGATTGATTTTAATTAGCATTGATTTTTGTGGTTGTTCTTTACTCAGAAGTGAATGAGAGTGAAATCGATGATATTATGACTCGATTCCCAAAAAAGCATAAGAAAAATGATAAATAGTTGTTTCTTTCAATGAACTTCTATTTATGGGAAGGAGAAGAATTTTTCTTTTCACTATCAAACAAAAAATGCAGATATTTCATGCGATTTCTCTCAACAAGAATCCAATTCAATGCTAAACTATTCAGAAAATGATTCTAATATCCAAAATCCAATCATGAAAAGATATCTCTTTGTTTAAATATGAACTTTGATTGATTTGATTCAAAGCTTCTTATGCCAACCATATTTCACTATTTTCAGTTTTAGACAATTGGAAGCAAGTATCATATAAACAAAAAGCACTCTCTCACAGTGATCAAACAAGAATCAAAACAAATTCAAACTTTTTTGAAAAGAAAACCAAAACTCAAACAAGAAAAATTTCTTGGAAAGATATAAATCAAAGACCAAATGAGACAATACAAAGATCTTTGGACTTCCTTGAGACAACTTTCAAACAATCATATGAACGATAAAGTATCAAACCAACTCAAGATCTCAAAGAGGAAGAGTGATTCCAAAACAAGGAAATATCTTTAAAAACCAAACAAAGTACTAAAAACTCATAGAAAGGAAAAGGTTGCAAGTTTTATAGAAGACACACACTGATAGACAAATTCCTGAGCAGGAGGAAAAACCAAAAAATCACACCTAGCAGAGACATCCAACAATTTTTCAAAGGAAGGAAAAATCAACACTCTGGTTATATAAGCACTAGAGTGCTACAACACTACCTAGATCACTACAGGGAAGCACTAATAATGAAATCAAAGCTATGGATGTAAGGGAAGAGGGGTGTTGTTTTCTGAGAATGAAAAAGTATCAACCCAAAAAACAAAACTCATGAATGTCATTGGATAAATTGGTAGGCGTGGACACTAACATATCTCCCTAGATCCACCTGGATCTAGAACAAAACAGGACATGACATGACTCTTTCCCTAAGTTGCGGTCATTGAATCTACGACTAAGAAGGAATGAGTGACATACCTTTATATCACTTCCTTAGGTCTCTGTTGTTCCCGCTTCACTCCGATGCTCTTGTGAAATCAGGTCTAAGACAACACAAACCAATCAAAGTGAATATAGAAAAGCACATTCAATGTCAACCTATGCATATGATCAAGGAGTTATGCAATAAAATAAGAGTGATTTTATGGGAAAGGGACAAGTTGTTGTATTATATTAAATGAAAGTAGAAGATACAACTAGATCACCTTGATTTCTCAAGATTCCTTTCACTAACCCTTGGTTCCAACACACACACTTGCACTACATTTGCATGAAGAAGATCCAATACAACTTGATAGACCAAATAGAGTCTTCAAGCTTCTATCCAAGAAGATTTCTTAACACAATTATTTCATCAATTCTTCATTCAATCTTGCTTAACCTTTTCCATGAGAAACCTTTCAATACATAGGAGAAGGAGAGATGGTTAAATGGATGAGGATGATCCCACTAAATCTGAGAAGTCAGTAGGATGCCAACCATGCGAATGCCAACTCATTTTCTAGAAGATTCCCTTCTAGAACCTTTGTGACCTCTTCTCTTTTCCAAGCTTTGAAACAGGTTCACACCCCACCTATAGAGTAGATTGTGAATAGTTCGCACCCTAAGTTTGGGTTGCCTACGAGAATGAAGGATTTTCACACCCTGTAATATAGGTAGCCTGTGAACTCATCTTAAAAATGTGTTTTTTGGAAGAAGACAACAATCACTTTTCTCAGGAAAAAAGTCCTTGTGGGAGCCTGAATACGTCACTTTGTAGAGACATCACTAGAGTGACCAAAGTCATGTGTAACAAGGAAGGCTTGATTATCAGTCTGTGTAAGATGACTTTAGGACTAACAACACATGTAAAAAAGAGAAAAAAACACAGTGAGTAGGATCTGAAGACGAGAAAACACTAAGACAAGAACAAGGAAAGAAACCAAAACTGAAAGCTTTGTTCCCCAGCGGAGTCGCCAATTTCTGTTGTAGGAAAATTCCTCTGTGGACAGGTGAGTGTCCTCTTGGATCTTAGACTCCTATGACCAAGACATAAAAATGATAACATTGAACACTGACATTCCTTTAAACGTAGCTAAACTAGTCAAGGGAAAAGAGGAAGAAAACATGAGTACTTTTTCAGAGTTTGTCCTTGCTCAGTCCAGGTTGAACTTGATCTTCAAGCCCTTTAATGAGTTATGCAGTTCAATAGACATTAAAGACAAATCATACTTCCTATTCTACCAAGATTAGTTTAAAAATTGAATCATCAAGAAGAGACAAGCCCATGAAAATGTACACAAACTTGAAGGAAACATGCCAAGCATATATATTAATGAGAACCAAAAAAAAGTGCTTACAAATTGTAGATGCAGATGTAGCAGCCTCACCAAGTCCTCCTTGTCCAACCCCTTTCTCAAAAGATTCACGATCAGAATGACAATACTTTTCACTGATTATTCTCCCCTTTTACCATGAGAATGCCTCCTTATATAGGCTTTGAGAGGCTCAACCACCTTATCTATTCTTGGGATAGGTTGAGGATTTGACTCCATTAGTTGTGGGATTCCCCTTAGATCTAGCCTTGAACTTGGATTCGAGCCAAAATTACCTGGATGCTTCTTAGTTGTCCTTAGAGATAAGGGGGATTCTTCCCAAAATTCTCTCAATAGATCGACGCTCCCTCAAAGTTGGCCACTAAGCATTGCAACACTCCCTGCTAAAATGACAAGGAGCGCTAGCGCTCCTTGCAAGTGGGAAGGGGAGTTATAATCTCCAAAAATACTTTTAGGATGATTATTCCTCAAGGTAAAATCTTGTAAACTTTTCCAAATGATATATTTTCATCTTCTAACAAGTCTTAGAGTATATCCCAAGTGTTATTATGATTATGTCCACAATGCGACACATGCGAGACAAAAGTATGACTTTTACGACACTTGCGACACTTGTGACAATGACAATGAGACATCATCTAAGTGAGTAATTGTGACGTGTAACACATTCTCCTCAGTCAAATCAGCATGACCACTCATGAGAATGTCTACCCGATGCTTCTAACTTCAAAATTCCTTCTCAACTAGGGAGACATTCTGCATCATGCCAAGATTCTTGATTTCAAACTTTGAGTCCAACTCCCTCTTACACTTGTCAATGAGCCTTTGTTGATGTAATCATGTTTGACATGCACCCAGATGATGTATACTTCTCCCACATAACACCCAGTTGATGTATGCTTCTCCCACATAGCACCTTGGGTCCCCAACGGTCCTTGTCAAGTCACATGATCAGGGATAAATACCACACCTGGGTCATTCTTATTAGCCAAGTCATCATGGCCATGTGAGAATAATTCCCAATGCTAATACACAGAGAAAATAAACACCCTGGGCCATTCACCACTAGAGAAATCAACATGGATAATATAGTGAGTGAATGTATCATTATCCTCAGTCAAATCAGCATGACCCCTCTGGGAGAATATCTTCTCGATGCTAATAGTTGGAGAACATCAATTCCCTAGGCCATTCACCACTAGACAAATCATCATGGATAATCATGTGAGTGAATGTATCATTCTCCTCAGTCAAATCAACATGACCCCTCTCAGAGAATGTTTTCCTGATGCAAACATCTGGAGAAACATCAACACATCGAGTTTGTTGCACTCCTTTTCAAATCAACATGACTAAGGATAAAGACTATGCCTAGGCCATTCACCACTAGCCAAATTAGCATGGCTAATCCTATGAGTGAATGTATCATTATCCTCATTCAAATCATCATGACCACTCTGGGAGAATGTCTGCCTGATTCTACTCATTCGTGGATGTGTACTAAAGCTTCAAAACTCCCTTCTACATCATGTCTCGAATGAAGTCATGTATGAAACTTATGAAGCCACGTTGCTTCACGACTTACAATACTGCATGCTATATACTTTCCCTTCGTAGTACTGAGTGCCACTAATGTTTTCTCCCTTCTCAACCACGAGATCAAAATGATCCCATAATGAAACAAAATCCGAAAGTACTTTTCCAATCCACTGTACTCCCTACCCAGTCAGAGCCTATATGATCCCTCTAAAGCTTGACTTCCACCGAGGCTATATAGTCTCTGTAGTCATCTACTCCATCTACATGTACTGACCTCCTCTTATTCTTCATTACATGGATGTGCTCAACTCTATGTTTGGATAGTTTTCTTCATGTTGATTCCTGGGACTGTAATTATGGCTCCCTCTCAAAGCTATTACCTGTGACTTCCCCTGAACAAGAAACAAGAAAAACCAAAAGCATCAGATTCACTGAGCAATCCAAAGAGACAATTCACTTTCTGTTGATGCGATGACAACATTGTATTTACACAACTATATACACCGACCCTACAAATGATACATCTTCTACTATGACCAACACACATTTATCATATACTCGATGTCATACGGCTAACCATGTTGATTTTCTAGTGTTAAATTAGACAAGCACAATTTTCCGCAAGTGGTAATTACTTCCAATGATATACAATATTACTTTAGTAAACTCTAGAACATCACTAAGTAATTACACTCAAAAAATTCAACTACTTAAAAACTTCGGTCTCTTCCTTAGATCACTTCCCACACGTGAGAGAGAAAAAATATGTGTGTATATTGTTGTTTCTTTCAAGTGTCTTTTTATAGTAAAATTAAATTGATCCAAAGAGAAACGTCTCTTTGAAAATTAAATTTAAAATTAAATTAAATTATCTTTCTTATAAATGGTTGGAGAATACCTCCCATAACTACCCAAAGATTAACATTATTTTGGTTAAAATCCATCCACATAGTATTTTCCTTTGTTAAATTGTTCCTCCATAATTCATGCGATTCTTTGCATACATATAGGTAGAAGTAAATATGTAGTACATTATCCATATTTAGGTAATTAGACATTTTTACTAGAAATTACTACCCACTATAATTTATGGAATTCTTTCTATAATTTAGGTAGTAGTAAAAGGTAAATATGTTGTACATAGAGATTGGAACAACCCCATAATTTTAACACTCCCAACATTTTACTCTACTCTCATTTTCTTGGGCCCTCCCATGAGGGAGTCAAGTCCATTCCCGCTCTTATACCATGTTGAATTTTTATATGAGATATTATATGAGATAATATTGTATTTGAGATGATGTGATAGATAATATGATGGATTCATATTACAGTGATGAATGTGCCAAATATATAGTGAACCTAAAGGCACATATGGTGACCATCCATGAAAGGATGTGTCTCTAATAATTATAATAACTGTTTATTATTATTATTATTATTATATTAATAATAATATTAATAATTATTAATTATTAATATGGGAGAATGTCTTCCCGATGTTGTACAAACATCAACAAAATCCCCTTAGGTTAGCTCAATTAGTTTGAGTTGACTATTTTCAAGGTAGAAATCATTGAAAGTTCATGGGTTCAAGTTTGGTATAAACCCTCTAGGTTAGGAGTACACATGGTACTCTGACAACATTCACTCTGGGTGCCATTCAAATGATATGAAGAAGCACTTGGAGGGTTTCCCCAAGGAAATTTTGCAAGGATATATGTGTGTGTGTATGTGTGTTAAACAATGGCTTTCTCAATTGGTAAAACTAAGGTGCTAATGTAATCTCCACCAAGGTTCAAATCACACTAATAACACAATGCAAATACTTTGGGAAAAATTTATTCCTTGTGCTAGATTATGTACCCTTCAAGCATGATGTAATGAGCCTTTAGTCTGAAATAACTGAAATAACATGACCTTTAAAAAATTTGATATTATTCAATGTATGTAATAAGGAGATAATAAAACAACAATCTCATGAGAGAGAAAAGTTCTCATCAAACACCTATTGTTAGTATTAAATAACTTAAAACTAATTATCTTTTTATATGTACTAAGTTTATTTAATAATACATCATTTGACTTAATCAACCACTTAATCCACTTTATTATCTAATCTCTTAATAAACACATAATACGACCATCAACGTAAGTTAATGATATCACCCTCCCCTAATGGGCATATTGAAAACACTTATTTTCCAATTATAGTTGTATAACCCTATGCCCTTCAACTACATGGGTCATGCCATTTCTTAAAGTAAAGGTTTATCTCATGTACTTAACTTCAATAAAAAAAACTCACCGACTCATCATATCTATCACATGTTATGAGACGTGTAAATCAAAATAACACATGTATTTATTGCACCCAAAAACACCTAGATGACCCCATTGACCACTTGAATTTTACAAATATAAACCTCGTCTACTATGTAGGCTCACCATATTTGACCAACTCAAAAAAGGAAGAAAACAATTGTTAAATCTAAATCCAAAAATAAGAACTAACCTCTTATCTGCCTTCATTGACCATTTGACTTTTACAAATACAAACTTCATCTACTATACTTGAACAACAAAGATCACCATATTTGAACAACAAAAATCAAGAAAACCATTGTGAAATCTAAATCCAAAAATAAGAACTCACATCTTATCTTCCTTCACTTTCACCTATAAAACACCTTCACTTTTACCTATTAAACAACTTCCATTTATCAACAATAATCATCTAGCACTCTAGTTGCCTCCTAGATTGTAATCCTCACCTCTAGCACCGAGTTGTGATTTGGCAATGTCTTCATGCCAAAAAAATAATCAAACTCTTCCATCTCTATGGATTCTTTAGCAACTTCCTCTACAAGGAAAACATGCTTTTGCAGAGGTTTTTATGGAAATAGTTCTCCCTATTATGCTTTTAGAAAATCTGTGGTGAGTGGACACAGATTTTCTACTCGGCGTGCCTAAAAATAGTTCAACGCATCAATGCTCTATGATAATGCACACACCAATGCTCTTATATTTATAAATACACCAAAAATACCAATTCAAAAAGTGGCCTTTCATGTTTGAATTTTTAAAAATATTATATTTTAAAACAAATTTCAACATATTTAGTACTAAATGTATGAATGCATTGGTTCTCACTAAACAAAAACACCACAGTGATGTGTCTTGACAAAGGAATAACTCTTTAGGGTTAAAGTAATTAGTTTCTAATGCTTACAAAACCTATAGATGCATTGGTGTGTAATGTACACATCATGACAAGGGTATATATATATATATATATATATATATATATATATATATATATATATATATAT
>ML780120.1:196438-250222 GCA_009831015.1 Picea engelmannii
AACACCTTTAAGCATAGGTGATCTTTGTCCCCCTATGAGTGTCCCATTGTCCCATGCTTCTAAATCATTAAATTCATCAACAATTCACATCCACAATGGATTCCATTTTATTTATGATTTTTTAAAAACCACCCTAAATTTCATTTGTGATTTATAAAAAAACCATGACTCTACAACAAATATTATAGCAAGTAATTATTTTGCTACATCTCAATTTATATTTTTATGGTTTTAGATTTCCAATTTGTTTGTAAATTCCCATTTTTTTCATTTTCTTGAAAAAAAAGAGGCCACTAGTGTGGAAATTTGTACATTCATGCATCAAATAAAGAGTCATTTATATATCACACTACCTATGGTGCTCTTTAACATTTGAATCACATCAATAATTTGAAAATGGTTGGAATGCAAATTTATTGCATTATTCAACTCATTAATGGATGTTATGGAGCATTGTGGTGGTGTTGGCACAGGGGCAGACCCAGGGTTCAACGCTTCAACAATGCACCAACAAAACCCTAACTACCGACCCTTTCGAAAACACCTAAAAAGCAGATGGAGACTCACCCGAGGTAGAGGCATGGGTGGTTGCAAGACTCAGGTGTCTTCAACCTTAGCTGGGACACAGATCTGTGATTCTTACCCTAAGAAAGTACTTTAGCAAAGATCATTCATCAGTATTTAACCCTCAAGGCACTCCACAGATGGCACAGAGCACCACAACATTAACTTAGATCTAGGTTAAGTTAGCACTTAGCAAAAAAAAAATAGGTTTAGCACTCAACACCTTCATCATATCTACACCCATACATCTAGGAAGCACAAAGAAAAGTGAATCTATCTAAGAGCATCATAGCAAAGCAAATAGCACAATCATATCAAAGCATAACACATGGAAAGAAACCAACACATTAGGTCGAAGCACTGAGAACAATACATAGAGTTACCGTGGTTCACCCCCACCCTGGGGCTACGCCCACAAAGTCTTATTCTTCTTTATTAGCTTTGGTCAATCTAGTTATAGCACAGAGATCATACTTGTACTCCGCATAGGACAGGAGATCTTCGCGCACCTCAACAGATCCTCTTTCCCCGAGTAGATCTAGCACAAAGCCTTCTTACAATCTGTGCACTCAACACTTACAACACTCACACTCAACTCTACAAGTCGGTCACATAATATGCACAAAGCCTTTACTATCACTTAGCTTATCTTCTCGCCCCATCTTACATTGCTTAGCTACTTATTTATACTTTACAAAATAGGCCTAAAACATGGGTAAACCCATGGGCCGACATCCCTTTCCCATTACATTAATCCAAAACCCTAAAAGGTCCCCAAAAGTGGGCCACGATCCCGTGATATCTGTTGTGCCTGGTGCTCCCTCTTTGATAGGTTGTCAAAGTCCAAAAATGGTCAAATATGACCAAGTGTTCCTCAAAACTTGGTCAAGGGACAATAGGCCCCCAACACTCACCTATGATTCGTTCCGAGTCACTCTGGTCTGATCAACTCCGCTTCGAATGTCTCGAGCTTGGCCCCAGTTACTTCGACCTCCTGCAATGCGACAACCTCTTGCTCAGTGAACTCTTGGATCACTACGTCGTTTACTGGTCCTTCCATGCATTGTTCTGTGGTGATAGCAACCTGTTCAAGCCCAGTTGCCTGGCTCTCAACTTCATTGAAAAGTTGGCATGCTTTCTCTTGGAGGGGTTGAAGTCGCTGAGAGACTTCCATCACTTTACTTTGCATCATGTGTACCTATTGTTGGGAAGTGCGTTTTTCTGGAAATCACTTCATTCTTTCAATTGGGGTCAAGGCCTTCAGCTGGGCCTGTACCGTATCTACATGTTGCTTTGCTTCTCGGAGTTGCACCTCTAATGTCTGCAATTCAGGGTTCTCTGTGAGGTTCTCATAAGTCTGGGTGCTTCTAGTGCGGGTGCTTCTAGTGCTCAACTGCTTACATTCCAAAGCCAGTTTTTTTAACTTGTCAACTGAGCTACGGGAAGTTGCCTCCCTTAGTTCTCTTACTTCTTGGGGAGTCTCGGATATGGTACAAAGTTCCATATCTGTGATGCGTTGCTGAAGTTGCTGGATTACTTCTTCAAGTTTTGTCACCTACTGAGGGACATGTTCTTCAATCTTCACTTCAATGACCGTCACAGAGTGAAGTGCTTTGTGAACTCGTTCCTGCACGTCAAGTTGCTCTACTAGTAATTGGTCCTTGCTCTGTTGTAACTATGTTTTTTCCTCCTCCCACTTCGCTTGTAAGGCAAGTTGTTCCTATTATGCCTTCCTCTGTTGTACTATAAGTGCGCTCTGTACTTGTGCCAAAGCCTAGGTGGCTTGCGTTGTGTCTTCTTAAGCTTGTTGAAGGCAAGCTTTGACTTTCTCGACGATATGGTGTAATTGAGTGGGATCATCGCTTGTTCCTGCTATTCCCGTCATCAAGGGCATAGTAGAAATGGATTGGATGGGCTGGAGTGCCTGCTACACTTCTTGAAGTTCACCCTTGAGTCGGCTGAATATCTCCTCTTTCTTCGCTTCTTGCCTTTCTGTGATCTCTAGTGAGGCATCATTCAACGTAGCGATCAAGAAGTTGAAGTCATCCTATGTGAGGGCAGTCTTAAACGTAGTCCGGTTGGCCTTCGTTCTCTTCCGGGATGAGGTCTTTGATGGGGTGACCTTCCTTTTCTTAGAGGGCTCCTCCTCCTCTCTAGGTGGAGTAACATCACCTTTGTTTTGCTCAACCTTCATGCCACCTAGTTCTTCACCATCACCTCCTTGCCTAGGGGAGATTGAAGTAGTATTTGTGGATGTGCTATGGATATCTTGAAGTTCATCATCCTTCTTAGTCTTACTCGGTCCAGGTGTATCCATTATAGATTCAGGGCTTTCCATGTTGGATATTTTTGCGGGGTCTGATGGAACAAGGAGGTCCATCGACCATTCCTTGGTAATCTGCTCCAAGTCTTCGTCTGTTAGCTTGTAGTATGACATGAGTTGTTGTTTATGCTAATCAGTGCACACTGTGATATAGGTGAAGTGGAAGTTTGTGCTGAATTTGATCAAAGTTCTAAACCTATGAAGTGTGTTTGGTGTGAGGCATGGTGTAGACTAGATTGCATTCTTCACTTGGTTGTAATAAGTGTGGAAGACAACATTGGACTTCCACTGCTTGTTCATGTCACTGGAGTACCATAGCATACAGAACTTCGCTGCTAGTGGTTTGAAGGGTTCGATCTCCGGAAAAGTGGCACCTTTTGGTAGCTCCCAATCGATGAAAGCGATGATTATGAGTAACCAAATAAAGTGGAACTCATACCCTTGGTCTTGTGCTTCTATGTAGTCAAGCTCTAGTTGATTTACAAGGTACTTCACCCAGTTCATTTGTAGTCCCTCGACGCACTTCCCTGCGAGGTCAACTACAAATCTAGTCACTTGTGTGGGTCTGTTCTTACGGACTAACTTCCCTGTGATCATCTGAAAACCAAGGCACATTGTTGCATTCTCGATGGAGGCTACCTTGTAGCCTTGCGTTCCCTTCTCTACATCGCCATATGTGTCTTTTATTCGCTGGGAGAGAGTGTGATTTGCAGTCTTTCCAGGGTAAAACTCCTGCGGGTTAGGGCCTTGCATGCTTAGCCCTGTGATCCAATTGATCAAAATTGGATCCACCATAATGCGGTGATCCAACCATAAGTATCCTTCGTGGTAGCAGGACAACAAAAATCTGACGCATGCATTCACTTCTTGATGCCTCCCGAAATGAGGAATCTTCATTACATTGAGGAGGGTTGACCGCGCAAGGTTATGGGTCCATTGCTAAGGGAAAATCTTCAGGTTCCTCCCTTTTGTGATAGTTAAGTACTTATGCGGGGCTAGAATACTATAAAATTTTTGGTCTCCAAGGTTAAAATCACTAAATTTCAGCGCGGTGATCTTATCCTGGTCAACATGAACTGCATGCACCCCTTTCGGGAGGTATGCAGTGACCAAATCATATTTGAAGTCTCTGGGTATAGTGTCTCAATTCACTGTGCCACTTAGTGGTGGGATATATCTAGGCAAGATACTTTGGATAATTTTCATAGTGGTGAAGTCATTTATGATCTTAGATCATCTTTCCGAAGGCGATCGGGATGGTCTTGCTCGAGAAGTGGAGGGGGGAGATGGAAATGCTCCCGAGGACGATGCCTGTACACCTGTAGACACTTCTCACTCTGACATGACTCTCTCAGTCATTAAGTCAATTAAAACTTATTCAACTTCTTTCTCAGCAGCATTGAGCTCCTCTGACATACAAACTTGGGTCAGCTAGCTCGGGTGCGAAAAGAATTTAGGGACTACAGTGAATAATAATGGAACAAGGAAACGATCTCCGGGTGAATTAATCTCAAGTTTCATGCTCAAATTCTCACTTAGCAAAAAGTATTCTTGGTGCGTGGCACGATGGACTAAGTAGGGAAACTTAGCAACGGTCTACTTGCAACGGGTATGATCCTTCATTAACTCCTGTTCGACCTGTTATGGTAATTTTCAATTGTTGGATGACGAACCTTTATTTCTTTTCTTCCCATTCGGAGTGGAAGTCGAACAGATATATCGTCCCCAATGGCTATATTGATTCATCATGGTGAAGTACTCTATGTCGTTGTTTTGATATCTCGATGAAGCTCCAATTTTGCAATGTTTCTTTCTGCGAAGTATCCTCTAGAACTTCTTGTGACCTTACAATATTATCCTTTTTCTTTCTCAACTTTCTAGCCTTCTTCCCAGTGAGCTTCATCTCAGTAATGCTTTTACCATTCTAATGCTTATCTTCTGTGGTCTTAGTTTCTTCACGGTGTTGAAGTTCTTTCCTAGGGTTCCTGGGTGATACTTCTTCTGTATCGAAAATAGGTAACTCAATCTTCTGTGAATCCTCTAGTGTTATCTTAGCCTCAACATCAAGGTTGCTAGGATTAAATATTTGTGATTGACTCTTCTGTTCTTCAATAAAGTGTGCGATCCTTCTAGTCATAAAGTCTTTTAACTCTTGCTTCTTCTGTTCCAAAACTTTTTCTTCCTCTTTTCGTCTGGCTTGTTCTCTATCAATCCAAGGTTTTCCTATGAGCATGGTAAATGGGGCACTGTCTTCAACAAATTTAATAATCTCAAAGTCTTCCTTTGTTGAAGTTCCATTAACAATCATAGGTATCCGGGAAAGCCTTCCACATAGGTTTACTAGCTTTCCTCTTAATAAACTTGTTCCTCGTATGGAAGGGATCATGGTAGGATTTCCTATAGCTTCACAAGTTCTTTTTGGCATAATGTTCACTTGTGTGTCTTCATCAAGAATATAGTCAATTTCGAAGTCCCCTATTCTTGCTTCGACTTGCTCCTTTTCTTTGAAGATCTCTAGTAATTGAACATCTTTATGTTCCTTCAGGGTTTCTTTTATCTGTATTAATATTTTCTCTGATTCTTGTTGGGTTTCTTCCTTTTCTGGATCTGCCTTCTGTTCTTCTTGATTGAGATACAACCTTTCCAACTTAGTGATCATTCTAGGGAAATCCAAGACGTCGTGGTCCAAAGATTTGCAACAGAGACAACTAGGTTTTCTCCCAAGGCATTCCTTAGCAAGATGTCATGGTCTTCTGCAACTGTAACAAAGAGTTAATCCTCTCTTTTTCTTCAATGATTCCCAACTCTTATTGTACTACGCACTAGGATCATAGTGGCTAGCCTGCAAAAATTTCTTTCTAGGATCCTGCATCCACTTGTTAGTCCAAACATTCTTTCTATGCATAGGTATAACATATATATCATTATACTTATCAAATCTATTCATATCAAACTTTTTTTCATCTATTAATTCCCTAGTTTTTAATCTAGGACATAATCATTAAACATACCTAGATCCATGCTCTAGAAACAAAAAAAATTCACTTATATTACTTCTATAGAGCACAGAGCTTCCAGATCTAAAAACTTTTGACTATTCTTACCTTTATTAGAGCACAGATCTTACAGATCTTACCTCTTTTCTGCAGATCTGACTTCTTTCTTTCAGAAATTTCCACTTTTACTTTCCTCATTGCTTCTTTTCTTTGGATCTGATCTTCCTTTCTTCATATCTGACCTTATTCCTGGCACAAAGCTTCATAGGTCGAGTAAAAAGCTGCGCATTAGGGCAACAGATCTACGCACAAAGCTTCCTTTTGCACAAAGTTTCTTCTTCCTCAGTTCCCAACAATCACAATTTCAGGTCTTGACAATGGAACCATTTTTTGGCACAGGGGCAGACCCAGGGTTCAATGCTTCAACAACGCACCAAAAAAACCCTAACTACCGGCCCTTTCGGCAACACCTGCGAAGCAAATGAAGTCTCACCCGAGGTAGAGGCAGGGGTTGTTGCAAGACTCGGGTGTCTGCAACCTTAGCTGGGACACATATCTATGATTCTTACCCTAAGAAAGTACTTTAGCAAAGATCATTCATCAGTATTTAACCCTCAAGGCACTCCGCATATGGCATAGAGCACCACAACATTCACTTATATCTAGGTTAAGTTATCACTTAGCAACAACAAAATAGGTTTAGCACTCTGCACCTTCATAAGATCTACACCCATACTTCTAGGAAGCACAAAGCAAAGTGAATCTATCTAAGAGCATCATAGCAAAGCAAATAGCATAATCATATCAAAGAATAACACATGGAAAGAAACCAACACATCAGGTCAAAGCATTGAGCACAATACACAGAGTTATTGTGGTTCACCCCCACCCTGGGGTTACATCCACAAAGTCTTATTCTTCTTTATTAGCTTTGGTCAATTTGGTTATAACACAAAGCTCATACTTGTACTCAGCATAGGACAGAAGATCTGTGCACACCTCGCCAGATCCTCCTTCCCTGAGTAGATATAGCACACAACCTTCTTACAATCCGTGCACTCAACACTTACAACACTCGCACTTAGCTCTGCAAGTCGGTCACATAATATGCAAAAATCCTTTACTAGCACTTATCTTATCTTCTCGTCCCATCTTACATTGCTTAGCTACTTATTTATACTTTACAAAATAGGCCTAAAACATGGGTAAACCCATGGGACGACATCCCTTTCCCATTACATTAACCCAAAACTCTAAAAGGTCCCCAAAAGTGGGCTGAGATCCCATGATCTCTGCTTCGCCTGGCGCTCCCTCTTTGACAGACTGTCGAAGTCCAAAAATGGTCACATATGACCAAGTGTTCCTCAAAAATTGGTTAAGGGACAACATGTGGTGTTGGGTTGTTTCACGCTTGCACATGTCCTTCCTAACGTTGGGGGGTTTTGATCCAAGTTTTGTCCAAAGTTGACCAACACAACCCCCAAAGCATTGACATGTCAATCTTTAGCCAAGGTCAAAGAGGGTCTCACCCCAGACACAATGAGGATCCCAAAGATTGTCTAGTCTTGTGTCGAGGATGAAGGATTAAACACACATCAATCCATATGGGATTATATTCATACATTCCACAGCTGACAACTTACTATTATCATTATGGAAAAACAATCACACGCATATCCAAATATCACATGAGTGACACATGATAGATCATAATCACTATGGATTTATTAGTCTTTCCATTCCATTAAACACAATCATACATTAAGAAAACTATACTCAATAGAAATAGAGTCTCATGTCCTTTTTATATAATTCCCCATATTTACAATACATTGCGCCATGCACACCCTTTCAGACTTTAGACATGGGAAAGACTCATACATACACTTAGAAGCATTACAACATTACAATACTATAGAGTCTTAGAGTGAACTCTGCAACCATGGACAACAACAACAACACCTTGGTGAATGCACTAAATGAGTGTGTAACTCCATTTTTGATGTCCCTTCTTCCTTTTATATTTTTATCTGCTTGGGATCTCTCTCTCTTTCAGTTCTTCTCCACTTTCTCTACTGGCTAATAGTCTTGCACGCTTTTGTTTCTGCCCTGCATTCCACATATCCTTTCTAGAATCGAGGCAATCTTAACTGCCTCTCCAGCTCATCTTTTGTCAACTCCACATTCCCTTGTGTTGTTGGCAGTAATAATTTGAGAATATTTCCCAACAATTCCTTTCTTGATTCTGAGTGCATCTTCTTTATTTCTGGTGTGCATCAAAAATTGGAATGGCACATGTTTGATAGACCTTAGACTTGGCATTCAATGTCAAAAATTGGTCTGGTACAAACTTCTTATCATTTTTCATTCATTATCTTGGGTTCACAAAAAATTGGAATGGGTGCACATAACTTCATTTGTACACATGCATAAGATTAACCCAAAATATTGGGTGCCAACGACCCCCCACAACTATTACTTAGCTCGTCCTCAATCCAAATGCATCATGGAATGACAACCACAATGGAAGAAACATTTATTTTGAGTTCCTGCATGAATTCCTTAAACCGACACTTAGTTTCATTAAGGTAGTCTTGAATATCCTGAGTAAGATGAACAACCCCATTGGCCTTGACTCTTGTGACTTGAGGAGCTATCAGGTATATTGTGTCCTAAAAAATCTCCTCATGGGACTTTTGGGTGGAAGGGTCCTTGCTCTTGTGCAATTTAAGGAATTAGGGGTCATCAAAGGCATGTTTGTTCCTAACATATTGGTCAAAAACCTGAGGAGGTCACCAAAGTACCATGGCGAAGAGGACTAGTATCCAACTATAATGAAAATACTTCCCGGAGTGTTGGTTATATAGACAGTCATCAATGAACTCATTTATTACATACTGGAACTAGGCCATCTAAACTCATGCTACACACCATTCAACAAAAATGACCACAATGAATGGACAGTCTTCCTTTGTACAATTGTGAAGGATCTTACAGGCTATCAACTGAGTGGAAAATCTAACTGGATGGGCATTTATCTTCGAAACAAGGATCCCCCGTACCCCACGACATGTCCTATATGAGCCATATATTTGATGTTGGGCAAGACATTTAGTTGTTAACACTTTTTTAGGTTCATTGTCATGCATGGGTAGGACCGTGAATCTTTAGATTTATTCTTCATCGAATGGATATTTTCTCCCCAGCCACAAGTATCCACCATTTAGGTGGGTGAGTAAAAAGAAAACATAAAGGGTCACCATCCATATTCCCAAAATGAGGGAAATCAATTAAAGGCTAGGGTGGGAAACTGGCTGGTGTCTCACACATATTAGTCAATAAATTGGACGTCTCGCACCTTTCCCATCTGGGATTCTATGAAACTCACATGTCGAGGCAAGGAAAACTTGACTAGCTATCGATATTGGGCAACCCTGGATTTATGGTGGCCCTGTGGTCTACTAGATGAAGCCATTGCAATTGTTCCAACAGGGTTCAACGAATTAGCAATGATTTTGTATTGGTTCTTGTTTCACTGCTACTGGTCCTCTAGAATGAAATTTTGGATGCCTTGTTATAGAAATAGGAAGGTCGACATTAAACTGGCCACACATTGATTGGGACAAAGGAAAGTTTCCAAGCGGATATGGAGGTACAACGAGGAGGCCTGGAAGGGGTTGTTAATAAATCAGAGTGTCCTACAGTGATAGTCGACCCCCTCCAAAACATTTATCCTCTTCGTCTCTCCAAATCATTAATGATCGAAGGTTTCATGAGATATCCCCACTGACATTCTTGATTTTCTAGATAAATTAGCCCTTTTTCATGCAAGGGACATGGCTTCCGACTTGACCTCTAATCATGCAAAATCTCTAGATGGGATGTTAACATTTATTGTTGGTTCCCACCTTAGTAATTTCTTCCTTAGTGATCATACAATGGGCACGCCACATATTTCCCACATGAAGAGACTAGGACTCTATAAATTTAAGTGTGACTGTGACATCTTCATACATGTACAAGTCTTATTTTTTTGGGGCACCACACATGTTTCCTGCACACCCATACAAGAATTCATCTTTGACTAATTGGGTGCAACAACCCCGGTTGGCCCACAACGCAACTTCACGTGTTTCCATCGAGTAAGTTGTGTCCATTGAGACATTGAGATAGACCCTCTTGGGTCCAATTCCATCCATTGACTCCCCCTGACTACTTTTTCTTGTCGAATTCATCTATTTTCTCCATGGGGTGAGGTTGGATTGAATGAGAAGGTGTTCGTTATTTTTCTCTAGAAGTAGTAGTGAATCTCGTTCTTCGTGCACATGGCTCTTTTTTGTTCCCTGTAGGAAACTAAGAAACTGGGGGAACATACTTCTTTCTATGTAATATTCATGAGGCCATTGTAAATCGGTTGTGTGTCCCATGCCATTTCTTGGCTATCCACCTCCATTTACAAGAAAACATATATTGATGGATATCCCTATATGGTCTAAATATTTATAGCATGGATGCTTCCATATCTTCCCATTCATGACAAGGTTCTTGATGCAGGACCTGCAATCACGTAGGAATTCCTACGATCATTGTATCAAGAGCACGAGCCTGGTGGTGTTCAGGAATGTTTCATATCCAAGTAATAAATGTGTCCACCAGTTCCGACCTATTGTACTGATAGGATCCAAACTCTTCCTCACAGACTTCTGTAGAGATATGCACACACCAGGGATGATTTTAAGGATGGAAATTTATTTTAAAATGTAGAAACCTTGGCGAATCTTACTAATCCTTCATATGTCAACTCTAAATGTTTGGAAATATTTTTGTAAAAATATTCAAATTTATAATTATTTTATATAGTTTTTATAAAATTTTGGTGATTTTTAAGGTAAAATAATTTTATTCTATAGAATTTGGGCGAATCATTTTTAAAATAGCAAATCTCGTTTTTGGAAAAAACATGGAAAATTATCCCATGAGCGAAATTTAGCCCGTAAAATCATCTATGGAACACACCTCCTTGTTGACACCTCATACAAATTGTTCTGTCATCTTTCCATAGCATATTCAGAATCAGTGTCATAAGACTTGAAAATTCGCCAACTTAATTCTCCATCTGCAGTTGGATTGATGTAATCCTCCCTACACCTAGTGATCTTATAGATGTTTTCAATAATATAACTTCATGCATCCTCATCCAATGGCTCATTGTATATGTCTCCTTCGTTTATATCTAGAGGCGTGTTCATGCACAAGGTGTCTGTCTAAAATGAAATCTTCCTCTTCTTCAAATTCATCATGACATTGTTATCAAAATCCCATTCAAAGCCAAGAAATGCATTGTACGGATATGATTCATCCATGTCAAAGTCAACCTTTGTTTTTACTCCTATTTTCACCTCTACTTGCTCCAGTTGGCCTATAGGATAGATCATGTACTAATCTTCCAACTGCAGTTGGATGGGTGACCAGACTAGACTTGTATTCCCCATCAACTCCCAATATTTATTCAGTAAAATATTCACATCAGAACCCATATCCAAAATGACTCCATCCATATCATACCCACCAATCTCAACTGTCATTTTGAACTCTCTTCCAGTGTGTTTATGCTTGTTGATGTGTTATACCTCCCTTTCCAGGAGGGGAGCTAATATAGTCATATTTGTCATCTCCTTCCCATACAAGTGGATAACATTTACATTAACTTACTTGTAGCATTAGGATCATTAAGTAACCTCAAACAACAACTTAATAAATTACTTACTTGATCTTCAGTGTCTGTCTTGTGACCCAAGTCATGAAATGCTTCTTCGTGCGTTATGCACTTCAACTCTTCAAGATGATGTTCCTTAATTGCTCTTTTCTCAATGCATCACAAATCTTCTTGTATGTGCACTTCTTCCATCAACCTCTACATTGCATGATGAAACTCTTCATGCGTATGATATTCCTCCAATGAACATTGCTTCATGCATTGCAACTCCTCCTGGGCATGAGCCTCTTCTAGTGACCTTTGTCTCACCTTCTTTACTTATTTTCAGATCTGATCCTCCTCAAGTGATCTTTGTGTCACGCGCTACAACTCTTCACACACTCTTTCTAATTCAATGGATCTTTATGCATTGCGCATAAACATTTTTTGTTGGGTAACATCGAAATTAGGAGGGGGTTGTGCTACCCTTTTGATATTCCCCTATAGCTTTTGACATGAACTCTTAGCCTACGTGAAGTCCCCCTTCATGTATCCACTCTACCTCAGATTATCACTCGGACATCAACTTCTTCATCCTTCTTCTTATTTCTACACAACTCCACATGCACCATATTATATTCTTTTCTTCCCACTTCTTCACTAAGTCAAGAAAATATTATATGACATGTTCGGGGATATATCAGCATGCACAGGGTACACGCGACTTAGTACAAAACCTTGATACATGATTGATTTCTCCACAATTGAAGCAAGTAGGGGGGCTACCTCCCCCTTTTCCATATCCTCGGTCATGACCGCGCCCATATATTCCTTTGGGACCTCTTTGGTATCTTACTCTCTTCACACCACCACGATCACCACTCTTCTATTCTTATGGTACCCATAATGCATCATAGGTATTTTCTTTCATCAGCTGGAGTGAACGAAGGTTATTAACATCATGTCCCACAGATTTATAGAACTCACAGAACATAGTATGATGTGTCCTTTGATACTTCTCCAAAGTTGGGAAACGAGGTGGTACATGGCCCCACTATTTGCATATCTCACACCATTCAGTCTAGGACCTAGTTGGGAGTGGACTTGGTGCCCCCGTTTCCACATAATTTGGAAGTACATGGAACTTTTCTCTGTAATGCCCCTTAGAGTGACATGTGGTACACCATACATGCTCGTGCATGATTTTTTTTTTCCATATCTTGAAACTGCATCGTCATATTTTCTAGTTGCGACTACACTTGCACCAATCATGTGAATGTCTCTTCCCCTCCTGGTGTAGCTTCTAGGAGCATTGAAATTTCTACTGCCTCTGCTTGATTTGTCACCTTTTGTTAGGTGAGATGAAATCAGATATGGGGGAGAAACCCCACAATAAACCACTCTCTATGTTGTATGTATTGAATATGGAATGTCATCCTATCCAACAAAATCTTAAACTATTGGTGATAATCCCACTAGGGTTCTCCTTGTTTCTGCTTATTCTACTTAATTTCAGTAATACATTAAGATTCTGACTTAGGTTTTTGAAATTCCTTAAGCATATATCACTTGATCTTTGTCAGGGACCTTGCCTATCCCGCGGGTGTAGTGGCCTTGTACTTTATGTACCACGTCAAGGCTTTGTCCATGAATGTGGTTTCCAACTACACAATATGTGCTTCTTTGTTTGTGGTTCTCTTCATAGACCATATTTCTTTTCATGTGAACCAATGTTGTTCCATGTCATCTTTACCCATTCCATGGAACATGGGTAACCTCAAGGTACTATCTGAATTCACCATCTTCAAACTCGTATTAACTCCTTCGATATGACTACTGGGTGTCGAGGTTCTTAATACCAATATTCTCCTAGGAAAATTATCATTGACTTCACCTTATTCTTCATTCATTTATTTTCTTGTATCTCCTACTACTCTTTCTCCTATTCTAATCACCTCACTATATGTTTTTCTTTATTCTTGATTAAAAATTTACAAAGGGGGTGGTTCAAAGGGGGGGTAAGTCCATTTATTTTCGACATTTCTTGTTAGGGGATACAAATAGTTTCCTACTTACAGCCACAAAATACCATCTACAATCACCAATTCTTCTCCTCGACCACTAGGGGATCATCCATCTTCCTTTTTTTCTCATGTGCCTCATCTTTCTCCAATATTAAGACACTATGCAACAACCAAGGGTCTTATAATTTTTCTCCCAAGCCCCTCTCACTATTGCAATTACTACTATTGTACTACTACTACTACTAGTATCCCCACTGGACACCCTATCCTCAACATTGTGCCTCTTTGCGAGCCTATATTCACCTATGCTCCACTCCGGCACAACACATTATTTTTCACTCTCTCCTGGTGTGGTCTCCTTTCTCTTCATCCCAGGCCTGACTCCTTGTCATGCATGTTTGTCCAACTTCTTTCCATTCCTCTGTTCTACTCTTCTTCTCAACTCAACTCTTCTTATGTATCTCTCAAATATTTCTCTCTTCTACTCTTCTAGGTCAATCCCATTCCTCACCTCATTTCAACAACTTTTGGGTCCTCCTCAATGGGTTTAGATCCTTCCTCATTTTCCCCCATATTTTCACCCCCCCAACACTAGGGGATTTTACTCATCCATCTTGTCGGGCTCCATGTGCATCAACCGTTTTTCTACAGACAACATATCGATCCAGAGTGGGACTTCTTCCAACATTCATTTTCTCGGACCTTCCGCGAACTTTCTGTCAGCCTCACCTTTAGAATCAATGTACTCCATCACAATTTCAATAATATATCCCTCATTTACTTGATCAAACCAAAAATCAATGGCTCGAGTCCACTTATTGTCCAATCTCTTCAACCTCTCATGTGGCTTGATCCAAAACCACTAGGTCTAGAGGCCAAAAGGCAGAATTGATAGCATTTTACCTTTTCAACCATTCATACAACAAACATGGGAATTCAACAAAGAATGTATCATGCATATCAACATAAAGATGTTTATCTTTCCATCTCTTCATGTTCACCCTTAAGCCTTGAGTTTCTTGCAACGCAAAATCATGTTCTTTTATAGTTAGCTAGTCTTGAATTTCCTCTTGAGATGGACACCACCTCATTTCTTGCCTTCATAATTCACTATAATACTTTCAAGTCTTGACAATGGAACCATTTGTTGGGTCATTTCACACTTGTGTCCATCACTCCTAACGTTGGGGGGTTTAGACCCACAGTTCGTCTAGAGTTAACCAACAAAAACCCCAAAACATTGACATGTCAATATTCAATGGAGGTCGAAGAAGGCCTCACCCGAGATACAATGAGGATCACATAGACCATCTGGTATTGTGTCGGGGATGAAGGAATAAACAAACACTGATCCATATGGGCATACAATAATACATTCCATAGCTGACAACTTACTATTATCATTATGTAAAAACATTACACACACATATCCAAATATCACTTGAGTGACACATGATAGATTATAATTGATGCGGATTTATTAGTATTTCCATTCCATTAAACATAATCATACATTAAGCAAACTATACTCAACAACAACAGAGTCTCATATCATCTTTAGATAATTCCCTAGATTTACAATACATTGCTCCATGCGCACCCTTTCATTCTTTAGACATGGGAAAGAATTAGACTCACACTTAGAAGCATTACAACATTACGATACTATAGAGTGTCATAGAGAACTCTGCGACCATGGGAAATAACAACAACTTGGTGAATGCATTGAATGAGTGTGTAACTCCATTTCCGATGCTACTGCTTCCTTTTATATATTTAGTTTCTCTAGAGTTTTGTCTCTTTTAGTTCCGCTCCACTTTCTCTACTAACTAAGAGTCTCACACGCTTCTATTTACTTCTTTCATTCCACGTATCCATTCTTGAACTGGAGAAATCTTAACTGCCTCATCAACTCATATTTTGCCAACTCCACATTCCCTTGTGCTGCTGGAAGTAATCATTTGAGAAGATTTCTCGATGATTTCTTTCTTGATTCTGGTGTGCGTCATCTTGATTTCTGGTGTGCATCAAAACTTAGACTAGTTCTCATTTGATAGACCTTGGACTTGGTGTGAAATATCAAAAATTGGTCTGATGTGCACTTCTTGTCATTCTCCATGCATTATCTTAGGTGTGCACAAAACTGGAATGGATGCGCAAAACTTTGTTTGTGTGTGTGCATGAGATTAACCCAAAACTTTGGGTACCAATAGGTGGCGCAAAATATCCACACACGCACACCTTGAAACATAAGCATCTATGCCTTGTGATGACGGTCCAAAAATGAATGGGTGTCATCAATGCTATCCAATACTCCAACTAATCAAATTTGTTTGCATAGATGATATGCAATACACTGACATGGAATAGTAGCATCATTATTTTGTTCTATATATTATGTAGCATGCACCACTAAATGTGAGACACCATTTTCATGCAATGGTGATGCATGTGTGGATGACATAGTGCACTGACACAAGTTCTACTATTTCACTTGGGAACATAGTTTGAAATTTGGTTTGTGCCTGTCATCTTTTGTGCACTAACAAGGACTAGTAGCACTATGTAGTGGTGCTACATATATTCCCCACACATTGAAGTTGGTCACTACATGCAATGGTTTATAAACACATTGGTACATCCATTGATGTGTTTAGGGATGACTCAGAGCACCATAAAAAACTCTATTAAACATCATTAGTGCATCACATTGGCGGGGGACATGCCTCACTCTCATGGTGCACTAATGTGGTCTATAAAGCATGAAATTATGGTACATTTTTCATAGGAGAACACCAATGTCAATGTGGAATTTTATAACACAATATATAACACATATTAAAAACATAGGCACCCTAGAGATTGTGCTCTTCATTAAAATAGGGGAAACAACGTGTTTTACACATTTTTAATGCACTAAATTTGAAATTCAATATTGAAAGAATTAATAATGAATATAATAATGCTAATGTATTACAAGTTGTATATTTTATATCTATATCCTAATGAGGTTTGTATGTGAATTAGTAGCAACCACATAACTATGTGGTTGTTTGGGAGGCCTAGAATAAGAGAGGGATCTATTTTCGTATCCAATTACTACTTAAAATAACATCCTCTTAAGGGATGTTGGCCTCCTCAAGTTTTTTTAGGAGGATAAATCCCTCAAGGAGAACACTCAATTATTGTTTCAGTTGATATGTTGTTAGGATCATGTGACACACATTCAAGGTCGGTCTCAATCTATGGTACCAACGCACGTAGTAGGATATTTATTTCAACGCCAACCTATCGATAAAGGGGGAATATTTTCCCCATTTTCTCAATGTGACACATGGAATTGAAAAAAAGAGCCAATTGGCATATGTCTAGAGATATGTCAATTTAAACATTACTAACCCCAATGACTTCCAAGTTATTATGGGACAATTGCACTTACATTCTTTTGGAGTCAAGTAGGTTAGTTTCTTGTGCCTTATCATCATTGCAATAAAACACCACACCAAAGATGGGAAGTGCATTAGTTTCCTATGATGTATTGTGTACATAGTATTTTTCAATGACCTAGATTGATCAGGTGGTTCGATATTGTTCTATGACAAATTTGCATTTCTCTAGATAAATTTCATAGTGTGCTAGAGGGGAGACAACTCTTCCTCTTCGCTTCAACACTATTTTATTTATTTGTGGAGAGGTTTCTAGTGAATTCTCCATCATTTGACCGTCACCCTCCTAAGTAAATTATTTATGTGCATATAGACATGTGGGGACAAATGTTTCCCAAGAGGCACTAGTTGGAGTTCCCATGCACGGTGGTAGGTGATGTCAATGTTATGTTATATTGATTCGGATTTTATGAGCTGAACGAAATGAATACAGATTATTAACAGGTGCTTAACAAAAAATAACATAGATACGGTAAAATTGGTTTTCTATTCAATAACGAAATAAGCTGAAACTGTAAAATGCGGCGGAAACAAGCTTGCTGGAATGGTGGTGGCTTATCTCTGAGAAGAGATGTGACAGCAGCGCATATTCGCAAGAAGAAAAACAATGAGGCTCTGAAGGCCTTTTTACAATAAGAAAGAATGCCAAAAATCCTAGACATCCAAAAACCTAACCCTAGGAGATGAAGCGCCAAAAGTCATGTGGGCCCCGTTTGGGTAAGTTAGTACATCAACTTCCCGGGGTTGTAACTTTTGCATACGATCTCTGTTTTAGGCGTGTGATATCCCATTGGAAAGGTATCATCGAGGAGATTCATTTTTGGGGCTTAATCATGAATTTGGGATATCATTAAGGAGATTGATCCCGAAAAACCTTCATTTAGGCCCTCAAAATGGCCTCGAAAGTTAAAACTGCTAAAAATAGTAAATTGCCAAAATTGTCAGAAAACTATTTTGAGCTAGTTGAAAAAGGTGGGTGGCCACCGATATCCATATAGATCAATCCTCCCTCCTTATGAAGAAATGGTCTCCATTGCGTTGAGGTCCCCCATCAGATGAAGAAATTTCTGCTGAATTTGTCCCTGGGTGAGCCAGTTGCCTTGGTGCGGGAGCTACCCTGCTTTGATGACTCGATAAAGTTGGATCCTTTGTTGTCAAGTTCCCTTGATCTATCTGTCCACAATCTGATCACTGGATGCCTGTTGTAGGCAGTCAGGGTTGAGCTTTGTTGGTGTCAATTGTTCTGCTACTTCTGAGGTGTCCAATAATGGCGGGAAATACGGGCGAAGGAGATCCACGTTGAACACTGGATGCAGACCAAGGAAAGGAGGAATGTTGAGCTCAAAAGAATTATCCCCCATGGCCTTGGTGATAGTGTATGGCCCATAATGGAGTGGGCGAAGCTTCTGATGGGGTCTTGTAAGGCGTTCTTTCTGCAAGTGCAACCAAACTTTGTCTCCCACCTAAAACTTATGTGACACCCGATGTTGATCATGGCGTTGTTTGTACTTGTCATTGGACTTCTGTAGGATATCTTAAACCTGTTGGAAGATGTGCTGGATCCGCTCAATGAACCGGGTGGCTTTGTCAGCTTCAGTTGGAGCAGGAGATGAGTCGGTCGAGGTGACCGCAAGGGGAAGTGAAACATCTATGGGTTCCAATGGTTGGAATCCCAACCCCACTTGAAAGGGGATGTGGTTGGTTGAGCTATGCAGGGCTCGGTTGTAGCTATTTTGGACATAGGGAAGGCTCTCATCCCATGTGAGAGGTTTCTTTGAATTATACATGCAAAGGATATGCACAATCATTCGATTTACAACCTCGGTTTGGCCATCTATCTGGGGGTGGAAGGTTGTGGATTTGGTGAGCTTGGTGTCCAGCAGTGACTAGAGGCTCGACCAGAATGTGCGGAGAAATCGACTATCCTGATCTGAGACAATGGTTTGTGGGATTCCAAAATGTACCCAGACTCTTTCAAAGAAGAGCTTGGTAGTTGCCTTTGTTGTGATGCTCTTCTTGCAGGAAACCAAAATCGCCATCTTAGAAAAGCAATCAACAACCACAAAAACACAGTCATTTCCCCGCTTGGTGGCAGGGAGGCCCGACATGTAGTCCATTGAGATGGATTCCCATGGCCTGTCAGGAGTGGGAAGAGGGGTGTACAGGCCCTATTTCTTAGTGGTTGGTTTGGCAATAGTTTAGGCAGTATAGGACCTGATATACTTGCTGACCTCCTGACAAAGTTTCGACCAGTAGAAATGTTTTTGTAGCATTGCCACTATCTTTTCAACGCTGAAGTGTCCTGCCACCCGACTGTAGTGGGATTCCCAAATCAGCTTCGCTCTCTCACTTGATGGAACACAGATATGGCCTAGACAACACAACAACCCATCCTGAAGATGGAAATTATTGACAACTTCGTTTGCACCCAACATTTGGTAGGTGGTGGCGAAGTCAGGGTCTGTCTCATAGAGTTGGGGCCATCCAGAGGTCTCATGGCCGCAAGATTCTAGCTCCGTGGTGAGTGTCGCGACTGGTAGTTTGCTGAGGCAATCAACGACGTGATTGGTGCTTCCTGTTTTATACTTGATGTTGAGGTGGAATTGTTGCAAGTATGTGGACCACTTTTGATGGCAGTCATTCTACAATCTTCCCCGCATCTGCATGAACTGCAGTGGCTTATGATCAGTGTGGATGATTGTCTCCTTCCCAAGAATGTAATGTCTCCACTGGTGGCATGCTTGCACAATGGAGTACATTTATTTATCGTAAGTAGGGTACTTACAGACAGTATCTGACAATGTCTCACTATGATAGGCCATGAGGTGGCCGTGATGAGTGAGAAAGACGCCCATAACATAATATGAAGCATCTGTCTCGATCTCAAAAGGATGCTCCAGGTCTGGTAGTGAAAGTACTGGGGTTGGGCACAAGCGCAACTTCAAATCATCGAACGCTTGTTGTTGGGACTGGCCCCACGCAAATTTCTCCTTACCACCACCTCTGTTTATTTGGCTGGGGGCCCATGCAATATGGGAGATACCCAACATGAACCTGCGGTAGAAATTGGCAAGGCCCAAGAAGCTTCGAAGCTCAGTGAGTGTTGTTGGGGCTGGCCAGTCACGGATGACTTTGATCTTGGTTGGATCCACATGTATGCCATGTTGATCAGTGATGTAGCCTAGGTAATGGACCCTGTCCATGCCGAAGGAGCATTTTTCCAAGTTAGTGTATAGCTGGTGCTGTCGCAGGGTGTGCAGAACTTGTTGAATATGTTGCAAGTGTTCGGCCCAAGTCTTGTTGTAAATTAAAATGTCATCAATATACACCACTACAAAAGTATTGGTGAATGGTCACAAGATATCGTCCATCATCCTCATGAAAGTGGTTGGAGTATTTTTCAGACCAAAAGGCATGACCAACCATTCAAAAAGGCCTTCCTTTGACTTGAAGGTGGTCTTCCATACATCTGTCTGTTCTATCGGTACTTGGTGGTAGCCAGACTTCAGATCAATCTTACTGAAGTATTTGGCCCTCGTGAGTTGATCAAGGAGGTCATCAATTCAGGGAATTGGGTACCAATTTCTGATTGTGATTTTATTCAGAGCCCGGTAATCAATACAGAGTCGCCAGGTTTTATCTTTCTTCTGTACCAACATGATTGGGCTCTCGCAAGGTGATGAGCTAGGGAAGATGTGCCCCTTGTGGAGTAGTTCTTGGATATGTCACTTGATCTCATCATTCTCTAACAAAGAGCGATGATAGACTGGCCCATTTTGTAGCGGTGCGTCGGGGGTCAGATCGATGGGGTGCTTGACCTGGTAGTGTAGAGGAACCCTTGTAGGTGAGGAGAAGATATCCAAATATTCTTCCATGACCTTATCTACTTTCTTCTGTTGTGTGGAGAGGTCAGCCACAAAGACCTTGGATGTGGTTGTGATCTTTCACTTATTCTGAGAGTGAATCACGAAGAAGACAAACTTCCTCGTTTGAGAGATGACATTCCTGCATTGATTAGTAGAGATCAAGGAAATAGCACTAGGTGGGACTGCCTCGGGTATCCTGTACAATTTTCTGTTCAAAGTAATAATAACACTACGAGGCCTAGACACATATACAACATGATGTTTCCATAAATAAGGTTGGCCCAAAAGAACATCAGAAACTTCAAGAGGAGAAACATCACACAATACCTCATCTTTGAAGGGCTTGATGCCGTATGATAGTCGACACTGTTGGCTGACGCGAAGATCACTTCCTTGGCGGAGCCATCCAATGGTGTATGGTTGTGGGTGCAACATTATTGGCAAGTCCAGTCGCTTGATGACCTCTGCTAAGATGAGGTTCTCCTGGCTACCTCTATCAACGATGAAGTGCAGCGAGGTGCCTTTTACCCACATCTGTGAATGGAAGAGGTGATCTGCTTCTTCTGGCTCGTCTGGTTCACCAGGCTCGAGCTTGGTGGTAGCAACGGTGGCACTGGGTTCCACATCAATTATCCGTCTTCCCCTTTTTAGTTCTGGATTAGATTCATAATCTGCATCTGATTTAGAGGCTTTCACTTCAGCCACCAACGACTTCTTTGAGTAGTAGTCAACAGTGTTATGCCAAGGGCTCTTATGGAAGTCGCACCACTTCCCGGTATCTTTCTTTGTCTTTCCAATGTCCTTCTTTGCTTGTGGCTTGGACTGGTTGTCCTAATACTATCCATATTTTCTCTGTCCTTTGTTCGATGGGTTGGGGCTGCCCTTTCCTGGATTTTTTTGTGAGGGGTTCCCATGCCCAAATTGCCGCATCTTTTGTTTGAGATTCTACTCGATTTTGACGCCATATCGGTAGGCTGCACCCAAGGATGAGATGTCTAGAAATTCCATTTCGGTCTGTATGTATCTATGAAGAGAACCACGATACTTGAGCACCAGATGTTTCTCTGAATATTTGATACCCAACTTGGTGCGCAAGGTATGGAAGATATTTGTGAAATCTGGCACTGCTTGGTCTCTTTCTTGTCGCAGTGTGGTTCATTTGGTATACAGGTCGTCATAACTTCCGACAGGGTAGTATTGTTCCTTAATAGCATCCCTGAAGGATTCCCAGGTGGATGTGACTGAAAATAATGAGGTTTCCTCTGTTTCCTTTTGCTCACAGAAAGTTTCCCACCAATCTTTGACATGGGGAACGACTTTGAGGAGTGCAAAAGTAATATTTTCTTTATTCGAAAAGTTATGAACAAAAAAATACCCTCTAGTAGATTCAACCACTTGTCTACAACGTCTACGTCTATATGACCTTCAAATATAGGAATATCAAAGTTTATTTGTGCCTTGAAGGGGGCGGATCCTCCGTTCGAAGAAGATGTGTCGCCTGTTGGTAGCCGTCAAAGGATTTGCGTGAAACTATCCATCATCTCATTCCTCTGTTGTGCGAGGGCTTCCTCAATCAATAGTTTGAAAGGATCTCCTGTCCCATCCTATTTCTTTTCTCCTACCATGGGAGGTCGCTTGGGTGTGCGAGATCTTCTTTCCTTAAGAGAAACAAGCTCGAGACCCAACTCTTTTTACTCCGACCTCGTTGCGGACATGCATTAAGATGACAAGGAGCAGACCGCTCTGATACCACTGATCCAGATTTTATGAGAAGAACAAAATGAATACAGATTATTAACAGGTGATTAACATAAAATAACAGAGATACAATAAAACTGGTTTTCTATTCAATAACGAAATAAGCTGAAACTGTAAAATGCAGCGGAAACAAGCTTGTTGGAATGGTGGCGGCTTATCTCTGAGAAGAGATGTGACAACAGCATGCATTCGCAAGAAGAAAATTACAATGAGGCTCTGAAGGAATTTTTACAATAAGAAAGAATGACAAAACCCTAGACATCCAAAAACCTAACCCTAGTAGATGAAGCGCCAAAAGTCATGTGGGCCCCATTTGGGTAAGTTAGTACATCAACTTCCCGGGGTCGTAACTTTTGCATACGACCTCCGTTTTAGGCGTGTGATAGCCCGTTTGAAAGGTATCATCAAGGAGATTCATTTTTGGGGCTCAATTATGCATTTGGATATCATTGAGGAGCTATATCCTGAAAAACCTTCATTTATTCCCTCAAAATGGCCCCGAAAGTTAAAACTGCTAAAAATACTAAATTGCCAAAATTGTCAAAAAAATGTTTTGAGCCAGTTGGAAAAGGTGGGTGGCCACCAATATCCATCTGGATCATAGATAGTGAGAACGATCACATCCTCAACCTTTTTAAATGTACATATGTAGGTATGGAGTGATGGGGATGTTAAAACCTCATGTTTACTACAATCAAGACACCAAATGAGAGAGGTAATATTATTGTAATTTTGTGCTTATTCTAATTGCATATTTTTTTGTTGTATTTAATACACATTTTGTTGATTATAATATATGGTTTAAAATGTCTAATTTTTGTCTACTATTTTGTAGATATTGGCTTACATGATAACAATGGGCCTCTACTATGCACAAAACACCCAAATAACATAAAAAGAGAAAGAGAAGTAACTTCATGCCTCAATAATGAGAGGGAAGAATGATTGTGAAGCCTCTTCTAAAGGGAAACCTCCTTTTACAATAGAGAAAATGTACAAGATTAGATGTTTTCTAAAACTAGGTCTCCTTGGTATATATAGGAGACAAAGGGTACAACTACAATTAAAGGTTCTAGGTGACCAATAAGGACAACACTAATATAACAAAAGAAATGTGTTAACTCGATATCTAGGGCTTAACATGCCCCCTCACTTCAAACAAGTGTTTCCATTAACACTTGATTAGTTGTGGATGTTTTTTCTTGAAGAACTCATCTCCCCGTGTCACCTCTTCTACCAGTAGGTTCTTCCACTTGATGAGGTATTCAATAATTGTTTGATCCATGTTTCAAGTATTGTTTTAGGTTCTAGTATGATTCTCCCTTATTCATTAATCACTGGTAAAATAGTTTGAACTGGGATCTTGTCGCCAATTATCTTATTTAAGCAAGAAATATGGAAGAATGGATGTACACATGAAGATGGATGCAAATCCAATTTGCAAGCCATACTTCCAATCCTCTGCAACACCTTACAAGGACCATATTACTTGGGTGCTAATTTATTGTCCTTATTTTGTTGCTTGAGGGACATCTGTTTGTATGGTTGAATCCTTAGAACCTAATAGCCCCCTTCAATTTATTTTTCACTTAAATGTTGATCTACTTGTTGTTTCATCCTATTTTGATCCAGATTTATGAATGGAACAAAATGAATAACAAACTGAATACAATAACAGAGAGATACAAAGAACAACGACAGATATCCAGTGAACAATAACTTCTATTGAATAAATAAAATAGGTTGAAACTGTAAAACTGCAGAACTGAAACAACTTGCTCGAATGGTGGTAGTTATCTCTGAGAAGAGATGTGGCTGCTACATGCATCTGTCTGAGAAGAATGATTATAATGAGGCTCCAAAGGCCTTTTTAACATTACTCATGAATGCCAAAACCCTAGACATCCAAAAAACTAACCCTAGGAGATGAAACGCCAAAAGTTATGTGGGCCCTGATGGCTAAGTTGGTACCTCAACTTCTCAGGGTCCTAAATTTTGCATACGACATCGGTTTTAGGTGCGTGATTTCCCATTGGATTTTTTTTTGAGAGAGCTACACATTATTCCATCAAACGTTGACTTCTTCTACAGTTTGACTGTGGAAAGCCAAAAAACCACTATTTAGGGCCCCAAGACAAACCTAGAAGTACAGAAAGATGTATTGACATGAAAAATTCCAAAATAAGCCAATTGGATAAGGTGAGAGGCCACCAATCACCACTTGGAAGCTATGTAGGGATTCAGATAGACCGAAAAGTGTAGAACCCACAATTACAAAGGATTACAGAAGAACGTGTTGAACTAAAACTGTCAAAATGAGCTAGTTGGAATAGGTGGGTGCCCACCAGTATCCACCTGGATCAGTCCTTCCTCCTTAGAAATAAATGGTCTCCATTGCATTGAGTTCCCCCATCAGATGAGGAAATTTCTGCTGAATTTGGCTCCGGGTGAGCCACTTGCCTTGGTGCAGGAGCTACCCTACCTTGACAACCCGATAAATATGGATCCTCTGCTAGTGAGTTCCCTTGACCTGTGTGTCCACTATCTGATCAGTGGATGTATGTTCCATGCATTCAGGGTTGATATCTGTTGGTGTCAACTATTATGTGATCTCCAAGGTGTCCAATAATGGTGGAAAATATGGTTGGAGGAGGTCAACATTGAACACTAGGTGCAAGCCAAGGAAGGGGGGAGTGTTGAGCTCAAAACATTGTCACCCACAACCTTGGTGATAGTGTAAGTCCCATAGTGAAGTGTATGGAGCTTTCGATGGGGCCCTGTAAGGTGTTCTTTATGAAAATGTAACTAGACCTTGTCTCCCACTTGGAATTTTTGCGGTACCCAGTGTTGATCATGGCGTTGCTTGTACTTAGCATTGACTTTCTTTAAAATATCATGGACCTGTTGGTAGATGTGTTGAATTTTCTCAATGAATAGTGTGGATTTGTCATCCTCATAATGAACATGGGAATAATCTATCTATGTTGTTGCAACAGGTAGTGCAACATCAATGGGACCCAAGGTTTGAAATCCCAGTGTTAATGTTTAAGATATTATTAGGTTTCTTTTCAATTCACTAGATAACCATAGCATAGATAGGATCAATAAGAAATACACAATCATAAGAGACACATCATTTATCCTGGGAAACCCTCACGGGGGAGAAAACCCCAAAAAAACTTCCTTAATATAGATAGCCAATACAATGACAAGAGATAACTCAAACAATACAGAAAGTCCTCTCCCAAGAATGTCTCTCTCTCTCTCTCTTCCTTCTTCTCCAACTGCAGCTCCAAACTTGTGCTCTGATGAACAAGTGAGTGTGTGTACAAATGAGGCACTAGCCTCTCTTATTTATACAATCTGGTAGGCGCTGAACTGGGGTGTCTTTTCACTGGCAGGGCCGACTTCTCAATCTGGGTGGTTATAACCACTTTTAATATATTATGGGTGGTTATAACCAATTTAATATATCCTGGAATGACTTCTCATTTAGCCTATTACAATTGGGGTTTAACCAATCCACAAATAGGGATTTGGTCATTTACAATACCCAACATGATCAATCCACAAAAGGGGATTGATCTAATGAATAATACATCAATAATAAATAGAATACTCTTTGCAGTTACAATAATTCAACACTCCCCCTTAACAAGAAGGGTATTCTACAACAATATCAGGTGAGAGAGAGGACATCATCATCAATAACATTTTGGAAAACTGACTAGCATATCTATAAATCATCAGAAGTTTTTCTCATCATCAATATCATCATTGACAGTAGGGAGATGGAATGGCATCGTCATCAACAACTTCGGCGAGAAGCTGAAGTGGTATCATCATCATCAACTTCAGTGAGAAGCTGAAGTGGCATCATCATCATAATATTTAGTAAAAAGATGAAGTGGCATCATCATCATCAATTTCAGCAAGAAGATGAAGTGGCATCATCATCATCAACTTCAGCAAGAAGCTGAAGTGGCATCATCATCAACAACTGCATCAACATGGATTATTATAACACTAATACATCATCATCATAAATAACATCACACGACTGATACAACATCAAAAACAACAATATCACAACACAAAGGTTGGAGCATCATCATCAACAACAACATCACAACACAAAGGTTGGAGCATCATCAACATCAGCACTAGGCTAAGATTCTTCAGCACGAGGCTGGCATCATTGCACGAAGCTGGCTACACAATATCATCAACATGAAGATGGAATCACAACACGAGGTTGGAACATAATCACAACACGAGGTTGGCACATCATCACAGTACGAGGTTGGCATGTCATCAACAATTAAGCTGACACATCATCACAACAATTAAGCTGGCACATCATCACAACAATTAAGCTGGCACATCATCACAGTAATTAAGCTGGTACATCATCACAACAATTAAGCTCGTACATCATCACAATAATTAAGCTGACACATCTTCACAAAAATCAAGCATGGATGAACAGATTGTAATGATATCATTACATCATTACATCATCATACCATGTCACAAATGTAATGATATCAGATCTCTATGTGTTTTGACATGTCATGGAACACAAGGTTCTTTGTCATCTTTATACAACTTTGATTATCACATATGATCATGGTTTCTTCCATCTCTAGGTCAAATAGACCAGTCAACAACTTATGAAGCCATATGGATTCACAACTGGGAGAACACGCAACAATGTATTCTGCTTCCGCTGTACTGAGAGCAATGCTTGATTGCTTCCTACTCTGCCATGAGATCGTGGCTGATCTCAAACTAAAACAACATTCTGAAGTGCTCTTCCTATTAGAGACACTTCCAACCCAATCCGAATTAGTGTACCCACTCAATCTAAAGTCATAATCTCTATCATAATTGAGACCACAATCTAATGTACCCTTAAGGTACCTCATCACATGTTTTGCAGAAACTAGGTGAACACATCTGGGTTCTACTAGATACTGACTCAAGGAAAAACATATGTTTATCTTGGTATTCGTCAAATACATCACTAAACCAATAATATGTCTGTACAGAGTAGCATCAACCAATTCTGACAAGGTATCTACCAGGAGCTTCAACTTCATTTCCATGGGTGTGTACATGGATTTGCATTTCAACATGTCAACCCTTTTCAATTTTAACTGTATACTTCCCTTGGTTTAAGGAAGATCTTCTATGTGCTCTGCGAAAATTCAAGACCTAAGAGATAATGCATTTAGGTATTCCATCAAAATTTGTGGTGAGCTTCTTCTGCAATCTGTGATGAGATTTTCTTCATCTTTTCAAGAATACATCATCTACATATAGTAGTAGCATCACAGGCTCATAATTCATAACCTTCACATAAAGGTTAGAATCAACTTTTACTCTTGTTAAAGTCTAAGCTTGTCAGGAAACTGTCAATTAAGATCTTGGATCTTGCTTCAATACGTACAAAGCTTCCTTCAACTTGTAGATCTGAGGCTTTCTATCTTCAATCTTCAAACAAAATTTTCATGTTACATTGTACCAATCTGGTACACTTGATTAGCTGCAAATCAATCTGCACAAACATGTGCTAGCTCTATGTTCTTTCTACAAGGCACTATCTATCTCACTGTTTGGGAGTATGTTCTCTACTCTCTCTACAACTATTCCTTCTGGAATCTAGGACTCTTCACCTACAACTGCTCTGAGGCTGAGAATGACTACTTCATTCTCACTGTGACTGCTAAAATCTGAGAGTAACTCCTCTTATTCGATCACGAAAACAATTTCATCTGAAATTGAGATTGGTTCAATAACTGATATTGAAGATAACTCTTCTTCTTTCATGGAGGTAATGCTATATTTTATCATAGTTATGTTTCCATGACCCAACTAATGTACTGCACCAATTGCCATTCAATTTTAAATATGGGGATTTCTCCCCCTGCATCTCATACTATATATGAATCATGGTTGTTCTGGTTTTCTTCATAAATACTGGAACTATTTCTTCAATAAGTGTCTCGACATAGTCTTCTCCCTCTTTCTGGGACAATCCCTTGGACACACATCAAGCTTTGTTCATATGCAACATGCTTGATCTATATAGATCAATATTGGATGTCAATACTGACTTCTCTTCTAGTCTCACGAAAGAATCCATATCCTAGTCTTTCTGACTGGCTTTCTTCTCTGTTACTGAAACAAGGGAATCTTCCTAAGAGATTTCATATCTCCTAGAAGTTTCTGAAGCTATGATATAGTGTTTTCACGACATCTGTCTCCCAGACCTGGGAGTTTTCTCTTTATATGATCCTTTCTGAGATCAGACTTACTCTCGATTTCTTCTGAGTCTACAAGGACTTCATCATCTCTTCCAGGGTATACTTGGTGTTGAATACCAAGTATAAATATGAAAGACAGAGTCATGCGTCAAACGAGATCTACTTCTCATTCTAATTTTCGGTCATCTTTGGATCCTTCTGCTCCTTTCAATCAATATTCATATGAGATACTCTGAATCTCAAAAGATAGATTCTTCTTCATCTTCTTTGGTACATGAGTGTATATGGTCATGTACATTGTCTGCTTCATGTCTCATATAATATGTTTCCTTCATCAACCTTCACTATATCTTCCTTAGGTTTATCACCTGTGACCTAAACCAAGGTCAACAAAACAACAAGCAAGAATAATACTCTTTTGATAATAGTATATAAAACAATAGCACGAATAATCATCACAGTAGCTCCTTTAGAGCTATCACTTGTGGCCTGTCTGAAGCATAGATCAAAAGTAAGAAATACAATACGAAATTAGGTCAACACTCTTATAGTGTTGTGATCAAACATTCCTCCATGGAAACTTGGAACTAACACAAGAAATTTCTCCTAGAGGAGATGTTAGTTGTATATGGCAACACATTTATCTCAATATGATCATTTGCTACCAAGTATAATACTCTTCAAATACTGTTATCTCAACTATAGTGTTTACTTATAAAAGGGTAGTCATCATCAATCTCCTTATAGTGTTTACTTATAAGGGGATAGATGCACTGAGCTAAGGCAAGTGAGATGGTGCAGTCAGATTTATGAAAATCCAAATTTTACCCCCTCAAACTTGAACAACAGATTTCTAGACTGGTGCTTCTGGTTTTCTGGTACTTCTGGTACTTTGTGAAAACTAGGGTTTCACTTTCCAGGAGATCTACCCACTAAAAAGGTGCACTGAATGGGCCAAAGAATTCCTTGGGTTAGGGTGCACTTTCTAGATGGTTTTGAGGTTGAAACTCTTCTTCAATAAAAAGCCCTAATTTTCATGTATGACAGCAGTGACGTTTTTCTCTTTCTCTTGTGAAAGATGCTCTCTTCAAATTATCTTTGATACCATGTTAAGGTTTAAGCTAGTATTAGGTTTCTTTTCAATTCAATAGATAACCATAGCATAGATAGGATGACTAAGAAATACACAATCACAAGAGACACATCATTTATCCTGGGAAACCCTCATGGGGGAGAAAACCCAACAAAAACTTCCTTAATATAGATAGCCAATACAATGCCAAGAGATAACTCAAACAATACAGAAAGTCCTCTCCCAAGAATGCGCCTCTCTCTCTCTTCCTTCTTCTCCAACTACAACTCCAAACTTGCACTTTGATGAACAAGTGAGTGTGTGTACAAATGAGGCACTAGCCTCTCTTATTTATACAATCCAACAGGTGTTGAACTTGGGTGTCTTTTCACTGGCAGGGCCGACTTCTCAATTTGGGTGGTTATAACCAATTTTAATATATTCTAGGTGGTTATAACCACTTTAATATATTTTGGGACGACTTCTCATTTGGACTATTAAAATTAGGGTTTGACCAATCCGCAAAAGGGGATTTGGTCATTTACAATAACTGACATGATCAATCCACAAAAGGGGATTGATCTAATGAATAATACATCAATAATAAATAGAATACTCTTTGTAGTTACAATAATTCAACACCCAGCCCCACCTGAAAGGGGCTATGGTCAATGGAGCTATGGATATCTATTTTGTCGTTGTGTTGAACATAGGGAATACTCTCATCCCATGTAAATGGATGCTTAGAGTTATACATGTGAAGGATGTGCACAATCATCCAATTGACGACCTTTGTTTGGCCATCAGTTTGAGGGTGGAAAGAAGTGGATTTAGTGAGCTTGTTGTCCAATAGTGACCAGTTACTCAACCAAAATTTGTTGAGGAACCTGATGTTCTTATTGTAGATGATGGTCCGTGGTATCCAAAAATGGACCCAAACTCGTTTGAACAATATCTTGGTAGTATTTGTTGTTGTGATGCTCTTCTTGCTGGCTGTGAGAATGGACATCTTTGAAAACCGATCAACTACCACAAATACACAATCATTTCCTTGCTTGGTGGATGGAAGGACAGACATGTAATCCATCAAGATGGATTACCAAGGCCTCTTCGGAGTAGGAAGAGGGGTGTATAAGTTTTTCTTCTTGATGGTTGGCTTGGAAATGACACAAGCAATGCAAGATATGATATACTTGTTGACATCCTATCGAATTTTTGGCCAATAAAAATGTTTCTATAGAATGACCACAACTTTCTCCACACCAAAATGGTCTGTCATTCGATTGTAGTGAGCCTCCCAAATAATATTTTCACACTCTCTTGCAAGAATACAGAGATGGCCTAGATGGCATAACAATCCATCATGAATGTGAAAATTGGTGACATTTGTGCCTGTGCCCAAGAGCTGATAGGTGGTGGCGAAGTCTAGATCTTGCTGATAAAGTTGGGGCCACTTAGATGCCTCATGCCCACAGGAATGGATCACGATGGTGAGTGCAGCCATGGGAGGTCGACTAAGGCATTCAATGACACGATTTGTGCTCCATGTCTTATAATTGATGTTGAGATGGAATTGTTGCAGGTAGGTGGACCACTTTTGTTGGCGATCATTCTGTAACTTCCTTTGTGTCTGTATGAACTGCAGAGGATTTTGATCAGTGTGCATGATTGTCTCTTTTCCCAGAATGTAATGTTTCCCTTGACGATAGGCTTTTACAATGGAATAAATTTCCTTGTCATAGGTGGGTTATTTCTAGACAATATCTGAGAGTGTCTTACTATGGTATGCTATTGTATGACCATGTTGAGTGAGAACTTCACCTACAACATAGTCGAATGCATCAATCTCAATCTTGAAGGGTTATTGCAAATCGGGTAAGGAGAGTACTGGAGCTGAGCACAAGCAATGCTTAAGATCATCAAATGCTCATTGTTGTTTTTTCCCCCACATGAAATTTTCTCTCCCACTGCCCTTGGTCACTTGGCTGAGGGCCCATTCAATATGGGAGAATCCCAACATGAACCGTAGGTAGAAGTTGGCAAGTCCCAAGAAGCTTTGAAGCTCGGTTAGTGTGGTTGGGGCTAGCTAGTAACGAATGACTTAGATATTAGTTGGATCAATGTGTACCCCATTCTCATCAACAGTGTATCCCAAGTATTGGACCTTGTTCATGCCAAATAAGAATTTTCCAAGTTGGCATATAACTTGTGCAGCCACAGAGTGCTCAAAACCTGTTGAATATGTTGCATGTGATCCTCTCAATTTTTTTTGAAGATGAGGATGTCATCCAAATATACCACCATAAAAAAGTTGGTGAAGGATCTCAATAGATCATCCATCAACCTCATGAAAGTGGATGGTGCATTTGTTAAGCCAAAGGGTATGACCAACCATTCGAGGAGACCTTCTTTAGATTTGAAAATTGTCTTCCATACATCAGTTGGTTCGATCGGAACCTGATGGTAACCAGACTTTAGGTCAATCTTGTTGAATAAATTTTCCCCCTTGAGTTGGTCAAGAAGGTCATCAATTCTGGGAATTGGGTATCGATTCTTGACTGTGATTTTGTTTAATTCTATGTAATCAATGCAGAGCCACTAGGTCCCATCTTTCTTATGCACCAGTACAATTGGGCTTCTGCAAGGGGAGGAGATGGGTCTGATGTGCCCCTTTTGAAGAAGCTCTTGGATATGATGCTTGATTTTGTCATTTTCCATCAAGAAGAGGTGCACCGGAGGTTAGATCAATTGGATGCTTGACTTGGCAGTGCATTGGTACCCCGGTGGGTGAGGAGAATATGTCTCTATAATATTCCACGATCCCATCCACTTGATTTTTCTACAAAGAGAGGCTTTGTGTAGAGGCCATGAATGTGGCGGTGACCTTATTCTTACTGTGAGCATGGATCACAAAGAAGACGAACTTCTCAGTCTGTGAAATTACCTTACCGCATTACTAAGTAGAGATTAAAGAAATAGCGGTAGGTGACACTACCTCTATTATCCTGTACATTTTTCTACTCAAAGTAATAATAAGACTATGGGGTCTAGACTCATACACAACATGTCGCTTCCACAAATATGACTATCCTAAAAGAAAATCACAAAATTCAAGGGGAGAAATATCACACAATACCTTTTCTTTGAAAGGCTTGATATCATAGGGAGGACAACATTGTTGGTTGATGCAAATATCTCTTCCATGGAGAATCCAGCTGATGGTGTAGAGTTGCGGGTGCGATGTCGTCGGTAGGTCCAGTCACTTGATGACCTCTGTTGATATCATGTTCTTTTGACTATCGCTATCTAAAATGAAATGCAGAATATCCCCCTTTACCCACATCTATGAGTGAAAGAGGTGTTCCCCTTACTCTATTTCTTCTTCTTCTCTTAGTTGGACTTTGGTGGTAGTGATAGTGGCACTGGGTTCAACATTGATAATCTACTTCCCTCCTTCTGTATTTGATTCAGATTCAGAATCTTCCTTTGAATCAAAAGCTTTCATTTGACTTCTTGGAGCGACATTCTTCGGTGTTGTGCTAATGGATTTTATGGTATTCACACCATTTTCCCATGTCCTTCTTTGACTTCTCATTACCCTTCTTATGTTGCGGCTTGGACTGGTTGTCCTGAGAGTGGACATATTTTCTTTGTCCCTTGTTTTTTGGGTTGGGGCCACCTTTTCCTTGCTTCGGCTTTGAGGAGTTTGCAGATCCAAACTCTCACCTCTTCTACTTAAATTTATGATCGATCTTGACAACATATCTATAAGTAATACCCAATGATGCGATGTCTAGAAAATCCATTTTTGTTTGAATGTATCTATGTAGAAAGTTGTGGTATTTGAGGACCATATATCTCTTAGATTCTTTGATACCCAATTTGGTGCATAGGGTATGGAAAATATTGGTGAAATCTGGTACTGTTTGGTCCCTTTCCTGACGTAGGGTGGTCCATCTTGTGTATTGGTCCTTGTGGCTTCCAATAAGGTAGTATTGTTCTTTAATGGCATCCCTGAATTATTCCCATGTGGGGGAGACCACAAATATTGCATATTCCTCTATGGCCCTTTTCTCAGAGTAAGTATTCCACCAGTCCTTAACATGGGGGATGACCTTGAGGAGTGAAAAATTAATATTTTTCCCTATCGGAAAAATTGTGGACCGAAAATACCCTTCGAGCAGATTCAACCATTTATCTACAACATCCGCATAAATCATCCTTCAAATAATGGAATATCAAAATCTACCTGTACCTTGAAGGGGGTTGCATGGCCGCCTGATGAAGATGCGTCTCCTGTGGGCAGCCGTCGAAGGATCTGTGCAAAGATGTCCATCATTTTTCTCCTTTGTCACACAAGGGCTTCCTCGAGAAACATTTTAAAAGGATCTCCTGCTCCATCATCTTTATTTTCTTCCCTCATTGGTTTTTGTTGGGCTCGACATGACCGATCTTGTAAAGGCTCGACTAGTTCGAGTCCCAACTTCTTGTAACGAGATCTTGTCGGGGACATGCACGAATAAAAATAAATGAATAATAGACCCATCTAATACCAATGATCCAAATTCATGAGAAGAACAAATGAATAATATACTGAATATAATAACACATAGATACGGAGAAAAAAAATAGATATCCAGTGAAAAATAACTTCTATTGAATAAATAAAATAGGATGAAATTGTAAAATTGTAGAACTCAAAACAACTTGCTCGAATGGTGGTATTTATCTCTGAGAAGAGATGTGGTTGCTATGTGCATATGTATGAGCAGAATGATTACAATGAGGCTCCATAGGCCTTTTTATCATTACTCATGAATGCCAAAACCCTAGACATCCAAAAACCTAACCCTAGGAGATGAAACGCCAAAAGTTATGTGGGCCCCAATGGCTAAATTGGTACCTTAACTTCTCAAGGTTATAATTTTTGCATATGGCCTTTATTTTAGGTGTGTGATATCACGTTGGAAAGGTTTTTTCGATAAATACACATTGTGTTGTCAAACTCTGACTTCGTCTACAGTTTGACTGTGGCAAGACAAAAAAAAACACTGTTTAGGGCCCCAAAATGGCCTTGGAAGTACAAAAAGATGTATTGACATGAAAAATTCCAAACTAAGCTAGTTGTATTAGCTGGGTGGCCACCAATATCCACCTGGAAGCTGTGTAGGGATTCAGATAGCCCCAAAAGCGTAGAACCCACATTTACAAAGAATTACAAAAGAACATGTTGAACTAAAATTGTCAAAAGGAGCTAGTTGGAATAGGTGGGTGGCCACCAATATCCACCTGGATCATATTTTGTAACAAAGTTGTCCTTCAATAGTTGGACAACATCTTGTTGGTTCTCTATGTGGTCCTCCATTGCTTGAACCTTTTTTGTCCCTCTCAAAGGCGATGTGATGGATGGAGGATAATATCCATATAGTTCCATAAAACATTTTTTATGAAGTATGAACGGACTTGTTGTACCACCATTCTACCAAAGAAAACCATGTGACCCATTATGACTCGTTTATCAGATGCAAATCAACGAAGATACCCTTCTATAAATTGATTCAAAATCTTAGTTTTCCCTTCATATTGAAAATGGTAAGAGGAGTTGTGAGCTAATTGAATACCCAAACAAGAAAATAATTCAGTCCAAAAATTATGAGCGAAAATTGGATCTCATCATTTACAATAATCTTGGGGATTCGATGTAGAGTCTAAAATATTTACATGAATGTTGTAGCTACTATACTTTCTTTAGAAGGATGAGAAAGAGAGAAAAAATTGGCATACTTTGTGAGTCAATCTATCTCTACCATAATGACAGTATTTTCTGTAGACCTGGGTAGACCTATAATAAAATCCATTGAGACCTCTTCCCAATGTTGTCTTGGTATGGCTAATAGTTTTCAGAGACTGTGGGTCTTGATTGTCTCTCCCTTATTTTGTTGGAAAACCATACATTCAACCACAAAATTTGGAACATCAATTTTAAGACCTTTCTAGAAAAAACCCTTCTTAATCTTGTGGTAAGTTTTTAGGAACCCTAAATGTCCTTCTATAGGAAAAGTATGAAATTTCAAAAAGACCTTCTATTCGAGTTGGGAATTCTCACATAAATCTAGGTGATCTTGATATGACAATGAATCATTCTTCCGCATAAATTTATCTAATGCACTTGAGTCCTCTTGTAGTCACTAAATGATCTTGCATACGTTTTGATATTGATTCCATTCTATTTTTTCTTCTTCCACTTAATCAGATTGTGGAATGGGAATAACACAAATTAATCCCATTATGTCTTCTTCTTTTCTTGAAAGTGCATCTTCCACCACATTTTGTTTTCCTTTTTTTAGATAATTTAAATATCATAACCTAACATCTTTGTAACCCATTTTGTTTACTATTTTGGAGGTAATTGTTGTTCCAAGAAGTACTTCAAAATATCATGATATGTTTTTACCTTGAATTTTATTCTTATTAGGTATGGGTACCATTTTTTAACTACATGCAATATGAACAACATTTCCTTTCATAAATGGGTTTGAGTAATTTATTTCCTTTAAGTTGGTGGCTTTCAAAGGAAAGGGGCCTCAATTCTTGCATCAAAATTGCACCAATGACATGCCTTGAGGAATCACACTCCATAATAAAGGTGTTTGTGAAGTTAGGCATGGACATGATAGGAGTTGTACACACAGCCTCAAGTTTTTCAAAATCTTGGTTGCTTCTTGAGTCCAAGAAAATGCCTCATTTTTTAATAATGTTGTTAGAGGTGTTGTCATTTGACCATAATTCTTGAAAAAAATTCACTAATATCCCATCAATCCTAAGAATCCTTTGATATTATTTAATTTTTTTTGAATTAGCCATTCCATCATAATTTTTATTTTGTTAAGGTTCACTTTGACACCTTCTTGAGATACAATATGACCCAAATATTCCAATTCTTAAACCCCAAAGGCACACTTGGAAGGATTTGCATATAGTTTTTTCTCTTGTAATACTTTAAGATGGTGTCAACATATTATACACTATCTTCCCAAGATTTGTTGTATATTAGTGTATCCTCAAAAAATGATAACACAATTTTTCTAAGGAAGGGTTTGAAAATAAAATTTATCAAGCTTTGAAATGTGGAAGGTGCATTAGTAAGGCCAAATAACATCACCAAAAAATCATAGTGAACTCCATGTGTTCTAAAGGTTGTTTTAGGGATGTCTTCTTGCCTCATTCTAATTTGATGAGATCAAGAATAAAGATACAAATTGGTAAAGAAAATTGCTCCTTGCAATTCATATAGGAATTCATGAATGATTGGAATAGGAAATTTATCTCTAATGGTCATTTTGTTGAGCTCTTTATAATCTAGACACGTACACTACAAACCTTCCCTTTTGTAAACCATCACCACTGGTGAAGAGAACACACTTTTTCTAGGTTGAATGATGCTAACCTCTAACATTACTTGAACCATATGCTCAATATTAGGTGTTACACTTCCCAATTGAAAATGACTAGCGCAGTCATGATCTCAAGTAAGTGGAAGACCTTTAGGCATATCTCCAAATACCTTGGAATGATTGTCGATATTTTTTTGGAGATCCATGGGAGTAGAGGGTCTAGATATTTGAACTGTTAGGAAATGAGACACACTTCCATGATAAATCTAGAAAAAGAGAGGAATAAAGATTAAATCAAGAAATTAAATGACAAAGAAAACACACAGTACACAAAGATTTTACCCTAGAAACCCAAACCGGGAAAACCAACATTCCTTGAATGTTTTGTTCTCTTGTTTTCTTATTCATTCAGAATAAAAGGTTACATGTCTAACCTTGGTCCACACCTAAGACACGATCGACATCATACCATATTTCTTACACAAGAACAACCCTGTAGCCAATTCGTCTTACATCTACATGACCAACAACCTCTACAATTACATACTCTTGGTGATTTTCCATTAATCATATAGCGTTTCAAGATTATATTTTACAACATTACAACACACCTTCTTTATAGTTAAAACAGGAAAAACCATAGATAAAAGGCACAAAAAAATGGTGACATATACACACAGATCATTAGCTACAAATCCCACAAATCTCGAGATTTTGTTATAGTCGACTACCAAGTTGAATCACCTGTCGACTACCAGTTGGTATTCATTCGATATTTAGTCGGTTGTGACATGCCTTCCTGTCGACCTATTTTTGGTTGACCTCTTTGAATTACTATCGATGTCTTTACCATGTCGAACCAGCTCAACCTTCGAACTTGACTTTACCCGGTCAAATCACCTCGACCTTCAAATTTGAATTTACCCATTCAAATCACCTCGACCTTCAAATTTGACTTTACCCAGTCGACTCACCTCGAATTTTGACTTGTTTTCGATCCACCTCAACTTCCATTGTTAGTCGATCCACCTTGAATTTCACTACAAAGAATATAACAAACCAACATTCTCCCACTTGTTGTTTTCTTTTTTGAAACCAGGAGACCTTTGAAATATTGTTCACGGACCTAGGGAAACAATTCCCATTACCTCTCTGCAACAAGAGAACTTCAAAGCACTCACATACTTTGTCAACGAGTCTACTATGTTTTCCAACATGTCTACTTTCTCCAGCAACACCTTGTTTCTTTCCACCATGTCTTTGGCAAAATGGTATTCTACATCAATGTGATTATTCTTAGAATGCTAAGTAGGGTTCTTTGCCATAAATATTGTGCTTGACTATCACAACTTATCTTCATATCTCTCTTCTCAAACCCAATTCCTGAACACAACCTTTGCAACCATTCTTCTTATTTTCTTCCATGAGTGGATGCCATGTATTCAACTTATTTTTTCGACAAGGCTACGACCACCTATCACTTACTCATCCAACTAATTTATCCATTGAAAACCTTGAATACATATTCATTGGTCAACCTCCATCGATCCAGATCTCCAACCCAGTCAAATTCGACAAAAACATTTTCTTTTAATTCACTATCACCTCCAGGTTTTCTTTGGTAGAATATAACATAATATTTTGTGCCATTAAAATACCTGAATATTATTTTGACAGTTGTCCACTGCTCCTTCGCAGGTGTTGACATGTATCTTCTCAACACTCCCACTGCATAGGCAACACCTGAACTAGTGCAGACCATTGCATACATTAGAATACCAACAACACTTGCATATGGAACATATGTCATGTCCTCTATTTCCTCCTGTTTCTTTGGAAAATTTTCAACAATTAGCCTTGCTCCCATAGGAATTGACACCTTCAGTAGACCTTTGCAAATATGCATGTTGAAACGTTTCAAAATTATTTCAATATACTTCATCTAGTTCAACCAGAGCTTTATAACTACTTGATCTCTCTTAATCTCCATTCCTAGAATGAAGTTGTCTACATCGATATCCTTCATGTCAAACTTGGAGGATAACTAATTCTTCACCTCCTTTATTGTGTCCCTGTTGTTTCCAATCAGAAACATGTCGTTGACATACAAAGCTACATGTATGAAACACCCACATTCTTCTTTGGAATATATGCAATGATCAAATTTTCTTCTCACAAATCCCAAACTAAGGATGTATGTGTCAAAATTTTGGTACTACATTCTTGGTGATTGCTTTAGACCATAAAGGGATCTTTTTCAGTTTGCACTCCAATTATTTCTTTCCCTTTGCTACAAATCCTTCAGGTCGTTTCATGTATATTTCTTCGTCCAGGTCCCCATGTAGGAACGCTATATCCACATCCATCAAATGTTGTAGCTATTTCCAGATCAAATGTTGTAGCTAGAGACAATAGTGCTCTAATGGGATTTAATTTTGCAACAGGGGAAAAAATCTCACCGAAGTCGGAATATCCTTTCACCACTAGTCGAGCTTTGAATTTATCGACTTGAACTGTTGCATTCATCTTCTTATTGAATACCAATTTTCTACTGAAAGTATTTATTCCACTAGGTAACTTGACTAAGTCCCATGTCTCATTCTTGTGCAAGGATTCAATATCTTCGACCATGGCATCCTTCCAGAGATTTACCTATGTTGAGTCGAATGCCTTCCCGACCGACTTGGGATCATTGTCAGTGGAAGTTAACATGTATACGGAACGAAAGTCAGAAAAAATATACCTTTCAATTGGTTTTCTTACTCTTTCTTACCTCCTTACAACCGAGTTTAGTTTTTCCACCTCTTCTTTGGATTCGGTTGACTCCTCTAAAACTTCTTCTTCGTTCCTCAGTTCAAATCGCATTGTCTCGGGATTATTCTTGGTCTGAACAACTTCTTCAGGCTCACACTTACTTTCTACTTCTCTAAAGACCACATCTTGACTATACACTGTTTTCCTTGACGTAGGATCCCAAAGCTTATATTCTTTCATTCCTTATTTGTATCCAATGAAAATACATTTGACTACCTTCTTGTCCAGCTTGCTCCTCTTTTCCTTGGGAAAACGAAAAAATACAACACAACCAAATACTTTGATATGTGAAACCGAAGTATTCTTACCCGAACATGCCTCATGTGGATTTGTATTGACTAGCACCAAAGAAGGAGACATATTCAATAGATATTTTGTAGTGTCAACTGCCTCTGCCTAGAATTCTTGTGTGAACCTAGCACCACTAAGAATGTTGCTTGCCTTGTCCATAAACATTTTGTTCATTCTCTCGGAAACACCATTTTGATGTGGGGTATATGGTATGGTAGTTTTGCGTGCCGTGGCACACTTCTTGCAGAATTGATCAAATTATTTTCCATAGAATTCAACACCATTGGCATTTCTCAGCACCTTAATATTCTTATCTATATGGTTTTCTACAAGAGATTTAAACTCTTTGAATTTATCGAAAACCTCTGATTTCTTCCTCAAGAAATATATCCATGTCCTCCTGGAAAAATAATCTATTAAGGATCCATAATATAGGGATCCACCAAGTGAAGGCACTAAACCAGGGCCAACCACATCATTATGAATCAATTCTAGAATCCCATTTACCCTTGTCGAATCAGATGGGAACCTCACCCAAGTTTGTTTTCCATATATACAATGTTCACAAAATTTGACTTCTAGTTACATTCAGGAAAGTCTTCGACCATGCCTTTGTTATGCATAGCTTGAAGTCCTTTTTCTCCAATGTGTCCCATCCTCTCGTGCCATAGCATGGCCAAGTTGACTTTATTATGACTTGTTGAGTCAGTTTGAATTGAATCATCCCGATTCGATTCAAAATATAGTTGAATTCAAGAAAAACGATGTTATTGCATCCAATCGAGTCAAAACTCCCTAACAAATTGTATAGGTTTCCAATCCGAACTCCTTTCATTAAGACCATATCACCTCTAACCATCTTGCACAAATCCTTCTAAAATATAGTGTGCACCCTTGCATCACTCATATTGCTGACATATATCAAGTTTCTTTCCAAACCTAAAATGTTTAGCACACTTGGAAGGGTTCTACTCCTTCCATCGTGCAATATCAGTCGAACTCTTCTTCCAACAATTTTGGTTGTTGAGTCATCCCCCAAGAACACTTATCCTCCTTCATATTTTTCCTATTCATAGAACCATTCTCTATGTGGTGTCATATGATAGGATGCTCCTAAGTCAGTCAACCAAACATCTTGATCTGACTATGTACTGGTTGACGCCATGTACACATCGCCTCCCTTATCTAGAGTCGTCTTTTTCTCAGTCAACTCCTTCTCGTCGGATCCTATACTGAATTCCATTGCCTTCGTCTTGGAGTACTTTTTGTAATTCCTAACTTTACTGCATTTCCAACATCTTCTTGTCGACTAAACTGGGGATTTATATCTACCCTTCGACTTAGACTTTCTACCGGATAATTTTCCTTTATCTCTGTGAATTGGTCGACCTCTCACCACTAAATCATCTTTGATAGGTCCTTACATGTTCTTCCTTTTCATTTCTTCTAACATTAGAGATGCAACCACGTCTTCTAGCACTAATGTGGTTATATTACTTGCTATAGCCACGACTAAGCTATCTGAGGAATTTGGAAAAGAACATAATAGGTTGATAGATTTATCCTCCTCAGTGATTTTAATATCCACATAAGATATTTGGTTTATAATGGTATTAAATTCATTTAAATGCTCAGTCACTGAACTATCATCACTAATTCTCAGAAGATATAGTTTCTTTCTGAGAAACAACTTATTTACCAGATATTTCGATTGGTACAAGCTTCCCAACTTGTCCCACAGTTTCTTGGTTGAATATTCACATGAGACATTCAGTAGTACCGAATTTGTAAGACAAAGTCGAATCGTACTCCTTGCTATTCTCTCGAGTTTGTCCCATTCTTCTGTTTACATTCATGTCGACATGGTACTTGGATAGATTGTCATCCATTATTCTCAATCTACAAGGATATATTCATTTTTAAGCTTCCAAAGCTCAAATTTATGGTCATTGATTTTTTTTATCTCTATTATCGAGTTACTCGCCATTCTTTAACACAATCTTTAGCACAATATTTAAAAATTTTAGAATTATGACTCTTGTTGAACCTAGGGTTTAGCTCAGATCCAAGGTTGTTAAGCCAATCTATAATACCACCTGATAGGAAATGAGACACTCTTCCATGCTAAACCTAGAAGAAGAGAGGAAGAAATATTTAATCCAGAAAGTAAATGACAAAGAAAACAAACAATACACATAGATTTTATGCTGGAAACCCAAACCGGGAAAACCAACATTCCTTGATCATTTTTCTCTCTTGTTGTCTTATTCATTTAGAATAAAAGGTTACATGTCTAACCTTGGTCCACACCTAAGACACAATCGACATCATACCCTCTTTCTTACACAAGAAAAACCATGTGTCCATTTCAACTTACATCTACATGACCAACAACCTCTACAATTACAGACTCTTGGCGATTATCCATTCACCATCTAAATATTCAAGATTAGATTTTACAGCCTTACAACACACCTTCTTTATAGGATTTACAATAGGGAAAACCCTATAGAAAAGAAGCCCAAAAATGGTTACAGATCCACACAGATCATTGGCTACAAATCTTGTGAATCTCGAGATTATGTTACAGTCGACTACCAGTCGGCCTTCATTCAGTCTTCAGTCAGTTTCCACACGCCTTCCTGTCGACCTCTTGTTGTTTGACCTCTTTAACTTGTTGTCGATGCATTTTCCATGTCGAACCACCTCTACCTTCTACTTCGACTTTACCCGGTTAACTCACCTCGACCTTCAACTTTGACTTTACTCAGTCGACTTACCTCGACCTTCAACTTGTTGTCGATCCACCTCAACTTCAGCTATCAGTCGATCCACCTTGAATTTCACTACAAAGAATATAACAACCCAACATGAACATCTAGTGAGCAGAATTGTGAAATTACACCATGGTGTTCATTGTTTTATAAATTTTGTCATGATGTTAGAGATGATCACTTTAGAGGGTTTCCCTTGGATACCTCTAAGTTCAATTTCCTTTCCTTCCAAGGAAATATCATGAAACGTTCCTACAAATTAAGATCCATTGTTCCCAATGATTGCAACCATTAGACCCCTAATACAACATTGGTACCACCTATTTTGATTGCAATCATGGGACTATCCATTAAATACACCTCCATAGTGAGCTTAATACTATGGAACTTCCATAAACAATTTATGGTACCTCCATCTGCAATCATTACATGAAACTCTAGTGCTAGATCTATAAATAAATTTAGAAGTTTGGCTAATTTGCAATTAACGAAGTTATGGGAACTACCATAATCAATTAACATTGTTACCTTTTTCTTTTTGATATATCCTTCTATATTGAGAGTTTAAGTGACGATGTCAGCCAATGCATGAAAATATATGGTTGGAATAGTATGTTCTAGTTCTATATCTTGCAATGATTCCAATTCTTGATCTTCTTCCTCTTCACAATCTATGTGGAATAATTTCCTCTCACAACATTTATGCCCCTTACTATACTTGTTGCTACAATTGAAACATATTCCCTTTGTTATTCTTTCATCCATTTGCTGAGGTGTCAACCTTGTAGGTTGAGTGAGGTTAGGAGACAAAACATGATGGTATCTATAGTTGTTAGTGTATACCCTTCTAGTAGCCATATTTTTCCTCTTAGCTTTCTTTTCCACATTGAAATCATGCTCCATGTATTTAGGTTCCAAGATACACACCTCATGTTGAATTCTCTCCTTTAAAATGCCCATAAAGAGATATGACAAATTATCCTCTAGAATGTTAATTACTTGGAGACTCAAGTTTCTAGATTGCTAAATGTGCTTTGTTATTGGACCTCTTTTCCATAGGTTTATCAACTGACTAAAGAATGTGTTTCTCTTAATATCCCCATAATGTGTTATAAATGCATCTGTAAAAATGGACCAAGAGACAATATAATCCTTTTTTCATTCACAAAGCCATTGGTTCTTGATAAATTGATTAGGTTCTAAATACAAGGATGAAAGAGTTACCTTTTGTAAAGTTGGCACTTGGTTTAGTTCAAAGAATTTCTCCATTTGGAATATCCATGTTATAGGACATTTACCATCAAACTTCCTCATATCGATCTTGGGAATTAAGTATTTTCTTGGTCTTGAGTTGAACCCCCGATGATCCAAATCTTGGAGTGATGAATGATCATGATTCTGAGATTCAATTTTTTACTCTACAAATGTGTTAAAATCTTCCCCATATTTGACTAAGGTTCAAGATTATCCTTCCCCTTATTTTCATGATTTCCCTAGATCGCAATATCCATTTTAGGTATCCTCTCATCCAGGGTATGTAAGAGGATGATTTCTATGGAATTTTGTAATCGTTCCATATTTTGATCCATCGAATTTTCCATTTTATCTTCCATTTCCCTTTTATTGATTTCATGAGAATGTGAGAAAACAAACTTTTTCAATGCACTATCACTCATGCCATTAAATTGGTTCCTGAATTGGAATACCCTATTCTATAAGTCTTTAATTTCTTTAAGCGTCATGTGTGATTTTTTTTTGGGTTAGATATTTTTTCATAACCCTTTTCTATGTGAGAAAAGAATAATAATGTTATTTTTTCTCTTTATTACAATTTTTGAATCACCAAAAACATATCTTCCAATCAAAAGTTATGTTAATTTCAAGTTAACATACCATTAAAAACCCTAGTTTGAATACTTCCTTGTTAGTCCAACTTTCTCTTGAAGTATCTTTGAAATTTCAGCTTCTCTGAGTATTAAATTTTGATCTATAGTACCTTTATATGTATTCTCTATAATTCCATATCTTTGACCAAATTCTAATGTGACAAGAGAAAGTTATGGTAACTTTCCCAAAACTTGTTTTTTCCGTCCCTTTCAATATAGCCAACTTGGAAGGACTGTCAGGTGTCCAATTCTTCATATCTACTTTTGAAATTTGGATCTAAAATACTATGATCTGTTTGATTTCCAATGGATATGGAGGCACTCAATGTGGACCTTTCTAGATTTATATATGTTATTTTTACCAAGGACACATGTTTGATACTAGTTTCAAGAGTAGTCCAAAATCCTCATTTCCATAGTCCACATTTCCAAAATTATAGAGAACTGAAATGTATCTTTTTTACCACAAGTAATTCTCTATATCTCCTTAATCTCCCAAAACTTTCATGGTCTAAACCTATAAAAAACGATTATAATTAAAATACCAAGATGACTCATTTGAAGGAGCCAAAACCAAGGATCGTATGCTCTAAAACCCAATGTTATTCACCAGACACCCATATAACATAAAAATAGAAAGATAAGTGACTCCACACATTGAGAATGAGAGATGATAATGAATTAAATCCTCTTCGAGAGGGAAACCTCCTTTTAAAATAGAACAAATGTATAGGATGAGATACTTTCTAAAACTAGGTCTCCTTGGTATATATAAGAGACAAACGATACAATTACAACTAAAGGATCTAGCTAACTGTTGATTTAAAAGATTGTCTTATAGTATTTAAGTCAACTTCACGAAGATAAATCCCCTTGTTTTTTAAAGAGGTGGTACTCCTCTATTTCAAATAACATACAATAACAAATCAGGTGTCTGATAAAGGACTAGGCTTATTCTTGAAATAAATATTCACATGCAAAGAATACCTAAGAAGGGACCAATTATCTTATAGAAAGAAAATATTTACACTATTCTACAAGATTTATAAATCCAAAGAGTATGCATTAGAATATGATGACATTTCCATCACAGCATTCATCAAAGTAGAACACAATAATCCACAAAAGGAAAAGAAAGTATGGACCATATATGACAAAGAACTCTAAATGATCATTCAATTAAATCTAATAAATATTTTTATAGACACACATTTGAAATCCCATGCTTAAAATTAAAGTCTAGAGAAACCAATAATGTTATGTCCCAAACTAATTCTCTAGGAACCTCAAAAAGTAATAGATGTCTTAAATAAATAAGCAATAACTGTTAACCATTCTTCTATGTACTCCCTCATTGGAGAAATCATTATTTTGTGCTTGGCTTTTATTTCAAATAATTCATTCTCCATTTCTCTTAAATCTATACTTATTTGGTGCAATGTATCCTCAATATCATCATTCTTATTTATGTATAAGACAAACCACCTCTCTACTTCTTCTTCGGAGAATTAAACCAAGTCACTAAACTCACTTTCCCATGCAATTTTTAATGCTTCTAGGTGTTCCAATAGTTGCTCCATAGATTGAAGTATGGTATCCATTAATAAATTTGTGAATTCTAATTATTTTGTAAGATCAACAAACTTTAGAAATATATCACCTCTCTTAGTTTTAACAACATCCAACTCAGACAACAATTCTATAAAACATTTAATCCTTTTCAACCAACAGGTGTTAATCTGCTTCATTTGAAAAATGGAGGGAAGGTTTTTTTCTCTTCTATGGGTGTCACTTAGGCTTGAAAATTTTGATGCGAACTTCCCCACAACTTCTTTGTAAAAACCTTCATCGTTCTCTAAGTCCCTTTGGAGATATTCTCTAAAATGCATAATCCTTGTTGAGAAATTGGTTCAACTCTATGATAGCTCCCAGATTTCAATGATTAGGTATATTCTTTTCTGGATACCATCTCCAATGTATTTTCTCACAACCAATAATAAACTAGATGATCCCCTCAACTTGGAATTACTTTTAGGGACATCTTCGAGGGTAGGTGTTGCTTGAACTACAATTAAAGGTTCAACAAACAATGGTTTTAGAATTAGATCTTTCTCCAATTCCTTTATTATTTCCTTTAAAAATAAATTTTCTTTCTCAATATAAACTAGGTTCTTTTAGTGCTTCCCCAGTTATCTCATGAAATTGCACAATTTTCGAGGGTGTAAACCCATGCAAATTTATTTCTAATTTCCATTTTCAGAAACTTTTTTATGTTTCATATAAACTTTCTCTATTAACAATTTCTTAGAATTTTTATGGTAAACCACATGGTGAAGTGTAACATATTTTTCTTCAAATATCTTTGGCTTTTATGTAACTAGAGCCTAAAAACATTCTCTAGTTTCCATCAATCTTTGTTGTGAGTAGTTGGGTTATTCTATCACTTCATCTACATCCATAACTCAAGGACTTTACTCAATTTTAGGTACATTTAGTTCTGTTTTTTGAGTTCCTCTCTTTCTTTTAATAAGAATATATACAACATGATATTTTTCCAAATTTTTCTTTGTAGGGTCTTTATCTCTTAATTTTCGGTGGGTGTTTTTCTTGGTTCAAGGCCACTACTTCTAGGGTTTTTTTATAGAAGTACCTCTCTGTGAAATACTAGGTGAATTAGGGTTCTTTCTTGTTTCCTATCTGCCCTTTTGTCTATAGCACTCATTAGTGCTAGACAACTCTTCAACATCATTTAAGGCTTCTTCAATAGAGGCCTCAAGGATGTTTTGGTTTTCTCCTCCTCCTTCCTTAAATTGTTTAGTCTTACAAAAATAAGAAGAGTATCCAACCAGGGACATGTGTGCACAAAATAATTTTTTAGGGTCAAAACCCTCGATGCATTAAACTTCCTTTAAGCCAATTTGATCCAATTGACCTGCAAATTCATCCAAGTGGGAAATAATATTGACATATATTTCTCCAACTCTCCATGGCAACAAAATGAATTGTTTATTTATATTTTCATTGAATAAGTGTTCCTAGTATTTATACTATCTTCACACCTCGATGACAAAGAGTATATTAGACACATAAAAGGGGAGCAAGAAGAGTTTCCCATGGAAACCGAATAGTCTCAGAAAAATGAAATCCTCCAAAGTCTCAAAAGTCCCTTTTTCGATGGGAAAGGAGACATCCTTTAGTGACAATATTGATGTAGTAGGACCAAATATTACTTTTTTGAAAGCCAAAATAAAACTATTCTGAACCGCGTAGAAATTGTATTGGGATTTATGTCTCCTTAAAGCCAGGTACCAAACAAAAATCAGTTCCACCTTGAAATAAACACTCCTTTCCCTAGGAAATTCCTCAAATATGTGGTAGTAGGCTATAAAATATACCAAATAAGAATTCATATAGAATTTTTTAGTTTTTCTGAAGCCACCGAGTTGAAATGATATCACATTTAAAATCATTTGGCCCCAATCAATCTGGGCGTCTTCGTGAACAAAAAAGTGAAGAATATAAACAATGTATTTCTGCACAGAGGTTGTGGACTCCAGTCCAATGATATGGGAAAAAATCTAGGAGAATTCTCTATAAGGGTATTTCAAAGAACTTACCCCAATCTCAGCAGAATTGCTATCAACTCTCAGGATGGTGAGGTATTTCTCGATGTTCTTTAATAAATTCATCTACTTCCTCATTCTTGAGCTGCAAGGTGGGTTTTTGGAGTCACAACATTCTCATGAAAATTGAGGGAATCAAGGAGATTGATGACTTCCCATGGACTTGAATTATTCTTCTTTTTGTATCGAAATTATCTAAGCTCAAAAGAACTAATTCTTTGAAGTCCTTCACCTCAAGCACACAACCAACCAATGTTATGCCTAAAATACAAACTTGGTTTGTTTCCTTCTCTCTAGGGGAAAGAGCCAGATACTACTTATAAGCTTGTGACCGCCGGAACTGATGATCTTCTCGTCCGAGAGTGTTAAGTGTGTCTCCAAAATATAATTCCTTTCTTCTACTGGACATATCTTTTACATTTATTTCTCTTCTTACAAATAGGTGGCTCTACTATCGATATAACCTTTTTACATCATGACATATTAATCATTTATTAAATTTACCATGTATTTCCTTGATTATTAACCACCATAGCTATTATTTCAAAGTTGCTAGCTTGCATGACCAAATTTAGAATTTATTACAAAGCTTTATGAAGTATTTGTTCCTTTAATAATTGTATTAGGTTCACACAAGTGGAGAATGACATGGTGGAATGGAAATAAATGCTATCCAAGATGGTGATGTGATGTTGGAAAACATGAAAAATGATTTAAGTACGGAGGTGCAAAGTGGGAAATGGAAAGTGCAATATGATGAATGCGATATTATGGGATGTGAGAAACATGACATGGAGAATAAAAAATGTAAGAAGGGAGGACTCCCAGATTCGTAATGATAAAATAAACTAAGTATAAGAAAAATGTTGTTATGTGGGTTGCAAAATTTGATGGTTCGTTTTGGAGAACACGAGATTGTGGGTTGCAGGACACGAGCATGAGGGAAAAGGGTAATGGAGAGGAAGGTTTACCCGCATCCACATTCAAGAGAATTGCCTTGATATAAAAGGTAGAAAGTGCAATTCATAGGACATATAAGTAGAAAAGGTGATTCATAGTGTTGTGTGTTTGTGGGTTGCAGGACAAGGATGGATTGGTCTCCCACAACACATAAAAATGACTAAGCGTTGGATTCATGAAAAGTGACTAAGTATTAAATTGTGGGTTAGCATACCTGGGAAATTGATGGTAGCCTGATCCGTAACTCGCATTTCAAAGAGAAAAATGACTAAGTAAAGAATATACAAGGGACATAGGAAGAGAAAAGAAAAATGCTAAGGATGGATATGTATGTACCAACGTTGATCAATGAATGTAGATCAACATTGACAAATAATAAAAACACTAATATAACAATAGAAATGTAATAAATCAATATTTAGGGCTTAACAAATGCCTTCCCAACTTGATGTGGAGATGGCCAAGTCCAATAAGTTGTCTCAAAAGCACAGACGTGGCATGTGACAGTTGCAACTAGATCTCTAATGTCATCACTAGGTCATATATCATTTATGTTCTTTGATGATTTCTTACAAATTCGAGCGAATTCAACCCAAAGTGATATTGCAGGATCTTGAGCTTACAAGGATCTATGTGGGCCTATCCTGAGATGTGATAATATTGTTTCATTATATTTTCGATATCCTGGATGGCATTCAAGAGGGTGAGGGTTGAGAAGCAACATGCTACGAGATGTGCATCGATCTTCTTCATGTTCTACACCTTCAAGTGATAAGACGTATGAGGATGCTTCTCCTCCATATCCTCCTTCACCTATCCCACCGGTTGCACCCATTGATCCACCTATAAATCCACCCACCAATGCAAGCACCAGTCCACCTACTTCACTAGCTACTACACCTTCCGATCCACTTATTTCTCCACCTACTACACCAACTAGTGCTCAACCTACTACACCATTGAAAAATCCTATAGACATGATGTTGTTAGCTCATTTGGATCTTGGATATCTATGTCAATCTACAATTACATTCTTACATAACAACAATACTGATGCCTCTAGATTTGGTGTCAGAGCTGATAGTGGTTGACGTAAATATTGATTATTGTGATGACATATATTTGAGATGTATATTAGTTGTTGGCATGCATATTTTAGATGCATATTTAACATATATATTGATTTTGATGTTTTAGTTCATGTACATTACACCTTTCCATATCATATATATGGTTGGTTTATGTTATTTGATGTTTTTATATATTGTTATTGTTCATTTTACATCACAAATTACATAATTATTGGTGCAATTGATTCAATGTTTGATTGATGTTGCTTGATTTATAAAATGCATTATGAGTATGTTAATGATTACCATTATTAATTATTTCTCTATTTTTAAATTAAATTTGAAATGTATCAATCATTTAATGTAATATTGCCCTTATAAAAAAATGTCATATAATGTTTAACTCTAATTATATGAAATCATTTAATTTGGATTGTGATTGCAAAAAATGATAATCATTTAATGTCATATAATTCTTTAACTTTTTTAACTCTAATTATATGAAATCATTTAATTTGGATTGTGATTGCAGAAAATGATAATCATTTAATGTCATATAATGCTTTAAATTTTTTTCAAGGTGAATTTTTTTTGTCAAAAAAACACATTATGTTGATTAAAGATGTTTATACACATAATTAAATTATTCAATTAATAATTGCACCATTTGATTAATTTTTTAAATCAAATTTTTTACTAACTCATTCTTTAAATTTACTCTTAAATTTGTTTTCTAAACTTATTATTAATATTGATAAAACAATTAAATCTAACAAAATAATTATTCCTCCAATTTTATATAGTGATAACATCCCGTAGATTAGAACATGAAAACAATTCTAAATTGGATTAGATCATATCCTTAGAAATGCTTAGTAATTTATTAAAGAGCTTAAAATTCACAAACAATTTAATTTTATTTCAAGATTATGTTTGTTAACTTTTCATATCCAACATCATAAAATGAAGAAACTATTCATCCCACCCCTACCTTCATATTGGAAATGTTGGATACCTAATCTTAGTGATTATGGTATTTTGTAAATAATGTTGCAAATATTAATTGGCAAAAATATGAAGAGTCATAGGTGAATAGGAAGAGTAAAAAATATGAAGAGTCATAGGTGAATAGGAAGAGTCATTCAAACCTCTTGGAAGATAAAACTAAAGGTCACATCAAATTGTATTTTTGAATGTCTCACATTAATGCATCAAATATGAAGAGTCATAGGTGAATAGGAAGAGTCATTCAAACCTCTTGGAAGATAAAACTAAAGGTCACATCAAATTGTATTTTTGAATGTCTCATATTAATGCATGGTTTTAAAGTTATGTAATTATTTAAACCTTTTGAATGTCTCACATTAATGCATCAAATATGAAGAGTCATAGATGAACAGAAAGAGTCATTCAAACCTCTTGGAAGATAAAACTAAAGGTCACATCTAATTGTATTTTTGAATGTCTCACATTAATGCATCAAAGCAGGTTTTAAAGTTATGTAATTATTTAAACCTCTTGGAAGATAAAACTAAAGGTCACATCAAATTGTATTTTTGAATGTCTCGCATTAATGCATCAAATATGAAGAGTCATAGGTGAATAGGAAGAGTCCTTCAAACCTCTTGGAAGATAAAACTAAAGGTCACATCAAATTGTATTTTTGAATGTCTCATATTAATGCATCAAAACATGTTTTAAAGTTATGTAATTATTTAAACCTTTTGAATGTCTCACATCAATGCATCAAATATGAAGAGTCATAGATGAATAGGAATATTCATTCAAACCTCTTGGAAGATAAAACTAAAGGTCACATCTAATTGTATTTTTGAATGTCTCACATTAATGCATCAAAACAGGTTTTAAAGTTATGTAATTATTTAAACCTCTTGGAAGATAAAACTAAAGGTCACATCAAATTGTATTTTTTAATGTCTCACATTAATGCATCAAATATGAAGAGTCATAGGTGAATAGGAAGAGTCATTCAAACCTCTTGGAAGATAAAACTAAAGGTCACATCAAATTGTATTTTTGAATGTCTCATATTAATGCATCAAAACAGGTTTTAAAGTTATGTAATTATTTAAACATTTTGAATGTCTCACATTAATGCATCAAATATGAAGAGTCATAGATGAATAGGAAGAGTCATTCAAACCTCTTGGAAGATAAAACTAAAGGTCACATCTAATTGTATTTTTGAATGTCTCACATTAATGCATCAAAGCAGGTTTTAAAGTTATGTAATTATTTAAACCTCTTGGAAGATAAAACTAAAGGTTGTTAAATTTTAAATTAAAATAAAGTACCAAGGCAAGTGTTTCTCTTCCCTAGGCGCCTAAGGGGGAGAAATTGCCGAATATGGGTCTTAGTCAAATTAATTTGTGAGATGCAAATTAAAAGATAACTTTATGATTAAAGTGAGGGTGAGTGAAGAGACACCAAATCTCAGCCACCCATCTAATCTAATCNNAGCTGTTAGATTAGAAAACTCCTCACCTTCCCTCATGAGGTTGATTAAGGCAAGTGGGCGCACCCATTCTTGGGTAAGAAGTTGATGCAGCAGCAGTCTTGTTGAGAGAGCAAGAGACTCTTGGTGAGATGCCAAGAGCAAGGGAGCTTAATCATTCTTGTTGAGAGAACAAGAGAGAGAAAGAGAGAGGTCGAGCTGAAGAAAAGAGACAACAATAACAATTTCTGGGAGTATTGGCATGCATTCCAAGGCTATTGAATAACATTGAGTGGCACAGAAATTGAATCTTAGCAGAGTTTTGGCACGAATTTCGTGACAGTCTATACAACATTAATTTCCATATAGTTGTACGAATTTCTGGTTCAGAAATTGAGGAGCAAAGCTACAGGAATGTCCAGATAAGTTTGTGTAAATATCTGAAGATGAATATGCTGTAAAAGAATTTCTCAGAAGCTCATAAATAATACAAATCCCTCTCTA
>ML780120.1:253857-267513 GCA_009831015.1 Picea engelmannii
GCTACAGGAATGTCCAGATAAGTTTGTGTAAATATCTGAAGATGAATATGCTGTAAAAGAATTTCTCAGAAGCTCATAAATAATACAAAGCCCTCTCTAACTAGTTTTCCCCTTATGGGTTTTTCCAGGGTCGAAGTTAGACCTAATATCTTTGTGTCTATATTTTTTGAGTTTTGCATATTGCTGATATTTTATTTCTGCATTGAAAATGATGTTCAAAATCCTCATGTTTCAGTTCTGAAATTTATTTTCTGTTAAGTTTTTTATATGCTGAAACACAGTGCTGAGTCATATGTTGAAACACCGCTGTGAGTATATGCTAAAACATAGTGCTGAGTCATATGCTGAAACACCGATGTGAGTATATGCTGAAACACAGTGCTGAGTCATATGTTGAAACACCGTTGTGAGTATATGCTGAAACACAGTGCTGTAACAAATGCTGAAACACAGTGTTGTAACAGATGCTGAAGCACAGTGCTGTAACAGATGTTGAAACATAGTGTTGTGACAGATGTTGAAACACAGTGCTGTAACAGATGTTGAAACACAGTGCTGAGTCATATGTTGAAACACCGCTGTGAGTATATGCTGAAACACAGGGTTGTAACATATGCTGAAACAGTGCTGAAACTGAGTTTGGCATTTAAATTTGACTGAAAAATCAGCGAGACTGAAACTGGGTTGGGATTTTGAAAAAATTAACAAAGGTCACATCAAATTGTATTTTTGAATGTCTCACATTAATGCATCAAATATGAAGAGTCATAGGTGAATAGGAAGAGTCATTCAAACCTCTTGGAAGATAAAACTAAAGGTCACATCAAATTGTATTTTTTAGTGTCTCACATTAATGCATCAAATATGAAGAGTCATAGGTGAATAGGAAGAGTCATTCAAACCTCTTGGAAGATAAAACTAAAAGTCACATCAAATTGTATTTTTGAATGTCTCACATTAATGCATCAAAGCAGGCTTTAAAGTTATGTAATTATTTAAACCTCTTGGAAGATAAAACTAAAGGTCACATCAAACTGTATTTTTGAATGTCTCACATTAATGCATCAAAGCAGGTTTTAAAGTTATGTAATTATTTAAACCTCTTGGAAGATAAAATCAAAGCAGGTTTTAAAGTTATGTAATTATTTAAACCTCTTGAAAGATAAAACTAAAGGTCACATCAAATTGTATTTTTTAATGTCTCACATTAATGAATCAAAGCAGGTTTTAAAGTTATGTAATTATTTAAACCTCTTGGAAGATCAAATTGAAGGTCACATCAAATTGTATTTTTGACTGTCTCACATTAATGCATCAAAGCAGGCTTTAAAGTTATGTAATTATTTAAACCTCTTGGAATATAAAACTAAAGGTCACATCAAATTGCATTTTTGAATGTCTCGCATTAATGCATCCAAGCAGGTTTTAAAGTTATGTAATTATTTAAACCTCTAGGAAGATTTTTTTTCAAAAATGAAAATTTGATTCAAAATTATATTAGTGATATAATTTTTTACATCGCAGTACACTTCAATACAAATATTGAAGTCCAAAGATACAAAAATATTTTAGTGAGGCATGAAAAAAAGAACATAGCCTCCTTACATGCAGTTCTATTATAACCTTTGAATCAATCTGAAACTGGAAGGGAACATGCTCTGTAATAATCTATCTCAAAATAGAGGATATTCTAATCCAAATATGTCAAAATGTCTTTGCACAAAACAATACTAATATATATAATAATATTCCTTTGTCCCTTCGATCCCCCTATACCAACGAACAAAGGAGATTTGTCCTTCTGGTTCTCCTAAAGCTTGCTTGGATATAGAATTTGCTTCAGTATTGAAATGCCTATGCACATGGTGAAAACTAATATTCTGGAACTTTTTGACAAGGATCAAGATCCTGTTTTTCCATCCTTCTAGGGAACTTACCTGAAGCCTGCCCTTATTTGATATCCAATCTATTATCACCCTGGAATCTCCCATCACGCGGGTGTTGTGATAAGGCATCATATTTGCAATCACTACAGTGGCCCATGCAGCAATTAATTCCTCCATGGAATTTGATCCACTTCCACAATTAAACATCCATCTGATAATAGTAGAATCTTGAGTTTTTATAATACCTCCCGCCCCTGCAATAGTTCCAATAACCTGTGAAGCCCCATCAAACCACGCAAACACATCCCCCACTTGAAAGGATATATGGACAACCTTTGGAGGTTTGTCTTCCAGTGGTCCAGAGGTGCAATTATGAATAGCCATGGCTTTGGTGAGAATTGCTTGGATCGTTGGTTTGAGATTTTCAAAAATAGCTTTATTCCGCTCAATCCAAATATACCAACACAAGTGTGTAGCCAGTGTGGAGAAAGAGTATTTGTCCTCAAAACATGACTTAAAGCAATCTGTCGTAGTATTCCCCATCCATGTTTGTTTATGTTTATGCTTTAAAATCAAATTTATTCGGTCCCAAACCGCTACAGTGAATGGGCACTTAATAAAAAGGTGAGAGATGGTTTCCTTTTCATTCTTACACAACACACAATGACTAGGACCATTCCATCCTCGCGCTTACAGTGAATCCCAAGTCAATATCCTTCCTTCCACAACTAGCCAAACAAATAACTTTATCTTAAGTTGAAGATGCCATTGCCAGATTGAGAGATGCCATATATCGATCCTCTTCAAGCATTTGGTAGTAACAATACCAGGATATATATTTTTTACCGAGGGTATACCAGAATTGTCTCCCCCTGTCCAAATCAAATTATCTTTTGTATTCTGTAATATAATCCCCAAATCAATAAGTGCCTTTCGGAAGAGATCCCATTCTGTAGCCAAGTTTCCCCTGAGATTTATGTCAATCCTTGATAACCAATAGTCACAAAGTAGTGAGTTGTTCGAAATTTTCCTAACCTGTGCCAGAGTATGTATATGATTTTGATTAAGCATTGACACCAGAGGCTGAGATAAGAATGAAACATTTCCCAAGCCTATAATCCTGTCTGTACCAATAGAAATAAGTTTCCCTGAACCGGGCACCCAACATAACCAATGTAGAATCAAATGCACCAATGCAATTAAACCGCGCCAGATCTTTGAAATTTCTTTCTGATCAAAGTTTGGGGATCTTAACCACTAAGAAACAGTCATATGGGTAAGATACTTATCCATTATGATCCTGTGCCACATTCCTCCACTAGTAATCATCCTCCATAGTGTGTGTGCCCCCAGGGCTTTGCTGAAATAAAAAATGTTTAAGAACCCCCAAGCCCCATATTCTTTAGGCACTACCATCTTTTCCCAATTGTACAGATGGATAGAGCTAGTATCCTAGTTCTTTTGCCATAAAAAAATGTACATTAGATTTCTAATAGAATTTAAAATCGAACCAAGAATAAGAGCAAGGGACATCCAATAAACGGAATGAGATTCCAACACCGCTTTTAAAAGAGTGTATCTTCCTCCCAGGGAGAGCCAGCAGAAGCACCAGTTACTTATTTTCTTTTCCATTTTATTTAAGAGCCAACACCAATCACATGCCCGATACATACCAGTTTTAAGATAGTAACCTAGATACTTAAACCTTGCATCTAAGTCCTTGAAATTGAAAGGAAAAAGTACTTTGAAAGGTCTCAGATCTTCTTCCGACGGGCCTTCCTGAAGCACTGTAGATTTTGAGATATTAATCAACAATCCAGAAGCTGAACATAAAGTTTTAAGCAGTTTTTCAATCTCCACCCACTCCTCTGCGCTAGCCTTCAACATTATCACAACATCATCAACAAAAAGAACATGTAGAATTTTAATAGTTCTAGAAACTTTCACGCCTGTTAGCCTTCCTTCCAACTTTTTCCCATTTAATAACAGACTTAAACCCTCCATAACAAGGATGAACAATAATGGGGAAAGAGGACATCCCTATTTGAGCACTCGATCACTTTTAAAGAAAGTTGTTGGTTCCCCATTTATCAACATTGAGAAGGAGGTAGATGTTACACAACTCAATATCCAATCTGTCAGATCCAGTCCCAAACCTATCTGTATAAGTATCATCCTCAGGAAGTCCCAACTAATGCAGTTGTAAGCTTTCTTCAGGTTAATCTTTAGTACTAAAGCTTTTTCTTTTTTCTTTTTTAAACTATGGAGACACTCGTGCACAGTGCCAATGGCATCTTGTATTCTTCTACCTTGAAGAAAACCCAATTGTTCTTCAGATATTAATCTAGACAGAACCAGCTTGATTTGATTTGCTATAACTTTGGATATGATTTTATAGCATAAGTTATAGAGTGAAATAGGCCTAAAGTCACTGAAACACTAAGGTTTATTAACTTTTGGTATTAATGCAATGAAAGTAGCATTTAAACCTCCCATAATTTTGCCTCTAGTTCTTGCTTCTTCGGCCATCTCCAGAAGGTCTCCCCCTATTGTTTCAAAGAAGTGACTGAAAAACTCTATTGACCATCCATTGGGCCCCGGGCTCTTGTCTGTTTTAAATTTCTTTAATATATGCTCTATCTCCTCCAATTTAATCGATGCATAGAGAGAAAGAGCCTCCTCTTCAGTAACCATTCTTTTAAAAAGAGCAGTAACCCTGACTTGTTCAGTAGAAGTGGATGAAACACGTTCTTTGTACATCTCTTTAAAATGTTTAATTGCTTCTTCTTTAATGTTCTCCTACCCTATAACAACTTCCCCTGAATCATCCAAGATTTCCCATATGTGCTTACTTACTCTTCTAAAGTTTGCATAATTATGGAAAAATTAAGTGTTATTGTCTCCACTTTGAAGCCAAATAGCCCTACTGTGCTGCTGCTAGTATTCCTCCTTTTCCTTAAGAATCTTATTTCTTGCAGTTTCCAATTCCTTCACTAAAGATTCTTGGGCCCGCCAACCAATTCTATTTGTGTTATTATGGATGCATTCTGTAATTTCTTCTTACAGATTTTTTAAATGTGCTCTTGTCCTTAATTTCCGCTCCTTCAACCAATGTTTAGTCTGTTTCTTAAGGTCCTTAAGTTTCCAGATAAGCCTATTTTGTTTACCACTTTTGCCCAGGTATTTCGGATCAGTCCAAAGTTGTTTTACCAAAGTCTCAAAACTTATATCCTGAATCCAAAAAGGATTCATCTTAAAGGGAAAGGAGATGAAAGTAGTAGGGAGATACAACTGTAATAAAATAGGAGCATGGTCTAAGATGTATGGGTACTCCACCTAAGACTGATAAACACCAATCGAAGCTAGAATATCCTTAGAAATGAAAGCTCTGTCTAACCTCTTTTCTATAAGATCTGTGCCAACCCGATTATTCCTCCACGTCGGAATAATCTAAACACCCAAGATATAATCTAAAAAAGTTGGGGTCCCAAGATACCAATAAACCCCCTGAACTCCCATAAGAGTTTACTGCACAACATAGCCATTTTGGTCGGAGTTTGAACATGAAATCACGAGCCTTTCCTGCAAGTACCATAGTATCCTAAAACAAAACAATCTCAGGTCTAGTTTTGTCTAGTATCCTGCACACCGAGGCTATTTTTAGGGCACCCCCAATCCCTCTTATATTACGAGAGAGTAAAAGCATTATTTAGCCTGTGTGAGGGCTTTGCATTCTCTAAGTGCCCCATAGTCAATAGGATTAACAGGACCAGTAGTCATAGTCACCTTTTTTAGTTTTTTCTTGGCGCTTTAGGTTTTTATGGGAGAGGTCTCAAAACCCAATCCCGGGGACCAAACAAAATATTTCTCCTTTGTACTCGCCACTAAAAATGAACCACTAGTCTCCCCAACAATGGAACTAGAAATTTGTAAAGCCTTTTCCCGAAATAAAGGTAACTGAATGAGTGAGGATGGATCCTTCAAGTAAGGAATATAGGAGTCTAAAACCGCTTCAAGGAGGGCTTTGAATCCTCCGGTTCACAGTAAACCGGAAGGTTAGGGGAAGAAACAGTTAAAATGGGAGAGGAACCCTGACTTGGTTTAGTATACACAGAGTCCACTAAGGTGGAAGGAAAAACGCTGCTAGGTAAAGTCAAAGACTCAGAGAGATTCCCCATCAGTGGAAAGGGTGGGTCCCTAGCACTCTCAGTCAAGTTACTCGAAGGAATAGTAGAGTCAGAAGGATTAACAGGCTCTGAAAGGTCTCTCGCACCCACCTCAGACAGAGGACGGGAAAGTGAAATGGACCGTGCTAACCACTTCGAGGAACTTAAGGTTTCTTTTTCCAAAGTAGAGAGAGTAGAAGAAAAATAAGGACAATGGTATTTGAGCTTACCGGAAAAGGTTGATGCAGATTCTGATTCTTCCAAGTCATGTGAGCAGTTTTCCGGGCCAACACTGTAGAAACCCATATCAATGGATAAATCAATGTAATCATTTGCAGAGTCAAGGTCCTCCTGTACATCTGTCTGCTCATACAAACCTTTACATTCTCTTTGCAGATGTCTGGTACTACGACAAAGGCTACATCGAAAGGGTATGCCTAAATAATCAAGTTGTTGTACAATACACCTCCCTCTCCATTCAATCTCTAGAGTTTCAGGAAGACCACGACTAATATCCATTTCAACCAGTATCCTACAAACTTTCAACGCAGACGAGCTTAACAGACCTCTATCAACCACAATGAAACTACCAAGAGCCTCACCGATATCCTTTAGTGCTCCTTCATTCCACATGTGGAGAAGCAAACCCGAAAGAAGAATCCAGAAATGCTGAAATGTGAATTATTCAGTCTCCAGATTGAAAGACACTCTCCATTTTTTAAGCATAATGCTACTATCCTCGTTCAACCACCTTTGTGCTAACAAAGTTTCCACGTGTTCCGGGGAACGATAAATAACCCCCCACCAACCTTTGGAAGTTGTCATCCTTCTCATTTAAAAGATCAATAATATCCTTATTAAGCGTCAATTTATGGTAGGTAGTCATTAAGTCGCCATCTAACACCTCCGAAATCAAGGGCTGACAATGGGCCCAACCCACAAGGAGGATTAAAAAATGCTGGCTAAAGTATTAGTACCTAGAGACAAAAAGACATTAAAACAAAGGTTCCTAACCCATGTGTCAAGTATAGTAAATAAAAACATAGAAGAGTTAAGAATATCCAGTTTCCGAGAAAGGAAATAGTAATGGTCATTAATAAAACAATATGTAACTGTTGCCAAGGTAAAACTTAGTAAAGAGAGCCATTAATTCGGGAAAAAAGAAAGTATGGGAAAGTCAGAAAATTGTTCTAGAAACTACACAAATACCAGGAGGCTTAATCAATTCCCTTCACCTTCGAAACTAGCTAATCAAATACTAGGAACTTGCGAACCAGTCCCCCAACCTCTTGGAAGATAAAACTGAAGGTTACATCAAATTGTATTTTTGAATGTCTCACATTAATGCATCAAAGAAGGTTTTAAAGTTATATAATTATTTAAACCACTTGGAAGATAAAACTAAAGGTCACATCAAATTGTATTTTTGAATGTCTCACATTAATGCATCAAAGCAGGTTTTAAAGTTATATAATTATTTAAACCTCTTGGAAGATAAAACTAAATATCACATCAAATTGTATTTTTGAATGTCTTGCATTAATGCATCAAAGCAGGTTTAGGTTTTAAAGTTATGTAATTAGTTAAACCTCTTGGAAGATAAAACTAAAGGTCACATCAAATTGTATTTTTGATTGTCTTACATTAATGCATCAAAGCAGGTTTAGATTTTAAAGTTTTGTAATTATTTAAACCTCTTGGAAGATAAAACTAAAGGTCACATCAAATTGTATTTTTGAATGTCTCACATTAATGCATCAAAGCAGGTTTTAAAGTTATATAATTATTTAAACCTCTTGGAAGATAAAACTAAAGGTCACATCAAATTGTATTTTTAATGTCTCACATTAATGCATCAAAGCATATTTATATTTTAAAGTTATGTAATTATTTAAATCTCTTGGAAGATAAAACTAAAGGTCACATCAAATTGTATTTTTGAATGTCTCGCTTTAATGCATCAAAGCAGGGTTGAATTTTAAAGTTATGTAATTATTAAAACCATCAAATTGTATTTTTGAATGTCTCACATTAATGCATCAAAGCAGGTTTTAAAGTTATATAATTATTTAAACCTCTTGGAAGATAAACTAAATATCACATCAAATTGTATTTTTGAATGTCTTGCATTAATGCATCAAAGCAGGTTTAGGTTTTAAAGTTATGTAATTAGTTAAACCTCTTGGAAGATAAAACTAAAGGTCACATCAAATTGTATTTTTGAATGTCTCACATTAATGCATCAAAGCAGGTTTAGATTTTAAAGTTATGTAATTATTTAAACCTCTTGGAAGATAAAACTAAAGGTCACATCAAATTGTATTTTTGAATGTCTCACATCAATGCATCAAAGCAGGTTTGGATTTTAAAGTTATGTAATTATTTAAACCAACAAATTGTATTTTTGAATGTCTCACATTAATGCATCAAAGCAGGTTTTAAAGTTATATAATTATTTAAACCTCTTGGAAGATAAAACTAAAGGTCACATCAAATTGTATTTTTAATGTCTCACATTAATGCATCAAAGCAGGTTTATATTTTAAAGTTATGTAATTATTTAAATCTCTTGGAAGATAAAACTAAAGGTCACATCAAATTGTATTTTTGAATGTCTCGCATTAATGCATCAAAGCAGGTTTGAATTTTAAAGTTATGTAATTATTAAAACCATCAAATTGTATTTTTGAATGTCTCACATTAATGCATCAAAACAGGTTTAGATTTTAAAGTTATACAATTATTTAAACCTCTTAAACTGAAGGTCACATCAAATTGTATTTTTGAATGTCTCACATTAATGCATCAAAAACAAGTTTAAAAGTTATGTAATTATTTTCTTGAATTTATAAAAAAACATCTTTAAATATTATGTAATTATTTTACATAATATTCTTATAATAACTCTCTCCTTAATATAGTAATTATCATAACCCACATCCTTAAAACACCATGGGATGAAAGAGTGTGTCACCTTTGTGACACTAAGAAGGTTGAAGATGAAAAACATTTTCTCTAGCCTATACCCATATTATATCTGATTTTCAAAATATTGATCACACTACCAACCTTCCTAACCTCTTAATTCAACAAAAGTATGGTGATCTTGGAAAGCTTCTCTTAATGTTTTTCGAACACATAAACAAAATTCTAAAGAATCACAAGTAATCACTTACCCTCTTAAGGTCTGATAGACCAATTAGGTCTTAGTGAACGTTAATCATCATCATAAAAACCCACGTACAAGCTTCATTATATATTAAAAACCTCCCCAGTTTAAAATGTTAGACTTTTAAGTAGTGTCGAGAGTTAAAGTATGGTGATCTTGGAAAGCTTCTCTGAATGCTTTTCGAACACAGAAACAAAATTCTAAAGAATCACAAGTAATCACTTACCCTCTAAGGTCCGATAGACCAATTAGATCTTAGTGGGTGTTAATCATCATCATAAAAACCCACGTACAAGCTTCATTATATATTAAAAACCTCCCCAATTTAAAATGTTGACTTTTATGTAGTGTCGAGAGTTAAAGTATGGTGATCTTGGAAAGCTTCTCTTAATGCTTTTCGAACACAGAAACAAAATTCTAAAGAATAACAAATAATTACTTACCCTCTTAATGTCCGATAGACCAATTAAATCTTAATAAACATTAAACATCATCATAAAAACCCACGTACAAGCTTCATTATATATTAAAAACCTCCCCAATTTAAAATGTTGACTTTTATGTAGTGTCGAGAGTTAAAGTATGGTGATCTTGGAAAGCTTCTCTTAATACTTTTCGAACACAGAAACAAAATTCTAAAGAATAACAAATAATTACTTACCCTCTTAATGTCCGATAGACCAATTAAATCTTAATAAACATTAAACATCATCATAAAAACCCACGTACAAACTTAATTTAAAATATCATCATAAAAACCGACGTACAAGCTTAATTTAAAATTTTGAATTTTAAGTAGTATCGAGAGTAAAACCTACGTACAAGCTTAATTAGAGTTATCAATATGTAAATTTGAATGTTGACATTTTTAAGTAGTGTCGAGAGTTATCATTATGCAAATTTGTTTTGGCCTACACCACGAGGGACCCACTTACCTCTTCACGTTGGTCTAAAGTCCCGAAGATTTGATTGGACACTTTAACATATTCATGTTTTATTTCCTTTTAACATTTCAATGTATTAAAATATATCTGTTAAAAATTATAAATAATCTAGGTTCAATATTTTCCATGCATGTGGAATTAATTTTTTAACCATTCTACAAAGCATATTAATCATGCTACAAATTGCACTTAAACAGGCTCTGTGTTCCATAAGCCATATTTCGAGATCCAAGGCACGAAATTAGGTCCAGGAAGACTCGTTAGAAATATAATTCAGAGGAGAACATTCTGGAAGTAGTTAATGGACCAAATCTGGACATTTAATGCTCCAAAAGATTAACATAAAATAAGGTTGCGAATTTGCAACCAACCTGATTCCCTGAGGAATTTTATTTGCCAGGAGGTTTTACTGTTAGGAATTTGTTTCCAGATTTAGCCATTGAGAACATAAATTTTGTTTTTATTAATTAATTAAATTGAATCTTTATTAGAATGTTTATTTCTACAGTTTTATAATTTGGATTTTAATTGCAATTTTGATGGGATTTTAATTATAATTTTGTTTGCAGAGTTTGTGGAGAGCAATCACGACCTGGAACTTCCAATACTTCAGATCTATGGGATTGGAGCAATAAAAGAGAAAAGGAGAATTTTCCAGCTTTCAAAAAGGATCCCAAAAAATCCTCATGCATAGTGGAACAACTCTCTGTTTTAGAATGTATTTGTGAAATTATAAATAAGAGCTCTGAAAAGGAATTTCAGGAACTAGGGGGAAGCCCTTTACACTGTTGTAGGAGTCAGATCCTTAAAGGAAATTGAAGATTTTGGATCAGATCTAAAGAGATGTGTTACAACTCCAAAAATTTCATGCTATAGTGAAATATTTTGAGATTTTATGTACTCTGAATGCTCCAGATCAGATCTGCAACTCATGTACACTATTGTCAGAGTTAATGGCTATCTGATAGCCTTCATTTTTAATTCAATTATTATTCCAGATAAATGTTTAGTTTATGAGTTTTGCACTGGTGCATTCCATTTGATTATATGCTTATTTAAATAATTGGAAAGTTGTCTATTCATGGTGGATTTAATTGAGATCAAAGTTGAATAATGAATTCAAACAGATGAATGTGTTATCATTGATAACTGCTTATCAGTTTAATTATATGCATCTTTGTGTTAATTTCGATTGCATTAGGAGAACTATTTCTTTGATTTAATTGTACTGATAATTTAAATTAATTTATAATTGAATTTAAGTTTATCCGTTTAATTATATGCATCTTTGTGTTAATTTCGATTGCATTAGGAGAACTATTTCTTTGATTTAATTGTACTGATAATTTAAATTAATTTATAATTGAATGTAAGTATGTGCTCATTGGATCTTCATAATTATTTATGGAGATAGTCATATTAGCACATCTTCTCAGTAGAAATACACCATACGAACTATTTCTTTGATCTGTTAACTCATATTAACCTTAGATTCAATTCTGGTCCATTCCTTTTGTACCTTGCTCTTGATTGAGAGTGGGACTAATCCTTCTCTTAATCAAGATAGATTAGATTTCCTTTTGCTATCTAGATTAGATTACATTTGTATTTAGGAATGCATTTTTGAAAGTCTCGAGCAATCTTTTTCTGCTGCTTGGCTAAGCCCACATTTCAGCCAATCCAAAAGATTGCTTCTTGCAAGCATGCTGCGAAAAAGCAAGTCTTTTCCTTATGCCTATTGATAACAACCAACATTATCATACATCTGCAGGCAGATGGTAGTTTTAGATATAGTTTAGGTTATATTAGTTTAGATTAGGATTAACATTTAATTTAGGTTAGTTTTAGGTAAGGGTAACTAGACCCATTTAACATCACCACACTAAACATATAAGGGAGGGTCTAATTGGGGCCCTGGTTGAGTGATCTCCTTAATGTTGAACATGGTCAGTTTTGGCCATCAACAGGTCCAAGGTTACCCTCTTAACCAATTAACAATTGAGCTTGCTCTCAGATAGAGTGCAATGAATGTTGATACTCAAATTATTGGAAGCATAATCTTGAGATGCCACTCCATCATGGCCAAACAGATTTGTTGGCATGACAGTTCTGACATGTTTGGTATTCAATGAAGAGATCCACATAGTTCTGTGGTATTCCCTGCACTTGAAATTCTCCATGACATTATTTACACTCTGAAGCCCAATTCCCAAATTACATACCCTCACAACATTGAGCTTATGTTGCTCAAGGAATATTTTACCAAACTAGAAGAAGGAAGATAACATACTCAAGTGCCATCGAGTAACTTAGTCTTTATTCCCGATTTTCCAATCTCAAACACCCACTTCTCATCTTGGGTGACTAGGGTATTCTCCTAAGCCTCGACCACTATTTTTGAAGATCTCTCAAAAAAAGAAATGGTGGCCTATGCAGGTCCCAAATTTGTGACCCTTGATCGAGTGGTTGAAGGTGACAGACTTGTGGTGTCTCTTTTCCCTCCCACAGGCTTGCAGATGGAAACGTAAGTATTTTTTGTACAATGGAAGTATGTCAAAAATAATATTCTTTCTTCTTCCAACGTCATTGTTGGTTCTCTACTTCGGTGAAGTCACCCATTACATTTGTATATAAGAAAATGGAAGATGGGAAAGACCATCATTATGCTTCCATTTGAGCGTGGAAATCATACATGTTACCCCATTTCACCTAGGGGTAACTAGAGGAGATCATTCTTCATGATCCACATTGTAGACAGTGATTTGAGAGATGATGATCAACATTATGTATGGATAGTTTTCCCTCAGATGCCTCCCCCCTCATCATTCTCAGCTCATTCACTTGATCAGCAGGTCCATTTGATGATGGTGGTCCAACACACATGAGGTACATTAGTCATTTTTTCATACAAAGTGTTTCATTTAATGCAGAAGGCATTTAGGTGAGGATCATGGGTTGAAGTCAGATAATGGATCATGATGCTTATAAGTTATGTTTTTTTACCTTGTTTCACCTTGGTGGCCACCATATGTGTCCTAATCAAGTGTTGTCACACTTGGGGAATAGGGGTACTATTTGGAAGCCTTGATATGGGTAATGTACTATAAGTTTTAAACCTGTGAAGTAAGAAAATGCATACAAATTCTTAAGAAAAACATAAATTAATCAATGGATCATACACATAGTACATAGATATTTAAGCCGGAAAGCCTTAACCAGGAAAAAACCAACCTTCCTTGGTGTTGCACCTCTCAACTCTCCATTATATTAATTTCACCATTCATAATACAATATATACAATATTTTAGGTATTCCACAGCTACCAAAACCTTAATACATTAATCCGAGATTAATTTAGAAAACCGCTAAAAATAGCGAAAAAGGCTAAAATAGAAAAAACCGCTCAAAAACAAAATTTTAGGGCGCTGCCCGGAGCCCTATCGACTCCAGGCTAGTGCTCGGAGCCGAACACTTCTTGTAACCAATGGGGG
>ML780120.1:277433-323539 GCA_009831015.1 Picea engelmannii
TGAAAACCAACCTTCCTAAGGTATTCATCCATTTTGGTATACCAAGCTCGAGGAGCTTGCTTTAACCCATATAAAGCCTTAATTAATTTGCAGACTTTATGTTCCTGCCCTGCAATTTCAAAACTGGGTGGTTGTTGCATATACACATCTTCATGTAAGTCTCCGTTGATAAAAACACTTTTTACATCCATTTGATGAACTTTCCAACCTTTCTGAGCGGCCAATGCAAGTGTTAATCGGATGGTATTCCATTTAGCGGTAGGAGCAAAAATTTCCTCATAATCAATGCCTTCTTGCTGCACAAAACCTTTAGCCACAAGTCGGGCTTTATACTTGTCAATTTCGCCATGTTGGTTGTATTTAATTCTGTAAACCCATTTGCATCTAATGGGTTTAACACCTGTAGGACAATCAACAAGTTTCCAAGTGTTGTTATCAATGACTGCTTGATATTCCTCAACCATAGCATGTTGCCATTCTTTATGTTTGACTGCTTCTTTGTAGGTGGAAGGTTCAGTAAAATCATGTGCTACTAAGGCAAAATTCCCTTCATTGTTGTGTGATCCCCTTGTTCCCGTTTTATTTTGCTCATCAGGCCTTACATCTTTCAAAAGTTGAACTGCCCATTTTGGTAGTTGATGTTCACTGGTTTGGGGATCTAAATTACCATTATTGTAAATTGGATTAATGCAAACTGATGTTCGTCAATCAGTTGAAGATTTTGGAGGTGGAGAATCATTTTCAGATGAATTGCGGTTGCTAGGAGATTCAGATGAACTACGGGAAGAACCAGATGATGTTGTCGAAGTAATTGGACTAGATGAAACATCTTCAAATGAAGGAAAATCAAGTTCATACCAATTATGTGAATTTGGCTGACTTTGAACTTTTCCTTTTCTTTGATTTCCTTTAGTTTCTAACTTTTGAAGAATAATTTCTATTTCGTCAGCACTTTTACTTTCAGTTTCATAAAAAATCACATCCCTGCTCACAATAAATTTTCCATTGGACAAAAGTCGATACCCTTTCTTCTCATCAGAATACCCAATCATTCTGCATTTCAAACTTCTTGAGTCAAGCTTAGTTCATTTTTCATTCGGAACTAAGGCATACAATACTAATCCAAAAACTCTAAGATGTTTAAATCGAGGTTTGAAACCAAACCATGCTTCATAAGGTGTGATTCCATCCAAAGAAGCAATTGGAGATCTGTTCCTTAAGTAGATAGATGTATGGATAGCTTCTGCCCAATATGTAGAACTTAACCTTTTAAAACTTATCATAGATCTTTCCATTCCTAACAAAGTGTGATTCATTCGTTCTGCGACTCCATTTTGCTGAGGAGTGTAGAAATTAGTAAGATGTATTCTTATCCCATTGTCTGTGCAATAAGTGTTGAATTCATTAGAAGTGAATTCTCCGCCATTATCTGTCTTGAGTGTACCTATATTTTCTTTAACTTCATTTTCAACAAGTTGTCGAAAAATCTTAAAATTTTCAAATACTTCTGACTTTTGCTTCAAGAAGTAAACCCAAGTTAGTCTACTGAAATCATCAAAAAAGAGTAAAAAATATTTGCAACCACCGAAAGAAGTTTCTAGGGGTCCACAAACATCGCTGTGAACTAGTTGCAACCGTCGATTGGCACGCCATGAACTTGTTGAAAAACTTTCTCGACTCTGTTTTCCATAAATGCATGCTTCATATTTTGAAGTGTCCTTTTTGAAAGTGGGAAGTCCCTTAACCATCCCTTGTTTTTGCAGTTGAGACATACTATCAAAGTTGAGATGTCCATATCTCACATGCCAAAATCTGATAGGGGAGATACCTGTACTTACTGATCCTGCAAAGTCTGAATGTCTTGGAATAACTATTCCTTTCATCCTTAACAGTTTTCCATCTTCATATCCTGTCATCATTGTTTTCATATTTTGTTTTGACTGAATTTATCTTAACTAAGCCATCTTCCATAATTACCTGATGTCCTGCTTGTCGAATTGTGACTAAAGACAACAAATTCTTTTTGAAGGTGGGTACATACCATACATTTGAAATTAGTCGTTCTCCAATATCAGGTAAATAAAATTTAACGACTCCTCTTCCATAAGGAGTATGTTTAGTATTATCTGCAAGAAAAACATAATTAAGATGGCATTCTTGAAAATTCCAAAAGAAGTCACGTCTGAAATTCATGTGTTGAGATGATCCTGAATCTAAAATCCAAGCATCTTCATAATCACTTTGAAAATCAGTGGAAATCTGTAATGTTGAAGATGAGGTAAACACATATTCTGAATCATCATCCTGTCAATCATTTGCAAACTGTGTTGTGTTTTGATGAAACTTGGCGATTTTATCAATGGAAGTGCAACAATATTCTGCATAATGACCAACTTTGTTACACCTTCTGCAAACAATTTGACTGAAGTCTCTCCCTCTGCCGAAATTCTATCCTCTTCCCCTGCTTTGATTTCTGGGCGGAGTCTGTCCTTTTCCTTGATTGTTTCCTTGAAAAGAGCCTCTGCCTTGACTATTTCCTCTTGTGTGAAAATATCCTCTGTCGTGATTGTTTCCTCTGCCTTGAAAATACCCTCTTCCTTGACTATTGCCTCTGCCTTGAAAATTGGTATCTCTATGTTGGCCTCGTCTACGACCTTGTACAAAATTTCCTCTTCCTCTACTGCTATAACTGTCACTTGAAGTGTTACTTGTGCTTGCTTTTGTGAAAAAAACATCTTCGCCAACTTGTTTTTTCTTTCCAAAAGTTTTATTGTGTTGAGATAATAGTTCACTTAGTTCATCAAATGTAAGCTTGTCTAATTTGCCAGTGACTTGTAAAGTCTCCAAAAAATGTGTATAGGAAGAAGGAAATTCAACTATTAAGATTGTGGTCATGAAACTATCATCTACTACTTGAAAACCCACATTTAATATTTCCTGCTTAATGTTTTTAAGTCTGGAAATATATTCATGGACATCACCTCCTTCAGTCAATTTTTGTTGAAGCAACTTTAATTGAAGATCAACTTTCTTGGATTCAGGCTGAGTATCAAATAAATCTTTAAAAACTTTCAAAGAAGACCATGCATCAGTCGTATTTTCAATATGAACATACATCTCATCATTAACTGAAGATTTAATAAGTGCTAATATTTTGGCATTTTTAACTTCCCATTTTTCTAATGTCGTTGCATCTATCGACTTAGTGGGCTTAGTATCTTCATTACAGATATCACGCCAAAGTTCATTGTAAATGAGAGTGATTTCAATGAGTCGTTTCCATGTTTTGTATGATTTTGTGCCTTCAAGTTTATCTGAGTCGGAGAATAAATTAATTAATTGTGACATTGTAGTTTGGTGAATGTATGCACCAAAAATAATTACGCCAAGAAATATGAAGATGAACAACACACCAAACACATCACACCAAAGACGATCTATTGGGTCTTGGCCTTGACCCTCGTATAGTCGTTGAAACAAGGAAAAAAATGACCGAGCTTTGTACTTGGCTCTAGTCAAATTACAAGGAACTTTCAAAATTTTACACTTTTACAAAAATCTGGCAATTTTGCCCCCCCTCAAAGTAAAAAAAAAATTACTTCGAGTTACAAAATTTTTGTTACCTCCGAAAAAAAAAAATATTTGAACTACTTATCACTGGTTTGTTTTTTTGTTTTAATAAATTCATTTCCTTTGCTGATCCTTCAACTCACAATACAATAGTATAGAAATTTAGCACAATAGATCTGGCATAAAACCACTCAAATCTGATACCACTTCGCTGGACATCTTCTTCGACAACTTCTTGATGACATCTGTAGGAGCACTGTCAGTTTGGGGTGAACACAGTCTACCCCTTCTTGAGCTGACTCACCTGCTTCACTGACTAGACGTACTTGGAAGACAGTCTGGACCCGTCTGCAATGCCAAATGCACCAGATGCCTTATTATTTGCTTTTAATGTTTATTTCTCAGCAACAATTCATTGACACTGTGCCTCATCCATGCAAAGAAGCATAGCATAGAGAATATAAAGAATATGAAAATGGGAGTTTTGCAGCAGTAGCCTTATTATCTGATACCAGAAGCTCGATCTGCTGGCTGTAGCTTCGGATTGTTGATTGAAAGCTGCACTTGGAGGCTGGGAAGGTGTCACGCTAAGCCGCCATCGGTCTCATCCCTGTTGGGGTTTTAAATAATGGAAGCAACCTGCAGATCTGAGGAGGAAGCTTTTGCCTCGCGCCAGTTTTCCATTCAAAATGTGAATCAAACCACTAAAGGTCGCGTGTTCGATTCTCTCTCACTCCACGCGTTTTTAAATAGTAAGTCAAACGTTTAGTTTGCTCCAGTCCACTTTGGATTTCTATTTCAATTTTACAAATATGATAACAAAAAAATCCAAACATGGCATAGAATCCAGAAACGATAGCGAAATCATATTGAAGGTTGTTTTAACATTTTATGTATCCAAATCTCACAATGATACAAAATCGTGCAAGTTATTTTATACCTGTTGATGCTCTGAACAGTTGCATGATACAGAATCGTGCAAGTTATTTCATTTGTATGCTTATGACAGTTTTAGGAAGAAGACTGATCATTTAATATATCAGTGCTAATTTAATCCACAATAATTGCAGAACACTGATCGTTTAATACAAGAAATTACTTTGCCAGAAACTAATTCGCCATGGACAAATTTGTCAATTTTCAGGATTTGCAATTTGCAAAATCAATTTGTCTGAGTCTAATGACTGAAATTTGAAAGTAAAAACAATTTCTTTTCCCTTTTAAAAAAAAAAATTGAACAATAACTGACCGATTTACTGACAGAGTATGCACCGACTTTCCTTGGTCTATAACGCTCGGATCTCTTCCTTGGATCAACTAATATCTTCTTCAGTTCAACAACATTACTGGAGCTCTGATACCACAATAATGGCTGAAGTGTCCTCAGACACACTTTTATTAATAAGAAAAGAAATTACATAAGAAACTTTGCAAGAGTTTACACCCGATCAACACAATACTCTTGCAATGAGCTATATATAAGCTAAATATCCTAACAAACTCTAGATATGGATCGCTTATTAAATAAACAAGTGTCCATTTACAATAAATGCTATCTTTAACAATCTTAAAAGAATACTCCTATTTTAGAGTCTAAGATACGACACCTCTCTAGAGTCATATCTTTTACAACAATAATTTATTTCTAAAAGTCTATATTTATTAATCAAATATTCTAGATTATTAATTTAATATTCTAAATTAATAATCATTTTATTCTAACTTTATAAACTATGATAATTGTATTTTGGATTATCTAACAAAGGTGTTATAGTTAGCATTGAGTAAAGAACTACTGAAGGTCGGAGTTAATCTCAACTGTTGGTCACAAGGGATGCGTGGCATCATATTCCAAGGTCTAGATACTTGACACTCCAGAAGAAATGGTTCATGATCAAGTGGGAAGAAGAAATCCCCGAAGTCCCGTAGCACCGAAGTGACGTGACGTGATGACGTCACCGGTGGTGACGTGGAAGTATTTGGAGATTCGTGGTTTGGGAGTTTTTGGGTGTGTGGATGTCCTGAAGCTGGAGTTATGTAGTAAGTCTCAACTGTTGAATGCTGAGAAGGCGAGGACTATTGATCCACCCCACTTCGCGAGTTCTCCGATGCGACACTCTGGGAGATTTTTCGTGATGTGCAAAAAGGGGAAACCTTCGAAGCTCTGGAGCCTCGAAGTTTCAAGGCTTTGGATAAGCACCCAACTATTAGCACTTGGTCATAGCCGTGGTCACATGTGAATTAAGGGTTGAAGGAAAAGGGTCTAGCACCCGAAAGTGAATTGTAGAACATAACAAGACTCGGAGATAGATCCATGGTGATTCTTGATCGACCGAGGACCCGCAGAAAATGGAGTCTGATATTATTTTGTTGAATCATATTGTTTAATTTATTCTGGAAAATCATTAAATCTAATAGCCTGACAAAAATTCGATTGACTGCACATTTTGCATAATTAGCAATTGTCAAAACCAGACTGAATTGTCACACAGTGCAAATAAATGGAAGAGGCATAGGACACTTACAGTCAAGAGGATGAAGTTAGAGGAATGGATGTTCGTTTGGGAGTTGAAGGGAAAAAATCCAATGGCCATGGAGAATAAATGGACAAGTATGTGGGCATGATGAAAATCATTAAAGAATTGCAAAAAGATGTCCAAATTCACTAGGTAGATAACGAAAGTCTTAAGAAATACAAGTGGAAACTGGAAGACTTCAATATGAAGTTGATGTGGAGCCTAGAAACAATTGAAAAGAATTTGGATAAGGAAAGTGGATCCAAAAAATCAGGGATCCAAAGATCCCCTGATGAGGAAAGAAGAGAAATAAGTGGTAACAGACATCACCATCACTCCCAAAGGCATTCCAAAAGGAGGCCACACAACAGTTCAAGTCCATCTCTTATGATAAAGCATAGGAGATCTGAAGTGGATGAACTGAAGGGTGAAATGAAAAGATCAAACCTCCTACTTGTGATGGAGAGCACCAAAAAGATGAAGAGGTTGATACATGGCTATTGGGCATGAGGAAATATTTCCAATTGCATAATTATTCCTCTCATGTAGAGGGAAGAATCACAATCTATCAGATGAAAGGAAATTCATCTATGTGGTGGGATTAGCTTATGCAAGTGAACACATCAGAGAGAAGGATGCCACATGGAGGGAATTCAAGAAACATTTTGAAAATAATTACTTAACCAAGAGATATTATGACAAGAAGATGAAAGATTTCTTTGAACTTAAATTGGGAAGCATGACTATAGATGAATATGAAAGGATATTTCTAGAGTTGTTGAAATATTTCCCTTTCATTAAGGATGAGACCATCAAGATCCAGAGATATCTGAGTGGGATTCCATCTCTTATCAGTGACAAAATCTAGTATGATGATCCTAAAACTATGGAAGAAACCATAAGAAAGGCAAAGTGTTTATATGATCAACATAAAGGAAATCCTACTTTCCAAAGATATTGGGAAGACAAGACAAAGTTTAAGAGGGAGAAAGGGAAGAAGGGGAACATGCCACTATTTTTCAAAAATAATCCTCAAGGACAACCAGTTTTGAGGGAGCCCGAGATGGTTGAAGAAGGTGGGAAAAGGCCAAGGAAGACACCTATGCAATGTTGGGGTTGTAATGGAGATCATAGGTATATATATTTCCCTCAAACAAAGGACAAGGTGAGAGATTTTCACAATGTTCAACAAGTAGAAACAATGGAAGACAAAGGAAGAAGAGTACCAAGAATCTATGTAGCCATGGACAACAAGCAAGCTGAATTTAAATCACACATGATTGAAGTTGAAGGTATGATCAATAACCATGCCTTTATTATTTTAATTGATTCGGGGGCTAGTCATAGCTATATAGATCCTAAGGTACTGGAAATATTTCAATTACCAAGAATCAGTCATGGGAAATCGTGGATGGTGCAGCTGGCTACATGAGCCAAGAGAAAGGTTGTTGAGTTAGTTAAATCATGTCTAGTGGGTATGAATGGAATGAGTACCAAGAACATTTGAACATCTTTCCCTTGGGATCATATGATTTCCTAATTGGTATGGATTGGTTGGACCAACACCATGCCATATTAGACTATCATAACAAGGCATTCACCTACTTGGATGAGGAAGGAAATCAGAGAGTAGTCCAAGGAATTCCCAGGTCAGTTATTGTTTGGGAAATCTCAACAATGTAGCTAAAAAAGTGTTATAGGAAGGGCTTCCAAATATTTGTAGCCCATATGAATGAAGCACCTAAGGATAAGGTGCCAAAATTGGAGGATCATGCAATCCTAAAATATTTTGAAGATTTGTTCAAAGAGATACCAAGGCCACCTCCAAAGAGAGATATTGATTTATCTATAAATTTGATGCATGGGGCAGCTCCAACATCAAGGAATCCCTACCGGATGAGCACACCAGAAATGAAAGAACTGCAAATGAAGCTTGAAGAAATTTTAAAGAAGGGGTACATATGCCCAAGTGTGTCATCTTGGGGTGCCCCAGAGTTATTTGTGAAGAAGAAATATGGGACTCTGAGATCGTGCATTGACTTCAAGAAGTTAAATAAAGTAACTATATTGAACAAGTATCCTCTACCAAGGATTGATGATCTCTTCGATCAGTTGAAGGATGCAAGGATATTTTCAAAGATAGATCTCAGGTTAGGATACCATTAGGTAAGGATTAAAGATGAATATATCAGCAAGACCACCTTTAGGACAAGATATAGTCATTATGAGTTCACAATGGTGCCATTTGGGTTATCAAATGCACCAATTGTTTTCATGTGCTTAATGAATCGTGTTTTTCGAGAATATTTAGACACGTTTGTCATTGTCTTTTTGGATGACATCCTTGTATATTCCAAGATAGAGAAAGAGCATGAGAAACACTTGAGGATGGTATTATGGGCGCTAAGAGAGCATCAATTGTTTGCTAAGTTGAGAAAGTGTTCATTTTTCCAAAATCGAATCCACTATTTGGGACATATAATATCCGAAGAAGGAATAGAAGTAGACCATGAAAATATTGAATCCATTAAAATGTGGGAAACACCTAAGAATGTGATAGAATTCATATCCTTCATGGGTCTAGCTGGTTACTACAGGAGATTCATTGAAGGATTTTCGAGGATTGCTCGCCCAATCACTTCCTTGCAAAGAAAAGGGGTAAAGTTTCAATGGAAAGAAGAATGTGAAAAGAGCTTCCAACAATTGAAGCAGTTTTTAACCAGTGCTCCAATTATGAGGATTGCATATCCGAATGAAGAGTTCATGGTTTGCACAGATGCATGAAAAGAAGGACTGGGTGGAGTCCTCATCTAGAATGGGTTTGTGATATGTTTTGAATCCAAGAAATTGAAGGAGCATGAAAGGATCTACGCCACGCACAATTTGGAGTTGGCAACCATAGTACACTCTTTAAATAAATGGAGACACTACCTCATGGGAAAGAGGTTTGAGCTAAGAACAAACCATAATGGTCTGAAATATTTGTTTGATCAGCCTACTTTAAATTCCAGGCAGAGTAGATGGTTGGGAATCCTCTGTGAGTGTGACTTTGATATCAAGCACATCAAAGGAAAGGAGAACAAAGTGGTTGATGCACTCAGTAGGAGAGTGCATGAACTACATGCTACAACCATTAGCATGTATCAAACCGATCTTAAAGACAAATTTTGGAAGCTGCAAAAGAAGATTTGCAGTACATGGAAATGGTAACAAAGTTACAACAAGGTAAGATGCTACATAAAATAGAAGATTATAGATTGGAACTTGATGGAATACTCCTGTACAGGAACATAATTTATGTACCCATTTCTCATGAATTGAGGAGTATGATCTTGAAGGAGATGCATAATGTGCCTTATGTTGGGAACCCTAGATATCAAAAAATAGTGGCAACAGTCAAGAGCCATTACTACTGGCTAGGCATGAAGAAAGAAATTGTAGAATACATCGATATATGTATGGAGTGTTAAAGGGTTAAATTTGAGCATAGACACCGAGCTGGGTTTCTACAACCATTACCCATTCCTGAGTGGAAGTGGGAAGTGGTGACAATGGATTTCATCACAGGATTATCCAGAAAAAACAAGCAACATGATTCCATCATGGTGGTGGTGGATAAGCTTATAAAAGCTTCCCATTTTATTCCATTGAAGACTACTCACAAGGAAACTAATGTTGTTGATATTTATGAGAGAAGTAGAACGATTGCATGGTATTCCCAAGACAATTGTGTTTGACAGAGACCCAAAATTTACCTCAAAGTTTTGGAGAGGATTATTCAAGGGGCTCGGAATGAGGCTGAACTTCAGCACAACTTATCATCCTGAGCTTGATGGACAAACAAAAGATTAAATCAATTGATAGAAGATATGTTAAGAATGTATGCGATGGAAAAACCATCCCGATGGGAAGACTACCTACACTTGGTAGACTTTTGTTACAACAATGGGTACCAAGTGTTGTTCCTAAGTCTATACTAAGGCTTAAAAGTACAGTGTCAAGGCATCCGAAAGTGGTTAGGATAAGGAGAAGGGAAAAATCAACATTCGGAGAAGAGTCTAAGGGATATTTCTTCGTTGGGGTTGTCTGGCTTCGAACTGCTCCTGAATAGTTATGTCACGTTCAATGGCTGCCCATGATTGTTCAAGCTCGGCCCGGTTAGTGGTTGTTTTAAGGATAGTGTTGAAGAGGTTCAAGGCGATATGCGTTTGGTTCAATAATTCGGGTTCAATGTTGGGTTGAGTTGGTGTAGGAACGGTCATGGGGGAAAAGTACTAGTAAGAGAACTGCCAAGAAAGATTTAGTGCTGTCTCAGTTAAGTTTCATAAAAGAGAATTCACGATTACAGTATTAAAGATGTATGCAAATCAAAGGCTCGTTCCCGTAACTGTATTATATCTTAATCAAAGGGGCGAGATGGGGGAACAACATTAAGCCGCTTATAGTGTCAGGTTCCTATCAAGGGAAAATCTCACGAAGTAAACGGAAGAAGAAAATATTGAAGGAAATAACCGATGTAACAAAAAATACATATAGAATTCCGAAACTACAAATTGGTCTTACACAGCTGATAGCTGGTGCAGAGGAAAGGCAATAAACAATCACAGAAAACCCAAATTTATTCGTTATAGTAGTGGTAGTACTAAATTATAACGAAGCACATCAATTACGAATATGAATTGAAAATGAAAAATGAGGAACAAGAAAGCAAACTTGTAATACAGAAGTGACGGAATTGAGAATCTCGGATCTGCTTGTATTAAGTCTCAATGCAAAAACTATATTACAAAATCTCAAAAAGGGTCCAGCCCTGTTTATTTCTTTCTGGGATATATTTATACAATTTCTACAAAGCAAGTAGAATCTTAATGGTTGCAAAATTTCCATTATAACAGAGGAGAGAGCAATCACTCCATCTCCCCTATTTGTCTTCATCTAGTGCCAGGTGCTCGTCTTCGCGCGGCCTCAGTGCATGCGATACATCTTTCCACGAGTCGAGATACGAGCTGTGAAGGTTCTGCTTGACAGCTGGCCTCAGCGAAGTAACATTCTCGGGCCAATTGCTGCATCTTGTCCCCCATTTGTGCATCAACGATGTCTAGGTCACTTAGTTGTGCGCTGGGCTGAATCAAGTGCTTCTCAACTCGAGCCATGTCCACCCTGTCCATCTGAGAGATATCGGCTGAATCTCTCTCCTCCTTCTCTTTCACATCAAGCGAGATTTGTTCTACATTCATTTGTATTAACGTTTCAGCATCGCCTCCAGTGTCCATACCCAACAGCTCGCCCTCTATAGAATTGAAGGCTTCTTCTAAAGAATTGGTCACTTTTTGGGCCTGTTCCTTGCCCAGGGCAATATTATGCTCCCAATCCTTCAACAAAATGTTACCTCTAGTCTGTTCTGGGAGGGTGAGTCCGGGAAAACCTGCCGAAACTCTATCGTTCATGGCTATCACCGCCTCCTGGAAGGCGACTCGAGTCGCTCCTGCATCTCTTTCTCTGACAGTAAGGTTCTCGGAAACCCGATGCATCAACAGACAATCCTCTCAGATTGTTCCCACTTTGGCGAGCAAACTTTGCTGTGCAGAAGAGATCTTGCTCCGAATCTGGGTCACTCGGGATTTAAACCCCTCGACATCGATCACCCTGCTTTTCGCGATCTCTACCTGAGCTTGCAGCTCTGCAATCATAGTCCTTTGTTGACCAGCCTGCACCCGACCATCTTGGATCACTGAATGCGCTTGCTCCAACTTGGCTTTGAGCACTTCTATTTCCTTTTTATCAGCCAGTCGGGCTAGTTCTATTTCCCCGCTCACCTGACTTTTAGCGCTCTCTGTGGCCGAAGATACTCTAGCTTCGAGAGTCTTGATCAGGCGATTTTTCTTTTGAGTTGGTTTTTTAATACTCCGACCGAGAATTGATTCGTCGGTGCGTATGCTCCTAGCGTTCCTGCGATCTCCGTGGTGAATTCCTCATTCTTTTTGTTCTTTCCATCGGTCATAACCTTGAATTTTTTAGCAGTTGATCCTTCATCCTAGTAAAACTCCCTTTTCACCACCACTTTTCTCTTTTTGTCAAAGAAGAACTCGTTTGAATGAAGTTCTTCTGTTCTGATAGGCCTCAGTTCCTCATTAAAAATCCATCCTTCTTCTATATTTTCTTGCGTTGACTGCAAGGGGGTGACATAAGTGATGGGTTCCCCGATCTGTTTCGCTGCCTTTCCTGAAGTGGCGACCGAGTCTTGCTTCTTCGGAGGTTCAGGGGTCTTCGTCTCAGTTTTTGGATTCTGGGTCTCTGGCGGGTCCGGATTCTGTGCCTCTGCTTCGGGCTTCTTCATTTGTTCCCCCTCCTTCTGGCCTTTTCCTGATATAGAAGTTGCATCGTTGGGGCCTTCATCATCTTTTGGTTCCGTCTCAACAATGCCCGGGCTCCCTCCTCGCAACACCGCGGGAAGACATCTTCGTCTGTGTTCTTGAAATCTCAATACCGAGGCTGTGTCTTTGGGTGCTAAAGATCGGATCCGAGCTAGCACTTCCTCATAAGATCTCGCCCCTTGGAAAATGTCATCTGGGGGTGAAAAATCATGTTCAAACCTCTTTAGCCCACAATTAGCCAAATGGTTTCTCACAATTTTATGGGGATCATGTTTTTTATATTCAATTGAGACCAAACTTAGGTCTTCCAGGGATGCAGCCTCATCTTTGGCGTGCCTGAAATCCAATAAAGAATAAGAATTTAGCCGAATGGGAAAAAATGACCACACCTTCTTTGAAGATGCTTTGAGTTCTTTACTCACCCCGCCAATCACTGTTTGTCGGGCGATCTTGCAACAAGCCAACATGTCAGGGATGAACAGTGGTAATGCAAGCGGGGGAACGATAGCTCCGAATACTCTGAAATAGGAGAACTCTACCTCCACGTACCAGTCTGCTATACCACTTAGATTTGCAGCAACGCTGTTTGAGATGCGAGGTGGCGGATGACCAAAAATGGCGATGTTCAGGGGCACCATCACCTAGTTGAAAATTTCGTAAATGAATTTGTCTGCTTTATTCTCCCACAGCTTGTCGTGATATTCATGCACGGGTTTTTCTTGGACTGGATTCCAAGCCCAAATCATCAAAGGGAATGGTGTCATGGAACATACCGCGTCCATAATATAACCAAACATGAAAAATGAGGACAGTCTCCCACTTGCCTTCTGCTCCCGATACTCTGTGACCCGGTTGGCCAAGTTGTCCGAGAGTATCTTTGCCCAGTTAAACGAGCAACCTTCTGCGACCCGAAACATGATAGGCACCCTTGCAATGTAGAAATGTGATGTGTCCTCTCGTCCAAATAGTCGACATGTCATCATTGCCACATACTTGTACTATGGCTCCAACGAAGCGATTGAATAAACGCCCTGGTCATTTGCTCTGAATTTCGCGGAGCGCGAAACCTAATCTTTTATCAAACCGGCCATGGTTTTTTCATATTGAGTGCACTCCTTCTCTTTGAATTTCTCCAGGAATTCATCATCATACGTGTATTCAGATGTTGTCGGGAGCTTATACATGGTTTGGATGTGCTCTGGTCTAAAAGTCCCGACCGTGACCCGTTGGTCGTTCATGATAGTTCTGGTGGGTAAGTCTATGTGATCCAATGCCCATCGGATCATATCATAATATGGAAGCAACCGTGGTATGGTTGCTACCTTGTGCATTCCAGATTGAACAACTATCTTGTATTTAGTGTTCAAGTCGTCCTTTTCATTGTCGTCGGAGTCTAAATAATTCACCAAATCAGATTGCAGAATATCTGAAACAAACGACCAGCTAGGGACTGAATCAACACTCCGGGGCGAAGTGTCGGAGACATTATCCGAGCCTTGTCCTCCAACCTCGATATTCGCCTTTGCTACTTTCCGTGGAGCCATGGCTAAAACCTGCGTCTTCTCCCTTCTACGATAGAACTGCGTATAGATGCAGAAATTAGTTCACTCGGAAAATGAGGAGCTCTGCGTGCTTATGAAAAATGTTTTCATTATAATGAAATGAAACTCCTGTATACATTTGAAAATTCTGTTCTTTTCGAAATAAGTATGTCAAATTGCAATTAGAAACAAATTTATTGCGTAAAATCCGATCTTATTATTCGTGGATTCACCCTAATTCTCCATTAATGTCATCAATGTTTGGCGGTTTGACAATCAGTCGGAGAAGGGAGAGAGACGGATACCTCGGGAAACATGCAAGCCTCGGGGTGCGGGATATATTTTTTCTTATCTTAAATTATCAAATTTTACCACCTTTTATCAAGTCCTCGTTGTTCACTACTTTGTAGATTTTCTTTTAACATTTCGAGTCCCCAACTCGTGAGATCGCGAGGACCGACTTTTGCTTAATTAACAGTAATCGTGATTTGGAACATCATTAATTTTATAATCCATTTATTCTCTATATCACAACTCGGAACTTCAAAGGCAAGTTTCTGGGAGATTGGTACGCCGAGTCGCGAAACCGTGAGATGGCGATAATTAAGGCTCAATTAAGGGGAAGAAAATCTTAGATTAGACGACTAAATAATCTTGCTATAATTACGTCGTGACTTCGTGAGTCGGGATTTTAGACACCGTAACTTTCGAAAAGATAGCGCCAAGTGGCGAGATGCCGAGAACAGATCTGACCATGGTTATCTTTTTTGCCTTTAATCCTTGACCAGGGTTATCACAAAGTACCTCGTGTTCTCGGCTCTCGGGGCTGTAAAAAAAAAAACTTGGGTTTGAAGAACACCGATGCGCGAAAACCCAACAACGTCAAATCATGAGTTAAAAGACTTTACCCTAGTTAAAGCCTTGGGCGAAAATTTGAAAACGACTTCGTCGTTTCGTGACGCGGGACGCCTGAACTCAAGGATTAAAGTATCCGACTTGCGAGACTCCGAAGTAAAACAAAAAAGAGCGAACATTCTTACGAAAGTGGATCTGTTTTTAAAGTAGAAAAAGCATCGTTGCCCACGCGACAAGGTGGCAGAGTTTTCATAGTCTTGGGGGAAAAAATCAAAAGACCTTCTTTAGATTCCAAGTACCAAAAATTGAAAAATGTGAAGGGTAAAAAATAAAACAAGGGCGGCTCCAACATAGGCTCCAACTAGGGATCCCGCCTTCCTGTGAGGTGGGAAGAACAATAGACCACGTGCCAATATTGGGTAAATGGAGTCATAAGCTAAAACAAGCCGAAAATTTTCTAGGAAAAAGGACCGAAAGGGGGAAAAGACTTCATTTTTTACCTCGAGAAGTTCTTCAAAATCAGATACTCTTTTCAAACACAGCTGTAGTCCCTTTCACAACTTTCCCCTTTCCCACTACTAACTTTGGGGATGTTTTAAGACAGTCGAAACGACCCTAGGGGATGCAACAGATCTTGTGGCTTTCAGCTTGCATCACAAGAATGAGACTATATATTTTTTAATCGGGGAAGTCCCGTCTGAATTTGGGATGTGGATCAGGTTTTCAGGAAGTATTGGTTACCCGAGTAGAGTGATATTCACGTATAACAACCTTACAGATATCTCAGACATTGCTTCACTGCCAGCGAGCCTGTTCAGTACCCTGGTGAAGTTATCTGGCCCCTTTTACTGAATTTCCTTTCACCACTTCGAAAATTATTTATGCATTTAAATGATAAGACGAGGGCAATCATTTCTGAATTTCCTTTCATCGTCTTTTTGGACTAGGTGGGGGCAATCATTTCTGAATTTCCTTTCACCACCTGTCTTATAATTCATTTTTTTGAGCGCGAAGATGGGGGCAATCAGTTTATATCAGGGATGATATCTGTGTAATATTTTGCATTAGAGGTCTGTCGACTTATTTTGATTACTCGGTATCAATCTTCCCTTGACCTTCACAACACCTTTGTTCTTAGGGAGACAGGGGAAAATGATTTTTTAAGGGGCATCTTGTTTGAGCAAGCTCTGATTCTTCCGAAGCTGTTGAAAACCTAGGAAAGTTAGGATTGCTCTAAACGTTCCTTCGCTTAGCAAGGGATCAAGTAGTTGTGAAGACCAATTTTCTTTTCACAATCCGTTTCGAGACTTAGGAGGTTGAAAACAAAATTTTTTATCCCTTCGTAGTGGAATGCAAAGATGGAAACTTTGTAAAAAGTTAGATCTGAAAACAGGGAGGATACAAGGCAGTGATTCGTTGATCAAAAATGTAGAAGGTCAAAACAGTTCGAGACTGACTCTTGTAAACGTCTTTGGGGATGGTTACTTTCGACTGACGTTCTTAGCTTGAGCGTATCATTCAATATACTTTTAAATCAAAGGTTACCAAGCCAATCAATAATCCTATTATTTAACAATTTAGCTGTTATCACCCTATGAACGATGTTACCTTGATTCAATTTTGACAGTATGTGACGACATGTGTATTGAGAAAACCCACCTTTACCTTTCTTTTCAGATTCTTTTTGCACTACGAAACTACTTTTTTGGGTATCACCTGTTTCATGCCGAATTATTTCTGGTACTGCTTTGTGAATTACTCATCCCGCTATCTGGTAAGCGGCTGGAATCCTGCAAAAAGAAAATACGAACTTTATTCAAAAAATTATGAAAAGAAGAAAACTGAAAGTCTAAAGGGAAATAAAAATGCATGTATATACAATTTTTTTTTTTTGAACTCTTATGTCATGTAATGTTTCAGATATCGCACGTTGACAGGGGCGCTGAGGACTTCTTCGTCGATGTTCTCCAATGGAAAATAATTTTTCCCTTCTAGAGCCGAGACCCTGAATGGTCCATACCAGAGGTGGTCAAATTTACCATGCTTCGCGGCTTCCTCTCTTCTCGCATCCCATCTTAACACCAAATCACCTGGAGAAAATTCTCGATCCTTCGCTTTTCGGTCGAACAGTGATTTCATGTCATCTTGGTACCGCTGCATCTTTTCGTCAACCTCAGTTCTGTGCTATTGGACCTCAATCAATTGATTTATTCTCCTGGTCACAGGATTGGTTTCTTCGTTTTGGTCTTGCCACAACTTCATTACCGGTAGCGCCAGGTTTATGGGTAGAACGACGTCTGTCCCATAGACCATCTGAAAAGTTGAAACGCCGATAGATATTTTCGTGCTTATGTGGTTTGCCCATAATGCGTATTTTAAATGTACATGCCAAGACCTCTTGTTCTCATCCAATACCTTCTTGATAATGTTTACCAGGCTCTTATTCGATGACTCAGCCAATTCGTTCCCTTGGGGGTAGTATGCAGTGGAATGTCCGAGAATGATGTTGTATTTCTGACAAAAACTGATCATAGCCATGGACTTAAATGCTTGGGCATTGTCAGTAACTATCTTTCGGGGACAACCGAATCTCGACAAAATATTTTCCTCCAAGAATTCGATTACCACCACGTCTGTTGCTTTCTTGGTTGGAATGGCTTCCACCCATTTAGTAAAATAATCCATGGTTGTTAAGATCCACCTATGCTGAGCACTGGAGTGAGGGTTGATCTCACCTATGAAGTCCAGGCTCCATTGTTGAAATGGGGCCTCAGTTTTGACTGGAACGAGTGGTAGTGCAGGGAGTTTCTATTGCCCAGCAAATATTTGACAAGGGTCGCACACGCGTACTTTGGCATTTACATCTGGAAATAATTTCGGCCAATAGTAGCCTGCTCTCAAAATCTTATAGGTTGTGGCTCTCCATGCATGGTGTCCTCCAAATATTCCTTCATGAAATTCCTCTATAACCCGTGGAGTTTCCGACTCAACCAAACAGACTAGCAGGAACTCGAGTGGATCCTTCCAGTATAGTTGATTTTGGGCGATGCAATATTTTACTACATGGAGTTTTAAAGTTCTACATTTGGCTGGTGATAGTCCATTTGGGCATTTCAAGTTCAACAAGTAGAACACTATATCTTTGTACCAGCCCGACGATATGAACTTTTTCTCAATCTTTGTTGGATCTGTCTGGTCATCCGGCTCGTGCAGGGATGTGTCTCCGTCTTCTTCTTGGAGGCAATTAATATCAAGAGCTCTAAGATTCGACTCAGCCAAGAGTTTGGCCAGACCCTACCCCTTTATCAGTTTAGTCAGCTTGACTTCGAAATCGAATTCTTGTATTTTAGCGAGCCATCGCCCTCTTTTTCCGTCACTGTCCGACTGTACCAATATGTCCTTTACGGAACTGGTGGGTACATACGCGATTATCTTTGAATGAAGCACATAAGTTCTGAACGCCTTCAATGCTTTTACCATTGCGTATGCTTGTTTTTCCATTATGTTATATTTCAGTTCTGCATCTCTGAGGCTTTTGCTGAAAAACGCTATCGGTTGTTCGAACCCCTCTTCATTTTTCTGCAAGAGTACCGCGACGATGGTATGTTCAGAAGCGAAAGAGAAGATGAGGAAATCTTTCAGATAATTCGGACTTGCTAGTACGGGTGCCTCGCTTATAACTTTTTTGATGTGCGTGAAAGATGCCCTGGCCTCGGGAGTCCAGTTTACCCCACTATTTTTCTTCAACATTCCTGTAATCAATTTGACAATCTCAGCGAAATTTGGAATGAACCTTCGTAGAAAATTTATCTTACCTAAGAATGATTGAATTTCTTTTATATTTCTCGGGATAGTGATAGTGTTTATCGCTTTAATCCTCTCAGGATCAATCCTAATTCCTTCCTTAGATACGACATGGCCTAGAATCTTACCTTCCCGCAAAGAAAAATGAGATTTCTTTGGATTCAGGGATAGACCAAACCTGCGACACTTTTCGAACGTCTGTCTTAGATGCATCAAATGTTCTTCGTTAGTTTTAGAAAAGACCGTCAGATCATCAAGGTAAATGACTATGAACTTGTCTCTTTCCCCCACGAAAGCGATGTCCATAGCTCGCTGGAAAGTAGCCCCTGCATTCATCAAACCAAAAGGAATTTTGTCATACATGAAAGTACCCCAGGGCGTGGTGAATGTGGTTTTTTCCCTGTCCTGTTCATTCATAGCGATCTGATTATAACCAGAGAAGCTATCTATCATTGACATTCGATTAGCTCCAACAACCTTTTCTAATATGTGGTCCATCTTGGGCAACGGGTAATTATCTTTGAGAGACGACTTGTTTAGGTTTCGGAAACATACACATAGTCTGATTTCCCCGTTCTTTTTCCTGATTGGAACTAGGTTAGCTACCCAGTCCGAGTATCTCAAAGGTACAATTATCTTTGCGTCCAAGAGTTTTTTGACTTCCCTTTCTATCATGGGTAATAGTACGGGGTTAATTTGTCTAAGCTTTTGCCTAAACGGTTTGACCCTGGGTTTCAGAGGTATCTTGTGATCAATAATGGAAGTGTCATATGTTTTTAATTCATCATAGGACCAGGAGAAAACATCTTTGTATAGCCTGAGAAAGTCTTGGTACTTCGCTTTCGTTTTGGGAGGGAGAAATTTTGATAGTTTTACCATTCGGGGTTCTTTTTCGGTCCCTATATCACAGTCCTCCACCTCTTCTGGCTGGGGCTGCAAAGTGGCCTTTACAGGTACATCGTTCTGATCGAAAAGTCTTTCCAAAGGAATCAATCCTTTGGGAATTTGATTGTTTTTCAGGACCAGCATACGATGATCCACGATTTTTTCTCGGAAAGATTCGGGTTCTTCTCCTCCCTGCATGATCCACATGGAATCATTTTGGTTTTCTTGGTCAGCGTGAGTTTCTGAAAATTCACCTACTGCAGTAAGGAACTTCTTAATCTGTTCATCATCTTCAAAGACTTGCCAATGTCGGATATTGTCTGGTATGGAAGGCTTGTATCTGATTTCGATATGGTATTTCAGTTTGAAGGTCATGGGAGGGGAAAAGGTTGAGGTTGCCTTTGCCAATGCATCAGCATGTATATTCTCGGTGCGAGGGATAAAATGGATATTTACAGATGAGAAAAAAAATTCGATGAGGTCCCACGTACAATTTCTATATGCTCTTAGTCTGGGATATCTAGCTGAGTATTGTTGGTTCACTTGTCTTACAATCAATTCCGCGTCACCATATACCTCCAAGTTATTTATATTTAATTTCTTGGCAGCCTCTAATCCTAAGATCAATGCTTCATACTCGCATACGTTATTAGTGTGATCTATGTCCCACTGTAAACAATAGGAGAAAGGAACAATGAATTTACCTTCAAGTGCTACCAAAAGTTTCCCAGCACCAGCTCCTTCAGAAGATGAAGTTCCATCGAAATACATTTTCCATACACTCGTATTACACATCTCTTCTGTCAAGGGGCTTAAATCTTCTTGCTTTGCATCGATTTCTTCCAGGCAACCATCTAGACCATCATCAAACGACAAAATGCAGTTTCCAAGATCTTGGTCTACGATGTAAATGGGGAAGTTGTGTGGGTTTTGAGGGTCACTGACCGTGTATGCTAATATTGTCTCTCTGTATAAATGAGTGAACTGACCCCCGAACACAGGGATTGTGGCATAGGACATGTCTAACTGAAGGGATCCTCCCAACTTGGCCCCCCATGACCTGGATAACAACATACTGTACTTGGGGGGAATATCAGCGCTAACCACATCCATTAGGATACTTTTAACAGGGACCTGAGCTAAAGCAACTACCAGATCCTTTATCATTCCCATGCATTTAAGCTTCCTTGAATCAAATGAATATAGATTTCCATAAGGCCTTGTGATCTGGAGACCCAACTTCTCCATTATAATCTTGGGCATAACATTGTGGGAAGCCCCAGAGTCTAACATACAATTATGCAACAACTGATCATGTATATTCAGGGTGATATAGAAGGGAGCGATGTTGTCTTTGGACCCTTCAAAATGGGGACCAAAGGTGATGTTAGGTCTATCATCTTCCAAGTTTATAACATTAGAGTGGATTTATGGTTCGGAAACACCTATCATTTTGGTGATCTGTTTGCGATAAATAGGGTTTTTCGCCAATTCCACCAAAGGGATGGGTATTTTAATTTTGCTTAACTCATTTTCGATATTGAACGCTCCGTTTACATTGTCTGTGTGTCCAGTTGAGGCTCCCAAATTCTTTCTTTTTGACTTTTTCGTCTGGACAGATTTATCATTTATGGTCTTAGTTGAAGAAGTATTTTCGTTTGCGGGTTCAATTGGCTGTGTTTGAGCTCCGTCTTTTTCTACCTCAGATTCCTGAGTGCTCACTCTTCTCATTTCGTTGCTGGGTGGTGGAGTCTCATTCGAAGGAGGCTCGTAAGCTTGACCTCTCTGAAGGATTTTGCTGGGTTGAATTGTCGAGGTAGATCTATTGTTAGATCTCAGGTTGTACCTTGGCTGAAGCTCAGCCATCATTATCACATCTTATGGTTGGGATTCATAGATCTCATTGGGATCACCCTCTTCTCTCTCGTTCAACATCTCTGACACATTCAGAAACCTTTCGTAGTCTTCGCGAGTCAGATATGGTTGACTATAGTCATCATCGAAGTTTTCAATGTCATTATCTGAATCCTCGAAGTCCTGAAAATCGTTAGCTCCTATAAAATTTTCATTCTTCAAGGGAGCTTGTATTTTTTGATCTTCCTTTTTTATTGGTCTTGGCTGATTTGGAGGGTTCTGAATTTTTCTGAAATCCTTTTTTGGGTAAGAGTCGGACTTGGACTGTTCGAGTTCCATCCAGGTTATTTTGTTTGACAACTCTTTGATCACCCTAGCCATATCGTCCACCCTATCGTCGAAGGCTCTATTGGACCCTGAAGGGCCTGGTTGTTCTCTGAAATGCTTGGGCTCTCGGTTTCCAGTCTTTACTCTAGCCTTAAGTTTACTTGAAGCCATCATGTTAGATTCTATCTCTACCGCATCATCCTGCATACGGTTTAAGGTGGCTCCCCTTCGTTCTCACAAAAGTAATGCGAAATCAGGATCGAAAGATCCGGCGAAGGTCACTTTGGCAGAGGCTTGAGATGGTTTGACTTCAGCTGGGATTTTACTATACAGTTTATTGATTCTCATAATGAACTCCATGACTGATTCCGAGTTCTTTTTCTTCAAAGACCCAAATTCGGTCAGATAATAGAGATGGTCTTTTCGCTCGCCCCATCGTCTGAGGAAAGCATCTTCCAAGGCATCATATGATGGGATAGAGGTTGCGGGTAGGCTCTGAAACCAAGTCCGGACCTGACCTTCAAAAGTTTGTACAAGGAGTCTCGAATATACATCCTTGTGCTCGATACCGAAGATATCCGCGAATTGGTCAAAGAAGTTAATATGTTCTGCGGCGATCAGATCTCCCTCCCTGGTGAATTTTGGTAAATTCTTTATGTGGTTTTCTGGAAGATCGTGTAGGGGGACGGGAAACACCAAAGGGGCGTATCGGGCTGCGACTTTCGCAAAAACTCTGGGAGGGGGGGGAGGCCCTTGACCTCCACCTCCTCCTTGGGGGATTCCACCTCCTCCTTGGGGTGCTCCTCCTCCACCTCCTCCTCCAACGACTACCATTGTTGTTTGTGGAGAGTTATAAATGGGGTTTTCAAAAAATAAAAGGGGTTTTATATTTTCTTCGCTAAGAGGCAATTCTGATGAGGAAGGATAAGGAATGCGAGGAGTAGGTTCCTTGTACTTGCAAGAGACAGAATCGGGAAAACCGACGGGTGTGAGAAATGAGTGTGTAACACACTCTTTGAAATTTGGAGAAGTCGGGAAATTTAACTGTAGATAAGATGGTGTTTTGAAAGACGACGAACCTTCAAAAGGGCCCCTTCCCCTCTGTATCAAGGGGACTGTAGGATGAATCTCACTTTCGATTTCGGTATAGGGCATTGAATGTTTAGCATCAAAGTAAGGATTGAGCGAGGTCCGGGGTTTGGACGGAATGTCAACCCTCGGAGATGGGATTTCAAGTTGGTAAGCTGCAGTGGTTGTCTTAAAAGAGCCTCTCGCCTTTAAAAAAATTTTAGGATCGGAAACTGGTATAATCTGCTCACCATCCGGGTTCTATCTGGTATTCCTTCGAGTGAATGCCAGTTTATTTCTTCGTGGAGTCGCCAAGTGAAAGATAAAAAGCCTAAGTTATGTACTCTTTGTTCACCATCAAAGGGTAACACTTTCAATGAAAAATAATTTGTCGTTTTCCCAGGGAAAAAGATTTCGTAACTTCGCTCCCCGGCAACGGCGCCAGAAAGATGTTGTTCCTGAGTTTGTACTAAGGCTTACAAGTATAGTGTCAAGGCATCCAAAAGTGGTTAGGATAAGGAGAATGGAAAAATCAACCTTTGGAGAAGATTCTAAGGGAGATTTCTTTGTTGGGGTTGTCTGGCTTTGAACTGCTCCTAAATAGTTATGTCACGTTCAATGGTTGCCCATGATTGTTCAAGCTCGGCCCGGTTAGTGGTTGTTTTAAGGATAGTGTTGAAGAGGTTCAAGGCGATATGCGTTTGGTTCAATAATCCAGGTTCAACTTTGGGTTGAGTTGGTGTAGGAACGGTCATGGGGGAATAGTACTGGTAAGAGAACTGTCGAGAAAGATTTAGTGTTGTCTCAGTTAAGTTTCATAAAGGAGAATTCACGATTACAGTATTAAAGATGTATGCAAATCAAAGGCTCATTCCTGTAACTGTATTATATCTTAATCAAAGGGGCGAGATGGGGGAACAACATTAAGCCGCTTACAGTGTCAGGTTCCTATCAAGGAAAAATATCACGAAGTAAACGGAAGAAGAAAATATTGAAGGAAATAATCGATGTAACAAAAAATACATGTAGAATTCCGAAATTGCAAATTGGTCTTACACAGTTGATAGCTGGTGCAGAGGAAAGGAAATAAACAATCACAAAAAACCCAAATTTATTCGTTATAGTAGTGGTAGTACTAAATTATAACGAACCACATCAATTACGAATATGAATTGAAAATGAAAAATGAGGAACAAGAAAGAAAACTTGTAATACAGAAGTGACGGAATTGAGAATCTCGGATCTACTTGTATTAAGTCTCAATGCAAAAACTCTATTACAAAATCTCAAAAAGGGTCCAGCCCTGTTTATTTCTTTCTGGGATATATTTATACAATTTCTACAAAGCAAGTAGAATCTCAATGGTCACAAAATTTCCATTATAATAAAGGAGAGACCAAGCGCTCCATCTCCCCTATTTGTCTTCATCTAGTGCCAGGTGCTCATCTTCGCGCAGCCTCAGTGCAGGCGATACATCTTTCCACGAGTCGAGAAACGAGCTGTGAAGGTTCCGCTTGACAGCTGGCCTCGGCGAAGTAACATTCTCGGGCCAACTATTGTATCTTGTCCCCCATTTGTGCATCAACGATGTCTAGGGCACTTAGTTGTGTGCTGGGATGAATCAAGTGCTTCTCAAATCGAGCCATGTCCACCATGTCCATCTGAGAGATATCGGTCGAATCTCTCTCCTCCTTCTCTTTCAGATTGTTAGCACTCTGTAATTTGCCTAAGGCTGCTGAGGCAATCACAGAGGTAACCTCAAACCGCTTCAAGTCTTGGATCTAGCCCTCCAAGACTCAGAGAGGGATCTCTCTTTTAGATTTAGCTTTGTTTTTAAGGGATGGATTATAGGCTAGCTATAAAATTTTAAGGTTTTGGTTTTGGTTTTTAAATGGTCAGTTTGGGACAGCAAAGAGGGCCATTGGGAAAATGGGGTCTGCGCTTAGAAATGTGATTGATTTCTCAGATCTAGACAAAGATTTTACACAGGGCAAGGTAGTGAACGACTTGGATCGAATTGAGTTTTAATGATGTTGACTTGAGGAAGAAAAAGTGGAGAAAAAAAAAACAGGCAAGGGAGAAGCTAAGAATTCCCAAGCTAGCCTTTTAGAAGATCAACATAAAGATTATCAGAAGCTGAGAAACAAAGTATCTGCTGATAAATTCTACATCTATAACATTCCTTCTGATAATAAGAACTAAAAACAAAATGAAAGATAACCAGGAAAACACTTTAACAGATGAAAACACCACCAATACACCCACACAAGAATCCCGTGAAAAACAAGCCTGTTACTGATCAATCATTAAAGGATTACAACAAAAACGCTTTCTGGTCAAGCACATCCCTACAATCAAGCACAAATAAAACCTCTCACAGGTCCATCCAGATGGAAGAAAACTCCACAGGTCGAAACCTCTCTCACTCTGCCCAGTCAAACCCCCTATTAGTCCTTTACATCTCTATAAATAATAAAAATTCCCCAGCCTTGCCAAGATTCGGGCCTTGACTTTGCTTTCTAAAGATAGAAAAACAGTTACACAGATTGACATTTGTAGCAGATGGTCCCCCATAATAAACAAGACAACAAATAAATGAAAACTGAATTTGATCTCTGCTGCTTGACATCTGGAACATGTTGGAGGTTGTTGAAGACTGGCTGGAGTCGAATCTTCTTAGACATGAATGCTTTGCCACCTGTGTTCTAACTGCCAGGTGTTCACTGTAAATGAACTCCTTGAAATATGGATACTCTGCCACTTCACTGTAACTGAAATCTTGTCTGCCATTTGATTTGATCTACGCCTGAAAACTGGGATACATTCCATTTGTCATTCATGAAATTAAAATTGCCACATGCCCTTTGATTGTCAGTTGCATTTGAACTGAACGATGCTTCAAACAATGATCTTTCTGCTCTCTCGGATTCTTTCAATGCTACAAGCGTTTGTGGGATTTGATCATCTGAACAACCTGATTGACATGCTGTGAATTATTCGACCAAAAAGAAATTTCCTTCACATAAACGTTGCTTGGAAATTTGTGGTTGGCATGTAGTTTGCATAAAAACCTGTCCCTGGAACATTGAGAATTATCCTATTATAATAAATGCCTCCATCCTGTTGGCTCGAAACACTCTTGATAGTGGCTACCTGAAAAGGAATCATAACACCATAAATTGGTACCAACACTGCATCATTCTTTGCATCAACCTGAGTCATTACCCCCTGTAGCCAATCTCATGGTAGTCTCCTCATTCAATGTTGCCCTATATTTACCTATGGCTGATCTTTCAACTTTGAGATCTATAATCTCCTCTGTCAATGATGGCACTTGCAGATTAAGTCCATTCACTGTCGTTTGACCTATTGCATGTTCCTGTTTGATACTTTCTAACTCTCTTACCATTCATCATATAATCTTCCTCGACTACTTGTAGCTTCTGCCTGAGTTTGCCAAGCATATTATCCTTTTCTTTTATCAGATCATTACCAGTTTTAATTTTATCATCCATTTATTAACATTTTTCTTGAGCAACACTTAATTCATCCTACCATGCATCTGCATTCGTCGGAGGCAAAACATCTTTGCTATTATTTGTATTGGTTGGGGGTGGAAGAGAGCTAAACTTCGGTTTGCTTGATGCAAGGCCCCACAAGCTCGTTAGTGCACCTCCTGTAGCTTTCCCATTCTGTGTTTTCTTTTTGTTTCCAACAACTGCAGAAGTTTTACTTGTGTCAGAAGCATTTGTATTTTTTCCAGCTGAAGCCTCTTTTACAATTTTTGTTACGATAGATGACTATGCTGCAGCTTTTGGAACTGTTGCCACTGACTTTTGTGAAATAGATGATGTATTTTACTTGCGGAGGAAAAGTATCGTGTTTTAGTAAATCCATTTACTTTGGCTCCTGAAACTGACACCTAAATTGTTTCAGGGGCAGGAAAACCAAAGCGTGCATTTGTTCCATTTAAGTTGTGTTTCCTCGAGGACTGCACTAAAGCGATTATACCTGAGCCAATTGTTAGCTCCTGAAGGCTAGTTGAAGAGCTCCTCTGCCTGGGCAAACTCTGCCCTCCATAGCTGTGCATGATTTTCAATATAACATTAGCAATGTACTCAGGCTTGCATTCTTTTGACATGATCTGCCAAGCAACATTGGGTCCAAACACCAAACTTCGACTCACATAACCTATTTGCAGTAGCATAAAGGTGTTCGTTATCTTGTTGAGGCGTTATGCAGAGGATAAGACCGAGAGGGTTACCATTCTTCACGGCTGATTCTATCATATGTTTAACGACACCTTTGTCTCTGTCACCAGTGGTGATGCCAAATTAGTGTTCATAAGCCCACCTAGTATGCGCAGTCGCCTTCTATGCACGCATGTCTCTCTACGTTGGACACCTTGAAACTGATTCAAACACCTGGCAGAGGGTTTTAAAACTGCGTTTCATATATTTTTTGGTTTCCTTTGGGCAATATCCCACATTCGCATGGTGGAATGACCTTTGCCGATTTAAATTAGCCAACAGTTACATGCTATGTCAAATAAGTGAGCTCGAGGCTTGGGCTTTGGGGTTTGGTGTTGGCGTTGGCGTTGGCGCTACCTTGTGTGTTTGATGTTGGTGTATTGAACGGTGCTTATCCCTTGGTGCCGAGTATTAGGAGGTTGGCCCAAGGCCAATATAATATTTTTGGTGAAACTTTTGTTAACTAATTCATAAAACTTCTGCATAAAAGCAAAGGCCGAGGGGCCATTTTTAATTTTTGCCAAATTCACCAAATTTTTGCGAACAAAACAACTTTGTCTTTGCCCACCAGAATTAAACTTTTACCATTTCAAACCAATCCACCATTTTTTGCTAAAAAATACATCGAAACTCACTTTGAAGCTTGCGCGCAGGGACTTGTCTTATGCTTGAACAGTGTCGGGCACTTTCCGACACCTTCGCCATGCGTCATGAGCGAACACATATGCCTGAAAAGATAAATATTATTCAAAACGTTGATCCCCTATTACATAGGGTTCTAACATAGATCAAGCGAGATTTGTTCTACATTCATTTGTATTAACGTTTCGGAATCACCTCCAGTGTCCATACCCAACAACTCACCCTCTATAGAATTGAAGGCTTCTTCTAAAGAATTGGTCACTTTTTGGGCCTGTTCCTTGCCCAGGGCAATATTATGCTCCCAATCCTTCAACAAAATGTTACCTCTAGTCTGTTCTGGGAGGGTGAGTCTGGGAGAACCTGCCAAAACTCTGTCATTCGTGGCTATCACCGCCTCCTGGAAGGCGACTCGAGCCACTCCTGCATCTCTTTATATGACAGTAAGGTTCTCGGAAATCCGATGCATCAACAGACAATCCTCTCGGATTGTTCCCAGTTTGGCGAGCAAACTCTACTTTGTAGAAGAGATCTTGCTCCGAATCTGGGTCGCTCGGGATTTAAACCCCTCAACATCGATCACCCTTCTTTCCGCGATCTCTACCTGAGCTTGCAGCTCTACAATCATAGTCCTCTGTTGACCAGCCTGCACCCGATTGTCTCGGATCACCGAATGCGCTTGCTCCAACTTGGCTTTGAGCACTTCTATTTCCTTTTTATCAGCCAGTCGGGCCAGTTCTATTTCCCCGCTCACCTGACCTTTAGCGTTGTCTGCGGCCGAAGCTACTCTGGCTTCGAGAGTCTTGATCAGGCGATTTTTTCTTTTGAGCTGGTTTTTTAATACTCCGACCGAGAATTGATTCGTCGATGTGTACGCTCCTAGCGTTCCTGCGATCTCCGTGGTGAATTCCTCATTCTTTTTGTTCTTTCCATCGGTCATAACCTTGAATTTTTTAGCAGTCGATCCTTCATCCTGGTAAAACTCCCTTTTCACCACCACTTTTCTCTTTTTGTCAAAGAAGAACTCGTTTGGAGGAAGTTCTTCTGTTCTGATAGGCCTTAGTTCCTCATTGAAAATCCATCCTTCTTCTATATTTCCTTGCGTTGACTGCAAGGGGGTGACAGAAGTGATGGGTTCCCCAATCTGTTTCACTACCTTTCCTAAAGTGGCGACCGAGTCCTGCTTCTTCGGAGGTTCAGGGGTCTTCGTCTCATTTTTTGGATTCTGGGTCTCTGGCAGGTCCGGATTTTGTGCCTTTGCTTCGGGCTTCTTCGTTTTCTCCCCCTCGTTATGGTCTTTTCCTGATCCAGAAGTTACATTGTTGGGGCCTTCATCATCTTTCAGTTCTGTCTCAGCAACGCCCGAGCTCCCTCCTCGCAGCACCGCAGGAAGACATCTTCGTCTGTGCTCTTGAAATCTCAATACCGAGGCTGTGTCTTCGGGTGATAAAGATCAGATCTGAGCTAGCACTTCCTCATAAGATCTCTCCCCTCGGAAAATGTCATCCACAGATGAAAACTCATGTTCAAACCTCCTTAGCCCACTATTAGCCAAATGGTTGCTCACAATTTTCTGGGGATCATGTTTTTTATACTCAATGGAGACCAAACTCAGGTCTTCCAGGGCTGCAGCCTCAACTTTGGTGTGCCCGAAATCCAATAAAGAATAATAATTTAGCCGAACAGGAAAAAATGGCCACACCTTCTTTGAAGATGCTTTGAGTTCTTTACTCACCCCGCCAATCACTGTTTGTCGGGCGATCTCGCAACAAGCCAACTTGTCGGGGATGAACAGTGGTAATGCAAGCGGGGGAACGGTAGCTCCGAATACTCTGAAATAGGAGAACTCTGCCTCCACGTACCAGTCCACTATACCACTCAAATTTGCAGCAACGCTGTCCAAGATACGAGGTGGCGGATGACCAAAAATGGCGATGTGCAGGGGCACCATCACCCAGTTGAAAATTTCATAAATGAATTTGTCCGCTTTATTCTCCCACAGCTTGTCGTGATATTCATGCACGGGTTTTTCTTGGACTGGATTCCAAGCCCAGCTCATCAAAGGGAATGGTGTCATGGAACATACCGCGTCCATAATATAACCAGACATGAAAAATGAGGACGGTCTCCCACTTTCCTTCTGCTCCCGATACTCTGTGACCCGGTTGGCCAAGATGTCCGAGAGTATCTTTGCCCAGTTAAATGAGCAACCTTCTGCGACACGAAACATGATAGGCACCCACGCAATGTAGAAATGTGATGTGTCCTCTCGTCTGAATAATCGGCATGTCATCATTGCCACATACTTGTACTGTGGCTCCAACGAAGCGATTGACTAAACGCCCTGGTCATTTGCTCTGAATTTCGCGAAGCGCAAAACCCAATCTTTTATCAAACCGGGCATGGTTTTTTCATATTGAGTGCACTCCTTCTCTTTGAATTTCTCCAGGAATTCAGCATCATACGTGTATTCAGATGTTGTCGGGAGCTTATACATGGTTTGGATGTGCTCCGGTCTAAAAGTCCCGACCGTGACTTGTTGGTCGTTCATGATAGTTCTGGTGGGTAAGTCTCTGTGATCCAATGCCCATCAGATCATATCATAATATGGAAGCAACCGTGGTCTGGTTGCTACCTTGTGCATTCCAGATTGAACAACTATATTGTATTTAGTGTTCAAGTCGTCCTTTTCATTGTCGTCGGAGTCTGAATAATTCACCAAATCAGATTGCAGAATATCTGAAACAAACAACCAGCTAGGGACTGAATCAACACTCTGGGGAAAAGTGTCGGAGAAATTATCTGAGCCTTGTCCTCCAACCTCGATATTCGCCTTTTCTGCTTTCCGTGGAGCCATGGCTGAAACCTGCGTCTTCGCCCTTCTACGGTAGAACTGCGTATACATGCAGAAATTAGTTCACTCGGAAAATGAGGAGCTCTGCGTGCTTATGAAAAATGTTTTCATTATAATGAAATGAAACTCCTGTATATATTTGAAAATTCTGTACTTTTAGAAATAAGTATGTCAAATCGCAATTAGAAACAAATTTATTGCGTAAAATCCGATCTTATTATTCATGGATTGATCCTAATTCTCCATTAATGTCATCAATGTTTGGCGGTTTGACAATCAGTCGGAGTAGGGAGAGAGACGACTACCTTGGGAAACATGCAAGCCTCGAGGTGCGGGATATATTTTGCCTTATCCTAAATTATCAAATTTTACCACCTTTTATCAATTCCTCGTTGTTCTCTACTTCGTAGATTTTCTTTTAACATTTCGAGTCCCCAACTCGCGAGATCGCGAGGACCGAATTTGGCTTAATTAACAGTAATCGTGATTTGGAACATCATTAATTTTATAATCCATTTATTCTCTATATCACAACTCAGAACTTCGAAGGCAAGTTTCTGGGAGATTGGTATGCCGAGTCGCAAAACCGCGAGATGGAGATAATTAAGGCTCAATTAAGGGGAAGAAAATCTTAGATTAGGCGACTAAATAATCTTGCTATAATTACGTCGCGACTTCGTGAATCATGGTTTTAGACACCATAACTTTTGATAAGATAGCGCCGAGTGGCGAGACGCTGAGAACAAATATGACCATGGTTAGCTTTTTTGCCTTTAATCCTTGACCAGGGTTATCACAAAGTACCTCGTGTTCTCGACTCTCGTGGCTGTAAAAATAAAAAATTGGGTTTGACGAACGCCGAGGTGCGAAAACCCGACAACATCAAATCACGAGTTAAAATACTTTACCCTAGTTAAAGCCTTGGGCAAAAATTTGAAAACGACTTCGCCGTTTCGTGACGTGGGACGCCTGAACTCAAGGATTAAAGTATCCGACTTGCGAGACTCTGAAGTAAAACAAAAAAGAGCGAACATTCTTACGAAAGTGGATCTGTTTTGAAAGTAGAAAAAGCACCGCTGCCGATGCGACAAGGTGGCAGAATTTTCATTGTCTCGAGGGAAAAAATCAAAAGACCTTCTTTAGATTCCAAGTACCAAAAATCGAAAAATGTGAAGGGTAAAAAATAAAACAAGGGCGGCTCCAACACCAAGCATCACTAAAGATGAACCCATTTGATGCACTCTATGGGGGAAAGACAAACACACCAATAATCTGGGACAACCCATCTGATAGAGAAATAATTGGGCCAGAGTTTCTCAGGGAAATGGAAGAGAAATTGTTAAAGATTAAGAAAATTTTGAAGGTTGCCCAAGACAGGAAGAAAATCTATTCTGACAAAGGCAAAACCCATAGGGAGTTTAAAGTGGGTGATCATGTTTTCTTGAAGGTGAAATACAACAAAAGTTCCCTGAAGTTGGGAAACTGTTCCAAGTTGGAAGCCAAATATTGTGGACCGTTTGAAATTGTAGAAAGGATTGGACTAGTAGCTTATATGCTTTCATTTCCTACATGCATGACTATTCATAATCTATTTCATGTCTCATTGCTCAAGAAATATATACCCGATGTTAATCATGTGATTGATTGGAATGTGATTCAGGTGGAGCAGGAAGGCACTTTACAAGTGCATTCAGAGTGCATACTGGACCGGAAGAGCAAGCAACTCCAAAATCGAGCCATAGGGCTTGTAAAGTTCTAGTGGACCTGGTACGGTCCTAAGGACGCAACATGGGAGAATGAATATGTTATGCAAGAAAAATACCCGCATCTTTTTGAATATTTTGAAAAACTTGATGATGTTTTGTAATTAAGTTGCACCGAGGACAGTGAAAAAATAAGGGTAGGGGATTGTAATACCCCAAGGATGAGCCCCGGTTGTAATTATAAATGTAACATGTTTTGTAGGTTGGTGATCCAAGTGCTTAAAAGCTGGTAGGCTTATGTTTTTATTAGGCCGAGATCCTAGATGTTAAAGGCCAGGATCTTGTTTGGTACATGTAAATATTCATATTATTAATATAACAACATCGTTTTGTATAGACCGACCACGAAGAAAGAGTATTGGGGACTAAAATCCACTAGGTTGGGCAAGGGAGGAGGCTAAGAGATTGAGGAAAAAGGGATAATCTTAACAGCCTAATAAAATAATATATTATTATTCTAAAATATGTAAAGAGGATATTAATTTATCCTAAGTTCCTTTAGGGAGAGGAATGAGTTCCAAGTGGGGAGGAAAAGTGCTCCTCGAGAGTCAAGTGTCATCCAAAACACATGAAGATTTATGGGGGGCTCATTCTGACCATTCTCAACATTCAAGGGAGGATTCTTTCCATTTCGAACCATGTTGGCCATCTGGTACCCTAACTCACTGATGCATGGAGCAAGCACGCAGTGAGCCAGTCAACCATTGTTGAATTCCAAGACACACGAACCCCTGGAAAAAAACCAAATTGATACCCTCGTTGCACCTGTACCCTGGGGGTTGCCTGGGTTTTATCCTATCTGTACTAATTCCCACGTCCAGTTTTTGTTGTTTCCATCACCATGCCCATGTGTTGAGGAGAAGGAATGAAGAAGCAGGTTGCCAGGCTTGTGGATAGAAGAAGCAGGTTGTCAAGCCTGTGTGCAACTCTCTCCAGGTGAGAGAGTGTGATAAGGAAGTGAGTTCTCCTTGAGGGAGTCCAGTAGAATCTACAGATCTATGAGAATTCATGATCCAACCTGTTGTTGAAGCCCCATAAAGGGAGGTGTAGCAGTCAATGGACTGTGTGATAGTGAAGGTGTACACTCCCGGGGCGGGATAGGCATGTGGGGAATGAGAGTTTATGAGTTGTGGGCGTAAGTGGCTCCTTGGAGGAAATCCTTATTGTTGTATTGTGAAACTTCTCATTGTCCCTGCCTAGCCTAGGAATCCCTTGTCCGATGTAGTTTAGTCACAGCTCAGGGGTGACCCTGCTTAGAGTGAGGAGCAATGTGGTCTACAGCTAGGAGGTTCATGGAAGGTTTGCACACAATTGGTGTACTCCAATTACGAGATAAGTATCTTTTATGTACTTAAAGTTTAAATGATGCATTTTAGTGCATGTCTGTGATTCTTGTAATGTTATCTTGTGTTTCGTTGCATGCATGTTTTCATTTTGTCTCTATTTATTGTTGTTAAGTTTATATGTGAATATTTATGCAAAATATGTTTACTCGGTGATGATGCTCGGCCTGTTGGTGGTTGGGAAAGTTACAAATTGGTATTAGAGCATTATCTGGAGTAGCATGGCCCAACTTGGGTGGTCAAGGATGTTACAAATATCCACAAGTTGTTATGATTTTCAAATGATGGAGCACTTCCTCTACTTATATGAGGAAACCAAGAGCTTAACCGCTCTAAAATCCCCTAAAACAATAGAAAATCCATGATACAAGGTGGATAGGTCTAGGATGACCCCAACAAATTCCTCTAAGAAAATGATACAATGCTAAAACCTGAAAAAAACCTCCTAAAAATACAAACATGTGAGTGTAGAAAGATCAAGGAGGGTGACGACATCTCCAAATGGGGTGAAAAACTCCAAAATTCATGTCTCTCTCCCAAAAGGTTCAAGGTTTCATCAAAAGTAATGTCTCCTCATCAAGAAAGTCACATACAAAGTTGTCAACTCATCATCCAAGCTCTAGATCAACTCAAGCAAGTGTCATATCATCCTCAAGGTGATGTCCCATCACATGCATAACATCCTCAAGCTAGGGTATGATGTCATCAATGGAAAGGGCTCCATGACCTATCCAAAGAGGTGTACTATCATCATCAAGGGAAATTCCATCAAAGGGGGTTCATGGTGCAACATCCAATGTCCAAGGTGTGTTGGAGGGTGTCAAGAGGCCTGCCAAGTCATCTCAAAGTCCAACGCTCATCATCAAGGCTCCAATGTCCTCCATGAAGTGCAGAGGAAACATCACCAATGTCCTCCAAAGGACCATCTTAAGGGGTGCAACATCATCAATAAATGGCTTAGATAATCAAGTGATACCAACCATCATGGATACACGAGTCATTAGAATCATAAAAAGTGAGTCACAATTTAATGAAAAATCCACATACGTAATTCACATTAGGTATCTTCTTCAAACTTCACACTAGATTATGATTTTATGCAATTTTCCAAGCTTAAGTACAGGAGGACCATCATAGAATCCTATTATGTGTGTCGGTACCTAAGTAGAGGAATATATCTTGAGGAACCAATCAAATTGTAAGTGTGAGTGAGTGGCATGACTTGGGGTTTACTTCATGCTCATGGCGTCATTGACATGAAAGTCCATGTGAGGTTTCCATTTCCATGAACGCCTTTGTAGAGGGAGCATGTAATGCATTGAGTTATCCTTTCCCTAGCACTATTTCCTTCCACCCCTATCTTGCATGTTGACATTCATTTTGTTTCTTTGCAAGTCCCTTTTTAGGTTTATGCATTTATTACATTGGAATTCAATTAAGTCCTTTTCTTTAGGTATGCATTAGGACTTGGGGTGATGGTCTCATATTGAAGGGGTAGATCTCAAGCTAACTTGGATTTTTATTTATCATTTATATCTCATTATTTTATTTTGCATTTTTAATTTGTAACATATTATTTCCATCATTTCTTATAGTTGCATCAACCTTGAGCATTCAATCCCCTTCTTATCATAGGAGAATGAAATGCAAACCTTTTTGGGATACATGTAACAACCATTTACAAACGACGGGACAACGAATGGAAAGTGGATGGAAAGTTTTAAGTATGAAAAGGTATGGGTATGTTACCCCTATCAAGGTCTCCCATTTGTATTCATTTTCGCCAAGAGCGAGAACACTTGAATAGATTACATATGATGGCCACCAAGGTGAAATAAGGAAAAAATCATAAATTCCAAGCATAATTATTCATTATTTGAATTCAACCCATGATCATTACCTAAATGCCCAATAAATTAAATAAAAACACTTTGTATGAAACAATGGCTAATGTACCTCATGTGTGTTGGAACACCATCATCTGATGAGCATTTTGATCAAGTCAATGAGCTAAGAAATAATGAGGAAGAGGAATATGAGGGGCTACTTTCTATGGAGGATGACGGTCAATGTATTTGGGGCCACTATCTACAATGTGGATCATGAAGAATGATCTCCTCTAGTTACCCCTAGGTGAGAGGGGGTAACACATCATGCTTTTATGTATTGCTTTCCATTGTGTCAGGGTCTATGCCAATGTGAGATCCATCACTGCAATCCTCTACTCCATCAATATTTTCTCCACCACCTGTTTCATTGATTCAACTATGTTATTCATGCCATCAAACTTCGACGGCTCCTTCATTTATGTGCCAATCCCCTTGCATGTTCTTATTATTGTTCAACATCATGTGGACTACTCATGTTGTCCATTGTGCCACTGATTAATGGTAGCATCTAATTTTTTTGCATAGGAACACATTTTTCACTAACTTAACTCTTAATTATCCATTGGATTTATCTAATCCTTCCCATGCTCAATGGTAATATTATCCTTATTATCCAAGGAACATTTATCCAACACTTCTTCAACCAATTCCAAAAACCAGTTTCCATGTGTTCAATCCAAAGGTCGAATGACTCTATATGCCTCCTTTTCAAATGGCAATTGACATTTTTTTAGAATTAGAATAACATCATTATTAAATTCCCAATCAATCTCTAACAATGTAAGGTAGGGATCCTTGTCATATAGTATCTCAATGGAATCAAAGTTGGTATAAGTTTTGATTCCATTGAAATGATCCTCCATATGTTCCATCTATTCAATTAGAAAAATACACAACCAATTAGGCAATTACAGTTGCATCAATGAGAAGACCAAGTTATACCACCACATGGACTCCCAATATTTATTTGGAAATATGTTCAAATCCAAATTTAGATTGAGAAACTTCCTACACCTCATATCCTCTAATCAATTCATTCAATCATAATTCCTTTCTAGACCTTTTTCCTTTGCATGTGGTGTAGGGGTTGATAAACTATCTCTACGGGTGATCCCAATAATCACATAAGGACCCCATTCATATTAGCCACAACATCATTATCTTCTAGTTTCCATATGAACATTTTCATCCATCCTTGAACTTACTCTTATATTGACTATGCTGATAGAATCAAGCATTTACTCGATGGTTGGACTATAGATGATGAATTTTCCACCTCTACAACACCAACATCTCTCACATGGACACCTTCTTGCATCACCTCCACTACATTAAACATATAGTCTTATACTAAACTACATAAAACATTATCACCTTCTACAGAGTCCTACAGATAGGACCCTTATTCACAACTCCCACATCCACGCTAGTCTTGGCTCCACCCCAAGTAACAATATTAATGCCTGTATATGCATGATCCACATAATTTTTGCCAAGGATCCTTGGCTCAAAATTTACCATGTTCATACCACACTGCATTTTCTCTTGCACCTCCTATTTCTCAAACAACTCCAAATCATCCTTAGATTTATGCTTGATCTTTTTGTTGTTCCCACAACAAGGCTAGAATAGCTACAACCAATTCTATGCAATGTTCCCCACTTCATTAAAGTTGTAACACCACAGTAAAGGATGGTTGACATCAACATAAAACACTATGTTATATTGATTCTAATTATGGCCTCTATTCAAGACCTTAGATGACTCTACCATGTGCAATTTCTTCTCAAAACACTTAGTTTTTAATCATAAGTATGGTGAGGGTGTTAGCACATAATGTTGTAAGGTGGTTGTTTTCCTATGAAATGGACCCCTTTGGAGAAAAATGGCACAAAGTAGATTAAAAACCCACTTATCCTAAGTTTGGGATATCAGGACACATTGCGCTAAGAGATAAGAAGATCTGGGCACCCAAATCTAGAGCCAAGGATCGATTCTGGACCCTCCCCACCATTATACCCTTAACGAGGGGGGGTTCCGACATGATCGTTAAGTAGTAAGAATATCTAAGCAGCCAGGATCTACACACCCATATATACGGATAGGGTCCAATTTCAGACCCCCCCCCTCCCCCCCCCGCCCCCGTCGTTCTACCTTTAATGGGCGAGGGGGGGGGTCTGATATGAGGGTGCACAAGTTTCAACGACCGAGACTTAAGCGCCCAAATCGATGGCTGAGGTCTCATTATGAACCCCCCTTGTCATTCTTCCTTCAATGGGTGTGGGGGGGGGGGGTCCGATATGGGAAGTTTCGTGTGGGCCCCCCTAAATCCCCTTACTTTTTTCTCCTCCACTTACTGCCTTCACCTCTTGGTGACAAGTGTCCCCCACTCTGCCTCTCTTATTCTCCTATCACATATCCTGCTTCCCTCCTACCTTTCACCACCACACACCTGTCCACCACTCTCCCAGGTGTCATGTCCCCTTTTCCTTTGTCCCTCTTATCTCCCGACACCTATATGCCCATGCTCCATGCCACTTCCACCGGTGTCCTATCCATTTTCCCATGGCACTTCTCTTCTAGTGTCACAACCCCCGTGTCTCTGTTGCCTGGTGCTTCCACCTCAACACCCCTCGTCTCACCTTCACATTGTTGGTGCCATCAGCGTCCCTATCAGATCCTCGTCCACGTTCACAGGCCAATCCCCCTCATGGTAGTCCAGTGAAGTAGAAGTGGCCAAGGAAAGGCTGCCATGTTGTCCAAGAGAAGAGTTGACCAGGCCTTACCTAATCCTGATAAATCAATTATTAAGGTGGTTGGCGGTGGTTGAACGTTGTCTCCTTCCATAAATAGAAGGTCAGAAAGAGACAAAGCGAAAAAGGTGATTTTCAATCCAGCCTAACAAAGATTGCGTCTGACAACTGGATGCATAGGCAGTCTGATCGATGTCTGCATGCACAACCTGATAGGGAAACTTGCCTACATAAAGCATTGAACTCATGATATGATTGTGCCTTCGGCAGTTGAGCCAGCTCCTAGTATTTAGAGGCATTTTTTCCATTTTTGTTAGTGTCGATGCTTGAGCTAGGCTCCCGATTGTAATTTTTTTATGAAGCATTGGTTTTACTGGTTATGTATTATCATTTGAGACTTCTTGTTTAATGAAAGTCATCTTCTTTCCATCTCTCTGTAAACTCTGTATTAAGACACTCAGATTTGGAGGATCCAGTCAAGGGTTGCCATGTTGTAGGATGATGTATGGTTGATCACTACAACATTCACACTAGTTTTAGTCAGTTTCTTGCATTACCTTTCCCTCTCACATTGAATAGCTTGGAATTGGAGGATCCAGTCAAGTTGTTAGAATAGTATTGCGATGCTTGGAATTGGAGGATCCAGTCAAGTTGTTACAATAGTATTGCGATGCTTGGAATTGGAAGATCTAGTTTATCCATCACTGTGTTGTTGTAGCTGTGTCAGTTTGACATATTTCAGTGTCTTGTTTTTCTTCCCCAGGATGCTAGAAGGTCAGATGCCCATAGTAGTCTCTTTCATCTTCTCACCAAGTCTTCCATCTTCTCACCTTAAATTCAGCTTACTGACGAAAGTTAGATCAGGACCTCACCTACTCGTGCATGCCTGGCCCTATTTTCTGAGTTAAAACGATATTCTCCTAGGTCTACATCAATTCAACCATCTTAATTCAATTATCGTGACATATAAAACTGATGGGTATCATGCTTACTCCTGCCGCAATCCAGGAGTGATGTCTGGTGTCAACATTTATGGCATCGTTGCCGGGGACGAAGTTGAAGACTTTCCCCGGGGTTGAATGACATTGAGCCTCTGATTATGAAGGTGCATCAGGCATTAGAGCCCTCCAATATTGCTACTGTGCACCTGACGACTCCACTTTGGCGACTTCATTGATTCAAACCCACAGGCGACCCCATTGTTTCAACCATGGCTTCTAGAGGCAGACATACAAGGTCTACTCCACAGCTGCCTTTGGCGACACCTGAAACCAAGCCAAAGAAGATTAACAGAAAGGGAAAGGCCTTTGGAGGAGGTACTTCTACTATGAAACCATGTATTTCTGATGATTTTCATTATCCTATAAGAACTCCAACCCCTGCATCTCATTATGTTATATTTCCTTCTGTTGGAGTTTCCCAAAGTCTGAAGTTTGGGAGTGTTCCTACTGAGTTTTATCCTCCTGGTCTTGAATTGGAGGGAGAAAGACTTGTCACTCCCCTTTCTCCTAAGGTTGTACCCTAGTCCATACCTAGCACCTCAGAATATTTTCCTACCTCGGGTTTTACCAACCCCCCTCCTATTACTACTGCTACTGAAGAAAGGGAAACTTCTATCCCTTTAAGCCCTAAAGATCATTCTCCAAATTCGTTGCAGCTTCCCTTTCCTCCTGTCAGCCTACTTCCAGTTTCTCTTGGTCGAACCTATTATCCTCCACCTCTTATCCCTATGACAGGTGTTAATCCCCCTGTAAACAGAATGGATGCCATAGTGGCTTCCAGGTATGCCCCCTTAATCCTACCCCAGCCCATGAATCCTCTCTGTGTTGGAGATTACTTGAAGTATATGCCTAAATTCACTAGAGAGGAGGACATAACTACTGAAGAGAACCTTTCTACCTTCTATAGTTATGCAGACAACCTGAACATTGAAAATGAAGATGTTTGGATGAGAGTCTTCATTCAAAGCCTTGATGGTGAGGTTAGGAAATGGTTTAGGGGACTGACCCCTGGATCTATTGCTAGGATTGAAGATCTAGATAATGCCTTCTTGAGACAGTGGGGAGATAAAAAATATTTCATGTATTACATGACAGAGTTTGGGTCCTTGAAGAAAAAGGAAGGAGAGTTTATCTCTAACTTCTCCAAAAGATTCAATAAAATGTACAATAAGATCCCTGTTGAGATCAAGCCCACAGAAGCCTCTACCAAAATCTCTTATGCTAATGCATTTAACCCTGACTTTTGCCTCCTATTGAGAGAGAGAAGAGCTAGTTCCCTAGTTCAAATGCAATATGTGGCTATAGAAGTTGAATCTAATGTGTTGGCAGTTGACAGGCTCAGAAATAAGGTTGTTACAGACAGAAGAAAGGGAAGATCAAAGGCCTCAACCTTTGGTTCCATTGTGCCTCACCCTCAAGTGGATGAATTGACCAAGATGGTGAAATCTCTTTCTGCAGAGATGGATAAGAGAAAATTTGAGGGGAAGTAGACATACAGAAGTCCCCGAAACATTGATAATAGAGGCAACTTCAAGAGGCCAAATAATAATGTTCCTCAAATTCTCCTAAGAGAGCCCAGGAATAGAGACAGAGACAATCAGAAAATCAAAACTCCTCTTTAGAACAACCTGTTTGTTGTTGAGGAAGGAGATGAAATAGATGAGCTTGATCCTGAGATCCATTTTTTTGGAGACACCCCCCCCCCCCTTTTCCTCATTGGACTCAATCAACATATGAGGAGTCTCTCATGAACAACTAGCTCAATGAGCTGAGCAAGGGAGACAAGGCTAGCAACAACCAAAATAGATACAACCTTAGATCCAATAAGAAGATGGGAATGTCTGATGTTCCTGAGTATCCTACCAGAGCAAAGAAGGCTGCCAAATATATTGCAGACAACGACAAAGTTAATAAGACACAAACCCCTCCTCCAGTGGTCAAAGCCCATGTTCATGAAGTAAAAGAAATCCCAAAGCCCTCCTCCTCTTTTAATTTCGAGCATGAAATTCAGAAAATCAGAATCCCTGTACCCCTCTTTGAGCTGGTCAAACATGAATATTTCAAAAGGAGCCTCTCCAAGCTATTGTAGTTTGAACCCTCATACCATCCCACAGACTCAATCAACTTGCAAGATGAAAATCTTGCAGTAATCCTAGGTCCTATGGTAGAAGACAGAGATGATTCATCCCCTCCCTTCTAGACATCCCTGAACATACATGATAAGGTGTTGCATAACTGTTTGATGGATTCAGGGGCCTCCCATAATCTCATGCCTAAAAATATCATGGAAGAACTTGGGATGGAGGTCACAAAATATTACCATGACTTGTATTCTTTTGATTCAATAAGAGTCCAATGTCTAGGAGTCATCAAAGATTTAGTAGTGACTTTGTTCCAACTACCCATGAAGAGTGTGGTCATGGACATTATAGTGGTTGATGTTCCCCCCAAGTTTGGCATGTTGTTGCCAAGATCTTGGATAAAAATACTTGGGGGAACCCTGCAAATGGACCTCACCTATGCTACTATTCCAATGTTTGGGGGGGAACATAGAAGGTTATACAGAGAATCCCAATTGGCTTATATCATCAGTGATGAGACGAACCCCACCAACCATCCTATATTTTCCCTTGACACCGAATTGGGGTCCAGTTTACTACAACTCACTGACGCTCCCGAGTCTCCTCTAAAACTCAAAAAGCATCCCAATTCATGGATTTTCTCTCCCCACCTTTGTTTGGAAAAAAAAATTCGATGGAGCCTCCTCCAAGGAAGGTGTAGGTGTTGGAGTGGTGTTTTTCTCACCAGCCCAAGAGACCATAGCTCTACCTTGCAAATTAGAATTTGAGACTACCAATAATGTGGCAGAGTATGAAGCTCTTGTGTTGGGTTTGAGGGCTGAAAAGGACATGGGAATCAAAGAAGTGTTTGTTTTTGGAGATGCCGAGTTGGTTGTAAAGAAAGTCAGAAATATTTACCAAGCTAAGCATCTGAGGCTGAGATCTTATAGGAAAGAAGTGTGGGATTTAATAGACAGTTTATTCTTGGCTTTTAACATTTCATTCATCCCTAGAGAATATAATACAGTGGTTGATTCCTTAGCCGCTTCAGTAAGCAACTTCAAAGTGCCCCTTCCACCCAAGCTCCGGTACGATATAGAAGTAAAATACAGACCCTCTATACCAGACAATGTCAAGCATTGGAAGGTATTTGAGGATGATCTTGAAATCAAGAGGTTTCTGGAAACTATTGATGAATTTTCTGCATTACATATAGACCAGGACCATGAACCTGAAAGTAACTCACATGCTGATGTATTTGTAAAGAAAATTTCTAATCACAACATTGTGCAGTTACCCAACAATCACATTCCAAAGGGACTAGTCCCTTTGGAGAGGATTTTTGACGATAATGATGTACCAGTGAAAGCTAAAGGGTCGCTCAATGAGATTGACATATCTAAATGAAATATTGGCACAGAAACAAAGCCAAAGTTCATCAAATTTCCAAGCAGCCTGACAAGAGAATAGGGGGTCAGATATGTTGAGATTTTAAAGCAGTTTGTTGATGTGTTCGCCTGGACATACGAAGATCTTAGAAAATATGACATAGTTTTCACTGAGCATAAGATCCCACTGAAGGAAGATGCCAAACCATTTAGGCAGAATCTAAGACAGATCAATCCTATGTTGTTTCCTATCATGGAGAAAGAGGTAAAGAAATTGTTGGATTCCTATATCATTGTGCCTTTGAGGTATTCAAAGTGGGTGGCCAAATTGGTCCCAATGAGGAAGAAGAGTGGGGAAATCGGACTTTGTGTTGATTTCAGAAACCTGAACAGAAGCTCAAAGGAGGACAATTACCCCTTTCCCAAGATGGAACACATATTGCAAAGGGTAATAGGAGAATCCATAATTTCCATGATTGATGGCTTCTCTGGCTACAATCAGATTTTTGTCCTACTAGAGGACAAAGAAAAGACATCATTCACCACTCCTTGGGGTACATTCATGTATGTCAAAATGCCCTTTGGTTTGATGAATGCAGGGGCAACCTTTCAGCGAGCCATGGATATCGCTTTCATTGGAGAAAGGGACAAGTTCATGGTCATCTATCTAGATGACATCACAATCTTCTCCAAGTCTGACAGAGAGCACCGTGAACATTTAAAAAGGGTTTTCCTGAAGTGCAGGAAGTTTGGCCTCTCCTTAAACCCCAAGAAGTATTTGTTTGCCATGAAGGAGGGAAATTGTTGGGCCGCATAGTATTAGCTTAAGGGGTCATGATTGATCCCAAAAGAGTCGAATCAATCCAAACCCTATCACTACCGAGATCCAGAAAAGAAGTCCAGGATTTCCTGGGAAAAATTAGTTTTCTAAGGAGGTTTGTTTCCAACTTTGTTGAGATGGTAAAGCTTATAACAACCATGTTGAGGAAAGGAAATGAAGTTAAATGGATTGTTGAGTCTCGAAATTCCTTTGATCGAATAAAGAAATCCTTGATTTAATCTCATGTGCTTATTAGTCCCGATTACTCAAAGGATTTCCTTATTTTCTCTTTTGTTTCATTTGATATTGTTGCAGTTGTTTTATTCCAAAAAAATGATGAGGGTTTGAAGCAGCCCATTTATTTCTTCAGTCAGGCATTGAGAGATGCAGAGATCAAATATGACATTATGGAGAAGTAGGCTTATGCCTTTGTGAAAGCTCTCAAATCTTTCAGAGTCTATGTCTTGCATTCAAAAATCACTGCATATGTCCCTTTAGCTACTGTGAAGGAGATCCTCATTCAGCCAAACATAGACAGGAGGAGGAGCAGATGGATTGCCAAGATTCTTGAGTTTGATCTGGAAATAAATCCCACCAAGTTAGTTAAAGGGGAGGGTTTAGCCAAGCTACTGGCTGAATCCAATTGTAAGGCCTTGGGGTTTATCTTCATCAATGCTTACTTAGAAAATCAACAAGCTGAGTTGTCCAAAAAAATCTCCCAGGATGGTTTACCACTAGCAGAGTGCACCTGGTATAAAGACATTATATATTTTATGCTAGCATTAAAGCCTCTTGATGGAATAAGGAAGAGTAAGGCAAGAGCTTTAAATCTCAAAGTAGTAAGATATTTCCTTATTGATGAGGTCTTTCATTAGAGGGACCCTCTGGGAGTGCTTCTGAGATGTTTATTTCCACAAGAGGCACAAAGGGTTATGTTTGATTTTCATAGCAACCTATGTGGGGGCACCATTTCTGGAAGACCACGGCTACAAAATTATCAAGGTTGGTTACTATTGGCCCACCTTATTCACTGTTGTCTGCATAAAGGTCAAAGCCTGCATCAAATGCCAAAATTTCTCAGGAAATCAGCAACTCAAGTCTCTACCACTAAAGCCTATAGTAGCTTCAACACCCTTTCAATGGGGGTTGGACTTCATTGGAGAGATTCATACTCCTTCAAGTGGTCAGCACAGATGGATATTGACTACAACAAATTATTTCACCAAGTGGATTGAAGTTATCCCCACCAGGAGTGATTCACACAAATTTATCATCAGCTTCCTGGAGGATATCATAGCAAGGTTTGGTTGTCCCAGCAGAATTGTCATTGATAATGTCGCGTCTTTTAAGTCTGAGCCTCTGGTTAGGTTCTGTGAGAAGTTTGAGATTGCACTGATTCATTCCACTCCCTATTATCCTCGAGGAAATGGACTGGCAGAGTCTTCCAATAAAATTCTGATCAATCTCATTAAAAGAATATTGGAAGATAATAAGAAGGCTTGGGATTCAAAACTTAAATTCGCTCTATGGGCTAATCGAGTGATAGCCAAGAGGTCCTTAGGCACCTCCCCTTTTCAACTTTTTTATGGGACAAAAGCTGTATTTCCCACTCAGTTGGCTATACCTGTAGCCAAATTCTTTCAAGATTATGAACAGGAGCCAAACAATATGGTTAGAAGAATTCATCAACTGGTGGAAGTGAAACAGACCAAAGAGTAGGCAATGGACAAAGTCCATGATCAACAGCAAAAGATCAAGAAGGCCTTTGACAGGAAGGTCAGAAAAAGGGAATTTGAGCTGGGAGATCTAGTGCTTAAGTGGGATGCACCCAGGAAAGACAGAGGGAAACACAACAAGTTTGACGCCCTCTAGATTGGTCCCTTCAAGATCTCTGAAGTATTCTTGAACAACACCTATAGGTTGTAGGATTTGGAGGGCGAATAATTTTTTAATGGCCCAGTGAATGGGCATTTCCTGAAGAAATGTTTCATTTGAGCCTTAAGTGGCTCTTTTGTTGTTGTTAATATTGTTTTATGTCTGTTTTCAGTTTCAATAAGGGACTCCATAGCCCAACAGTAAGGCATTGAAGCTGCAAAAATAGTTACTGGCTTCTCACAGGGAGCAAGACATCCCCCATGGAGCCTAATGTTAGCACATAATGTTGTAAGGTGGTTGTTTTCTTAAGAAACAGACCCCTCTGGCAAAAAATGGCACAAAGTGGATTAAAAACCCACTTATCCTAATTTTGGGGCGTCAGGGCGCATCATGCTAAGAGGTAAGCAGATATGGGCGACCAATATCTATGCGCCCAAATCTACGGCCAAGGATCGATTCTAGACCCTCCCCACCATTCTACTCTTAACGAGGGGGGGGGGAGGGGGGGTCTGACATGATGGTTAAGCAGTAAGCATATCTAGGCAGCCAAGATTTACGCACCCAGATCTACGAACAGGGTCCAATTCCAAACCCCACCCTCCATTGTTCTGCCTTTAATGGGCGGGGGGGGGTCCGATATGAGGGTACGCAAGTTTCAACAACTGAGATTTAAGCGC
>ML780120.1:333962-362818 GCA_009831015.1 Picea engelmannii
TCTAAGGTATGAATGGAACTATGCCAACAAAGATGCCCTAGAATGAATCAACAAGCCTTCAATGTTGGATCCAATATAAACACAAGAGGTCCCTATAGAGGTATTGAATATGATAGTTGCATGTTTCCCAAGATCATGGAAGAGGTGGAAGTTCAATATGTGTTGCTAGTTCAAGTTTTTCCCTACAAAGGAGGGTTTCAAAGATATTTTTTTCGAAGAATCCAAAAAAAGCAATATACTCTACAAAGAGGAATTGAATGGTATAAATACAGAAGGGAATAACCTCAAGGTGTAGGTTTAAATTAGGTTATCCATTGAATGGTCCAAGTCATGTGGAATAGTTGCATCACACAATTTGACTCAATATTATAGGTTTGTTAGCATTATGATGCAGATTATCAAGACCAAAATGCCTATTTGTTAGGCATGTTGCAAAATAAATATGCACTACCCTTTTAGGAATCTATGACAAACTTTCCACCAAGAGAGTGGGTGGGGTTAAGGAAGTTTGATTCACTTTGACTCTATTAATAGCAACCCAAAATGGATTTGGGTTATCATGGACCTGTAATGATGAATCATAAGTAATTATAGACTCGTTGTGGAGTTTTTACCTCCCTTTCAACCCTTAAAGTTAGGAAACACACCAAACAAGTGCCTCGAGGGTTAAAGAAAACAAAATCAGTGACCAAGGGATAGGGATAGAGAGAGAGAAGGAAGCCATGGGTCCTAGAAAAGTGCAAGGCATCCCTGAGAGGTCACACATCTAGGCTAAGGTAAGGGGACTCTTTAAATTCTTGCAAACATAATATCCAAATCAGAAACAATATCACGTACCCTTTGGACCATGTATAACCCCAAAAATTCCATGATCCTACCTTCCTTGTGAAATTTCAATATGGAAATCCATTATCTCCTCATCTCCTAGGCTCACACAGAAGACAAAGGTGTTTAGAGAGGTCACATTGTGTACCTTGGGTATGAAACATTTGTTTAAGGTTGTATTATTGAATTAATTATAAGAATATTCCACATTAGGAGTCAAATAAGAGATAAGGCATGTGGGTGGAAACTAGGAGTAGTGATCCATGAGGATCTAAGGAACACTCATAGAAGATCCAGGGAGATCCAGAATGTCCACAGAGGTCCTAAAGGATCCATAAATGCTCAAAATTCAAGTATCCCAAATTCTCTAAAAAATGGCATCAGTGGATAGAGCTCATTGTCAGCTTTCCAACAACACAAATGAAGCCTCAAACGAAGCTCATATCCAAAAGTTATAAGTAGTCAAGTTCAGGTCAAACTTGGGTAGAAGTCAAAGGTCAAAGTTAGATGATGACATAAACATGGTATAGGATGACATCAACATGTGATGCGGCAGCACCAGAGGCTTCCATGTGTCACACGGATTTGGTATTTTCAAGCATACATGTGGACCAATAAAAAGATTCCAAGTGTCATTTGTACGATGACATGGCAATATGATGTTAGCAGTCCAATTGGTGATGATGTGGAAGATGACAGAGATGACACATGTCACCACTGCAAGGGTGACATGTGGCATGATCCAAAGGCGTATAAATGGCACCATTCATTGGTTGACAAGTGGTAAGGATCAGCCAATGAGAATATACCACGTGACAACCTCCCATTGAGCAATAATGATTGAAGACATTCCAAAAACTGATTGAACCCCCCAAAAAAAAATTGAACCTAGACATCTTAACAACAAATCCAATGAACTACTAATCAAGTTAGTGCATGTGACTTAACTTCTATGTGACATTGAATATATATATTTACCAACTATATATATATTACATTGTTCAAACAAGCGGGAAAAACGCGAGAGCTTAGCCCTCAACCCATGCTTCTTATGCAAGAGATGGAACCAAGTCCCTAGATTCACGCATGGAATCCAACTTCCATACCATTTATAACAACAAATACATGTGTCACTATAGTTATAACAATATAACAAAGTTCTTTAATATATATGCTACTAATTTTATGCCACGGGAATGGTTAATAAATTCTTGTAATAAATATTTATAATATGGTTTTTAAAACCATATCCCAATGCTCCAACGAATATACTATGTTTAGTATATGGTTTAAACAAACAATTAAGTGGGTTTTTAATTATCCAATGTTATGCCACGAGTTTTTTTTATGTAGTTATAACTATATATTAAAAGAGGAAAGGTCCATGAATTTGAACTCGAGACCTTCCACCCCATATTCTAGCATTTCTAGCAATGTGCCCACGCCCAATTTGTTAAATGAGCATCAAAATTAATTAATTTGTTACAATTGTAACAAAAAAGGTGCCACTAGTATAAAAAGACCCCTTTCCTCCATGTAACGGGACAAGAATTCAAGGAGAGAATTCTAGAGAGGATTTTGGAGAGAACTCCAATTGGATGAGAGCATAAGGAAAGTTGGGAATCAACTTGTCCTTGGGAGAGATTTAGCACATTTTGTATGAATTCTTATGTAAGAGAGGGTTTCATGAGCATTTTGAAGAAACATAGATTTGTTTATAGTCAAATTTCTCATATTTCTGAAAGAAATTCAGCGATGGAGTCTATTTGAGCATCTGAGCTATGAATTTGAAGGATGTCTTCTTTTAATTGGAATATGTAATTTATTTCATATTCCTTCTTCAACCCATTTCGAAATATGTACATCATCATTCTGCAAGCCACCTCAATAGGTCCTTAAAACAATCAATATTGAAGTCGGTTAGATACTGCATGTAAATAAATAAGGAATAAGTAATATCTAAAAAGGAATTTTTTAGATCAAGTGGTATCAGAGAAGGTATTTTGATCCCCCTTATTTGAGAGAAGTGTTATCAGAGAAATTTTTTACATGTTTTTGCAAGTTATTGGTGTGATGAGGTTTAAAAACTCAGATTGGTGAATATATTGAAGGCTCTTTTAAAGAGGACAAGATAGGTAAAGCCTTTATAAAATTGAGGCTGCAAAAAGATATTAATCGGAAAATCCAATGAGAGAATGACGAGTTGAGGATGCAGTTGCAAGCTCTTGAGGAAGAGAAGCAATGGCTAGAGCATCAACTGTTATGTCATGAATACTTTCATAGAAGTATCTTTCATGATTTGGAAAAGAAGTTGCAGTTATGGGCCCCATTCCATCAAGTAAAGAATGAGAAATATTCAATGAAAGTAAAGGAAAAGTTGTTGGCACAATACCATGCAACTGAGCAGATGGAGAAGCCAAAGTCTCCTGTGCACAAGATTCCATCACCTATTAAAGGATTACAAGCAACAACCAAGGTAAAGGAAAGACCTCATTATGTAGGCTTAGGATATGAGGAAGTTGGAGAATGTTCAAAGACAGATGAAGAGGCTCAGCCATAACAAGTTCTTGGTCCTAGTAAAGGGCTGAGGGATGGAAGACAATCCATGTATGTGCAAGATAATCCCTATAAGAGGAATGCTAAAGAAAATGGATCATATTTCCAGAAGGGAAATAAAGTATGTTTCTCTTATTGTAATAAGAGTGGACGTCGAATTAACAAGTGTTGGACACTTCATTCACACTTATGTCTGAAGCATAACACGAGAGATGAGAAATCACTTGCAAGAAGGTAAGTAACAACAACTCCAAGTGAAGATATTAGTAAATAACACTTCTTGATGGCTAGTCTTGGCAAGGTGATTTACGAAGACATCGAAGAATGGTTCATGGACAATGGCTCATCTCGCCACATGACAAGTATGAGATCCGTGTTTCTAACATTCTCAAAATTTGACACAGATTGCTATGTTGCATCTGGAACCAACACTAGGCAAGAAATTAGAGGATATGGATATGTGAGATTCCATCTCAGGTCGGGAGGATTTCTGGGGATTAAAAATGTGCTATATGTTCCAGACCTAAAGGCTAACCTACTCTTAGTTGCATCATTTGAAGATGATGTCTATGTAGTTACATTTCAGGATGGTCAAGTACTTGTGCATTCAAGGGAGGTTACCCCAGATACAACTATAGTACTTTGTGTTCGCAGAGAGAGGATGTATAGGTTACTGGGAAGACATACAATATGGAAAAACTGTTTCTTAGAATCATATTCTGCATCAAATTCAATGTCAGATTCAGCGTTAGTGTCAGAGGCATTGCTAGAGGTAGAAAGCTGCGAGACTCCTCCCAGTACAATGGGAATGATAACTCCATAAGAAAACCATTTGAAAACATTATTGTATAAATGTATATTGTTTGTATAGTATGTATATGTAAATATTTTGGTAAAGTGTGTTTAAGGCTTGTGAGCCACTCATTGTAAATTATAAGAGTGAGAGGAACTCTATAAAATTTCCATATGGCCACCTTGTATGAGTGAGAGGAATTTTGTAAGAGAGTCTTACCACCTTATATTATTATAGAGTGAGAGAAATATTGAAGGTATTTCTAAGCCTTTTTCAACAGCAGTGAAGAAAATTGTATTGTCTCGTCATCAACTAAAGACTACATTTGGATTGAATTCTCTAGTCAACATTCTTTATTCTGAAGAACTGTAAGTGAAGGAACATAAGAATGTAGGAAGTTGGAACATGTATATCAAGAGCTTATCAACAATAATTGACAACAAGACTACATATGGATTGAATTGTCTGGTCAACATTATTAATTCTGAAGAACTGTAAGTGGAGGAACAAAAGGATGTAGGCAGTTGGAACATGTAGATCAAGAGCTCAACAATAGTAATTGTCAGCAAGACTACATATGGATCAAATTGTTTGGTCAATATTCTTGATTCTGAAGAACTGTAAGTGAAGGAACAAAATAATGTAGATAGTTGGAGAATGTAGATCAAGAGTAGGAAGAGCATCGAAAGAATGAAAAACTTCCTAGACATGATAAGAGGTATATACTTAAAGATATATATACCCATTCTATGTCATGTTCATGGATGTATACCTTGAAAAAAAACAATCAAGGAAGGTACAAATGATAATAATACAAGAAGAATTGGTCTTCAAGGAAGGAGTGACAATGGAAAAAGTATTCATTCATGGACTTATACAGATACATCAACAATACAAGAATAGGGAGTCCAAATGGGAAAGGCATAGATCAACATTCAACATGGCTTCAAATTGGCTTCAACAAAGGAGATGGAAGGGAATGTTGAAATACAAGATTCAGATATTACATAGATTCAATGAATGCATGATTTTATTATGCAAGAATCTATAAGTCAAGAACCAAAGCTACATATATTAGCTACAGTACCAGAGGCCAGAGTCAGAGCTATGTTCCAGAGAAGAAAACAAAGATACATTGATCTGATATCGAATATCTGAGGTCAATAAAAAATGAGAAAATGAGTACATAATGTTCAACAAGATGGAAGAGTGAAGAAGCTTCATCACTAATTTATTGATCAGAGCATTTCAGTAAGATGGAAGAATGAGTTATATTTGTCATCACTAAGTTTTTGAATATTAATACTTTTGGATGTTCAAAAGTTCTTCAATGGGAAGGTGTGATCCAGGAGGATCTAAGGGATGCTCACAGAAGATCCAGAGAGATCTAGAATGTCCACATAGGTCCTAGAGGATCCATAAATGTTCAAAATTCATGTATCCCAAATGATCTAAAACCATGACATCAATGCATAGAGCTCATCGTCAGCTTTCCAACGATGTAAACGATGCCTCAAACAGATCTCATATGAAAAAGTTATAAATTGTCAAAGTTCAGGTCAAACTTGGGAAAAATCGAAGGTCAAAGTTAGATGATGATGTCAACATGGTACAATATGACATCAACATGTGATGTGGCAACACCAAAGGTTTCCACGTGTCACACATATTTTCCATTTTTGGGCATACATGTGGACTAATAAAAATATGCCACATGTCATCTGTATGATGACATGGTAGTCTGACATCAACAATCCAGTTGGCGATGACGTGATAGATGATAGAGGTGACACATGTTACCACTACAAGGGTGACATGTGGCATGATCCATAGGTGTACAGGTGGCACCGTTCGTTAGTTGACAAGTGGCAAGGATCAACCAATGAGAGGCTACCATGTGGCAGGCTCCCATTGACCAATAATGGTTGAAGACATTCAAAAAATTGGTTCAGCCCAAAGGGAATCGAACCCGGGCATATCGACAACAAATCCAACATACTACCAATCAAGCTAGTGAATGTGACTTAACTATTATGTGGCATTGAACATATATATATATATATATATATATATATATATATATATATATATATATATATATATATAGAGAGAGAGAGAGAGAGAGAGAGAGAGAGAGAGAGAGTTGGTACATTGTTCAAACCAACGGAAAAAGGGGCAAGAGCTTAGCCCTCGACCCATGATTCTCATGCAAGAGATGGGACCAAGTCCCTAGATTCACGCATGGAAGCCAATGTCCATACCATTTATAATAACGAATACATGTGTTATATTGTTCTAACAATATTGTTATAAAAACATAACAAAGTTCTTTAATATATATGCCACGGGAATGGTTAATAAATTCTTGTAATAAATATTTATAATATGGTTTTTAAAACCATATCCGAAGGCGCCAACGAATATACTATGTTTAGAATATGGTTTAAACAAACAATTAAGTGGGTTTCTAATTATCCAATGTTATGCCACGAGTTTTTTGCATATAGTTATAACTATATGTTAAAAGGGAGAAGGTTTGCAGCTTTGAACTCGCGACCTTCCACCCTATATTCTATCATTTCTACCAATGCGTTTGTTATCACTATAACAATTTTTATATGGAATCCAAGTTTCAGTACTTAGCGAGAGGCTAAACCAGTGTAGATTCACGATAAACTAGAGGACGGGGCCATATCTAGTGGAAGGAGGCTAAGTCTAGCGGAGTGTGGAGTTGATGGGACCCGGCGGTCCACAGATCGCAAGTGCCGCAGATCAACGATCATGGATCATTTTGGGAGGAGAACTAGCACGGAGATTAAAATTTCTGAGTAGGCACGAAATTCCAACCTTGGTTTCCCGTAAAGATACGTGGCATCCTCAGATGCATTTTGGGGGGAAAAGAGAGTGAACTCGAAACCACTCCATCAGACCCTGAAATCACGTGTTAAGTGTCATTAAATGTGTCAAATCCAAGGGTTGCATGTGGAAAGGAAACTTGAAGGACAGACAAATCATCTCGAGACACTTGTTTATATACCATTCGTCCGCGTAATGCCAAATAAGTGCCACCAAATAACCGATTTAAGACTCATCATTGGAAATCAATGGTCGAACATGATAAACCGTTATCCCTGTAAGGACTTTCGTCAGTAGCCCATGATTAGTACTCGATGGCAATTGTTACTCAAAACATAAGTGAAATTAATCTATTTTGGGTAATTGATAGTTTATTCCAGAGTGGGATAATTGTAAATCAAATCACTCTTCCAATTCATGTACAGTTGAGGGAAATAGGCTCGTGTTCCCTGGAAAACCAAATGGGGCTAAGGAGAAAGATCCAACGGTTTTCAACAAACCAGAAAATTCATATAACATGACAGTGATATCAAGTAAAAAGAGAGAAAGGCATGATGTGCGACTCCTGACAACAAAATTTTATGCAAATCTATGGATGAACCAAGACCAAGTGAAGAAATTAGGTTGAATCCTATTATGAAAGATTTGATCATTAATGGATATGCAGATGGACATTGCATGCAAGTTGGCTAGAGAAAAAGGAAAAAGCAACGGAAGGAAGAAGCTAAAGCTGGAAAAGTTAAAGGTATTGAAGAGGACTAGCCTAGTTGTCTTGACAGGTTAAAGGAAGAGATTGAAAAGCTAAAATGAAAAATTCATGACGGGCTAAATTGAGTTCATTTCAGGGAATCTTGTGATTTTGTAGACAGGTGTCATTTAGGGTAAGGATCTCAAATATTTCGGTTTTATGTTTGTAACGTTCCCTAGAAAGTAGGAGTTCAGTTTTGGTACGTTACTCCCTTTGTAACCGATATCTATTTTTTGAATCTTGGAGAATATGATCCATTTTGGGTCTCATATGTAATTTATCTATATATATTGTTAAAAAGATAAATGAAGGGTTCGACTGGCCAGACAAGAGCCTGCCCTTGTAGCAGGAAAACTTTGTGATTTCTTATGGATTTTAATATAATAAGAGAAGGTTTTCTTAGATAGTCAAGATTCATCATGGTGTTGATGTTCAATATGTTTTCTTGTATTTCATATTCATGAATGTGCTTTTATGATAGCGATAATATTTAAGCAAAAGAAAAAACTCACCTTGTCGATGCTCTTTCTCATATTGATTATACTTGTTATGTGTTTATTGGTTCCTGGTTCAGAATTTACCCTGGATTGGTGCTCTATTTTTAGTAGCCAACCTTTATGTTTCTTCTTCTAAAGGTATACCAAGAGATTCGTCCCTAGTTAGACTCCTCTTGTCATAGTGGTCTTTCCTCTCTTTTCCCACTTCCATCTCATATTACTTATTTGACTAAACACCATGCCTAGTTTTCCTTTGTTCCCTCTAGAATACATAGCTTATAAATATTTGTACGATTTCAGGAATTGACCCCATTTCCCAATGCCCCTACCCTCTAGTTTTTTCCTACCACTTTTAAAATTTATCTTATTACAGAATTTGACCTCTGTCTATGCATTGCCAAATCTTTTAAGTATTTTCAATAGCTATATGCATGAGAGAGCCCTCTTTGGTTGGAAGGGTCAGAATCCAACCTAAAGTTGGTTGAAACGATTACCTTTGTCGTTTGTTTATCAACCAGATAAAATTTACAGAGTGCTAACATTATGGCGTTGTTGTTGGGGAACGAAGGTGAAATATTCCTTGGGAGAAACAACAAAGTTCAGATTTGAGTATTGACGGTGAAACATATTCAGACACAAAAAGGTTGTACATCATTCACTTGGTGACTCCATTTCCAAGAATCTAGAATTCAAAATTTTTACGGAGACTCCACTGTCCAAAGACTCAGTAGCTTGAATATTTTATTGACGACTCCACTCAAGCTTCAAATACGATTTAGAGACTCCACTGGAAGGTGAGATCCCTTAGCAGAGGTATGAAAGGACATCATGGAAGAAAATAAGTACCTAAAGTTGAGTTTTTTCCAAGACATAATATTTTTTTTTATTAATTAAATTTTGTCATTTCCTGAACATGCTAAACAATTTTTTCTTCACCTGGTGCATTCAAATGATGATCATGAGAATCTTGCAATTGTATATCCTCCTCTTAAACTTATACATACATCTCCTCAGTTTATCACTGATTTTTATCAAAATATCCCATATGAGCCATGTGATAACCATAACCAAGTTGATGAGCCTCATGAAACCAAGGCTGATATTTCACCTCATGTACTTGATCCAACACCCTCCAAGACTCAGCATAGATACAAACCCTTAAAATTACCTCACATCCTTCATGATTTTCCTCCAAAGCACTATAAGTACCTACCTGTGTTTGATGGAGAACCTAATATCATCACAGCTGAAAAACACATCCAAGACTTTGAGCATTTTATAGATTTGTTTGAGATTCACCATGATGATGTTTGTATAAGAGCCTTCTCTCAATCCTTGAAAGGAGATACCAAAGAATGGTTTAAACATTTGCAGCCAAAGACAATTAGCTCATGGGAAGAATGAAGAGTGTTTTTTCGGAGTTTTGGGTCAAGAGGAAATCTTTGGATCTACAACTTACAGAGTTCTATGCCTTAAAGAGGCAGAGTAATGAAACTATTTCTACATTCAATAGAAAGTTTTCCAGTATTTATTACAATTTTCCCAATGAAATTCAACCCACTAAAGCTGCTACCAGTCTCCAGTATGCCACTACTCTTCATTCAGATTTATCTTTACTCCTGATGGAAAGAAGACCTAAGTCCTTACAACAAATATTTAATGATGCTCAGGAGATTCAATACAATATCCAAGCATGTGAACAGATTCGAAATGAAGGGTTAGATGCTCAAGAACATGAAAGTGAATATGAACATAAAACAATTGATTGACATCTTGAACATAGAGTTGATAATATCATAGGTCCTCTTGAACTTTTAAATGCTAATGATTTTGAAAAGGATTGTATTCCACTTATTGAAAGAGAGGCTGATAATGTAGCTTCTGATCCACCCCATGATAAGCATGGAGTTGATTGTTTTATATATTCATTTATAGATAGTCAAGAAGATGAGTTTGCAAATCAGTATGTTGAAGAGCGGGTTGATGTTCCAAGTTCATTCTTGTTAGATGACATTGTAAACGTTGTTGATTTGACTATATATGATGAATATAATGATGATTGTGATGTTGACTTCCCAGAACAACTAGTTTCATGTTCTCTATCAGAAAATGTTCCTTTTCAATAGTATATTGAGGGCAATCAGCTTACATATCATAGTTACAAAGAAGAAAGTTATGAACCAACTGAAGGAAATCCTTTACCTTTATGTTTTCCTTCATTTAAATTGTTGAAAGAGAATTCTAAGACCATCATTGAAGCAAAGGGAGGTGTGATGATGCCAAACCACGATGATTTACTGGAAAAAATTAACAGGGAATTACAACCATTGGTCGAAAATGAAGTGTGTTTAGTAATCCAAAGAAAGTGGAAAATGTGCATATGAAAGTAGTAAAGAAAATGAAGAATATTTTGAATCGGGTGGAAGAACCTTTCCATTGTTCTTTGCTTCTTTCAGATTGTTGAAGAAAAATGTTAATAATGTTTCAGAACAGAAACCCTCCAGGCATGATGTTGAATCTGAAGAGAGCAGTGGAATTGCAAATTAAAACTATCTCCCATTATGTTTTTTTCCTTTGAATGGTTAAAAGAAAATCATGAGAAAAAAGAGAAAGTTGATCAAATAATTGTTGTCAAAAGTCGTTTTCCTTCTCCTGAACTTGATGAGGATATTCAACAAGATCTCCAAGAAAACAAAGTACTTCAAAACTGTTTTCCTTCCCCTACGAATGATGTGGTTGTTCAAATTCTAAGTGGATTGGACATGGATGAGGGATTTGAAACCCCATCTATGGAGACTTTAAGAAATGAACAAACAAATGACATAGAGTTTCAGGGAAGAAACAAAACAGTGTATGTCATGATTCAATCAGAAATGCATAAAGATCATAAAGAAGCAGTTGTTTTATTTAATTCCTTTGAAGATTATGGTTATGAAAATGTTCTCAGAACTGAAGAAGTAGAACAAAGACAACAAACACTTGTGAAGGAGGCATTTCCTTCTATTTTGGTTCATCAAAAAGAAATGTTTGCTCATGTGTTTCATGACCCTGTGGCATGCTATATGGAGAGTTTTAACAATCGGAATTTATAGCTTAGGATGGGATGTAAGCTTAGAAATAAAGATGATGGTTAGTCAACGTCAACATTAGATATGGATTGCTTGCTACTAGAGAGTTTATTCCAGTCAACACTATCTTATGATTCAGAAGATTGTTATTTTCAGTAGTCTCAACAGATGTTTCATCTTCTTGGTGGCAATTAATTGGTTCAATCACATGAAAGCAAGAATGCAATGAAAAGAGTGAAACACAATTGTTGTTTTGTGCATGTTTTAGAGGATCCATTTGCAGTTTTTTTGGAGGAAGTAAACATTCCTAATGTTTTTGAATCTTTGAGATTTGAATTCACATGTAAATTCTTGAATAAATTATCAATAAACAGGCTTTGGAGCAAGCGTGCACAAAGAAACCAAACAGTAGATAAATGCTTGCATGGTTGCATTGGCATTATGATTTCATTTGATTGGAAGATCATTTCAGAAGTTAGGGTAGGTAGGTACGAATGAGCTTGATAATCAAGCATTTTCAAGTTTAGATTTTCAAATAAAGTGTTCAGTTAGATTTTAGCAGTATATCCAATGTTCAGTCTCCATGTGAAAGCAGTGGACAGACTTCAGTTTTCAGCAGACATTGGTGACAGGTCAAAACAAGGTACACACCCATTTTGGGATCAGCTCGATGGATAAGGCACAGGGTCTATGCATTCTTTGCTACCTCGTAGGGAGGATACCATCCCCAGTTGGAGCCCATGTTATCACTATAATAATTTTTATATGAAATCCAAGTTTTGGTACTTAGCGAGAGGGTAAAATGGTGTAGAGACGTGATAAACTGGAGGACGAGGCCATATCTACAAAAAGGAGGCTAAGTCTAGCGGAAGTGCGGAGTTGATGGGACCCAATGGTCCACAGATCGCAAGCGCCACAGATCAACAGTCAAGGATCATTTCGGGTGGAGAACTAGCGTGGAGGTTAAAATGTCTGAGCGGGCCCGAAATTCAAACCGTGGTTTCCCGTAAACATACGTGGCATCCTCAGATGCATTTTGGGGGGAAAAGTGGGTGATCTCGAAACCACTCCTTCACACCTCAAAATCACGTGTTAAGTGTCATTAAATGTGTCAAATCCAAGGGTCACATGTGGGAAGGAAACTTGACGACCAGTTAAATCATCTCGAGACACTTGTTTAGATACCATTCGTCCACGCAATGCTAAGTAAGCGCTACCAAATAACCGATTTAAGACTCATCATTGGAAATCGATGGTCGAACATGATAATTCATTATCCCTGTAAGGACTTTCATCAGTAGCCCATGATTAGTACTCGATGGTGACTGTTACTCAAAACACGGGTGAAATTACTCTCTTTTGGGTAATTGACAGTTTATTCCAGAGAAGGATAACTTCAAATAGAATCACTCTTCCAATTCATGTACAAATGAGGGAAATAGGCTTGTGTTCCATGACAAACAAAAGGGGGTTGAGGAGAAAGATCTAGTGATTTTCAACAAACTAGGAAATTCAAATAATATGACAGGGATATCAAGTAAAAAGAGAGAAAGGCATGTTGTGTGACTCTTGAAAACAAAATTTCACGCAAAATCTGTGGATGAACCAGGACCAGGCAAAGAAATCAGGTTGAATCCTATTATGAAAGACTTGATCATTAATGGATATGCAGATGGACACTGCATGGACGCTGGCGAGAGCAAAAGGAAAAAGCGACAGAAGGAGGAAGCTAAAGATGGAACAATTAAAGGTATTGAAGAGGACCATCCTAGTTGGCTTGACACGTTAAAGAAAGAGATTGAAAAGCTAAAATGAAAAATTCATGACGGGCTAAATCGAGTTCATTTCAGGGAATCTTGTGATTTTGTAGATAAGTGGCATTCGGGGTAAGGATCTCAAATATTTCGGTTTTCTGTTTGTAATGTTCCCTAGAAAGTAGGAGTTTAGTTTTGGTACGTTACTCCCTCTGTAACCGATATCTATTTTTGGAATCTTGGAGAAGATGATCCGTTTTGGGTCTCATATGTAATTTATCTATATATACTATTAAAAAGATAAATGAAGGGTTCGATTGGCCGGAGAAGGGCCTGCCCTTGTAGTAGGAAAACTTTGTGATTTCTTATGGATTTTAATATAAGGAGAGAAGGTTTTCTTAGATAGCCTAGATTCATCATGGTGTTGATGTTCAATATGTTTTCTTGTATTTCATATTCACGAATGTGTTTTTCTGCTAGCGATAATCTTTAAGCACAAGAAAAAATTCACCTTGATGGTGCTCTTTCTCATATTGATTATACTTGTTATGTGTTTATTGGTTCCTGGTTCATAATTCACCCTGGATTGGTGCTCTGTTTTCAGTAGCCAACCTTTATGTTTCTTCTTCTAAAGCTATACCAAGAGATTCGTCCCCAGTTAGACGCCTCTTGTCATAGTGGTCTTTCCTCTCTTTTCCCACTGCCATCTCATATTACTTATTTGGCTGAACACCATGCCTAGTTTGCCTCTGTTCCCTCTGGAATAAATAGCTTATAAATCTTCGTATGATTTCAGGAATTGACCCCATTTCCCAATGGCCCTGCCCTCTAGTTTTGTCCTACCACTTTTAAAATTTATCTTATTATAGAATCTGACCTCTATGTGTGCATTGCCAAATATTTTGAGTATTTTCAATAGCTATATGCATGAGAGATCCCTCTCTGATTGGAAGGGTTAGAATCCAACCTAAAGTTGGTTGAAACCATTACCTCTGTCGTTTTTCTATCAGTGGGACAAAATTTACAGAGTCCTAACAACGCCCACACCCAATTTGTTAATTGGGCATCAAAATTAATGTATTTGTTACAATTGTAAAAAAAAAAGATGTCATTAAGGGGTTATAAAAAGACCCATTTCCTCTATGTAATGGGACACAAATTCGAGGACAAAATTCTAGAGAGGATTTTGGAGAGAAATCCAATTCGATGAGAGGATAAGGAAAGTTGGGAATCAACTTCTCCTTGGGAGTGATTTAGAACATTTTGTATGAATTATTATGTAAGAGAGTGTTTCTTGAGCACTTTGAAGAAACATAGACTTGTTTATAGTCAAATTTCTCATCTTTTCGCAAGGAATTCAATGGTGGAGTCTATTTGAGCATCCGAGCTATGAATTTGAAGAAAGTTTTCTTTTAATTTGTATATGTAATTTATTTCATATGCCTTCTTCAATCCATTTCGAATTATGTACATCATCATTCTGCAAGCCACCTAAACACATCCTTAAAACAATCAATACCGAAGCCGGTTAGATATTGCATGTAAATAATTAAGGAATATGTAATATCTAAAAATGAATTTTCCAGATCAAGTAGCCAACAATAATTTTTTTCCATGCAATCGAGAGTAGGAGTCGTTGGAGTTGGTCTAGGAAAGGGCACTAGGATTAGTTTAGGAATGGGCATTTGGGTTGGTTTAGGAATGGGAACTAGGATTGGTTGAGTGTTTAATACTTTTGGAGTTTTTCCCTTGCATTTTAGACTTGTGTATTTTTTCCCTTCTATACAACATTCACCCAGCCTTCACCACCTCTCAAGAACGAGGCCATAGAAGCATAACCTTGCACATTCTCAAAAGCATGAAATTATGTATTTTCCACTTTATCCATTTGGGGGAATTCCTTAATTATATGGTTTAGGCTTTTACACTTGAAATATATGTTTGGGAGATTGATGTAATGCATTGTTGGTGAATCAAGTTCCCCTCCCACCCAAATGTACAAAAAATCCTTGAGATATTTGCACAAAATTTACTCCTAGGAATTCCCTATTCTATGTCAATGGGTTGAATAATATCGTATCCCCATGGCATATAAGTTTCTAATTGGTGTAGAAATGTGCTCCAATAAATCCTATAATTGCATGGGTATTCCCTGGAATTCTACCCATATTAGGAAGTGTAATTGGGTGGCTTCATTGGGAATACTCCAAGTGATTAGACAAGGAAAACCAAGATATTTTGACACATCTAAAATATGTGATTACCCACTTCATGACAATGACTTCCTGAAATGAGAATTTTAAAAATCCTTTGGATAGGTTGCACATGGTTGTGCAAATCCACCCATGGGTTCCTCGGGACTCCTTAACCTACATCTTAATCATAGACTCTAGTATTATATAAACTATGAAATAGCCTAATAGGGTATATCATTTCAATTTTTCACAAATAGAGTCATATCTATAATTTGAAATATTAGTAGCAAATTCATCATGTGGGATGTAATTACCCCATGGACAACCTTTAGGATGAACTTCCATGAAGCCTTCAATGGCATCATGATTTTCAGTTCTTCCTTCTTCCATAGTTCCTTCTCGTGGCTTTATTGAAACAATGAGGTCTTATCCTATGAATAGACATCTTGGAATACCCCAAGGAAATCTCTTTGAATGGATTTTGGTGACAATTCCACTATCACCTTAGCAAAGCCTCCCTCACTTTGGGATTGATACTTCTCCAACCCAAGGGAGTTATCACAAAATATAAATAGATTTATCTTTAACCTCTTGTACTTTGAAATTGCAATGGAGTTCAAAATAAATGGTAAAAAAAAAATATATCAAGGAAAACATTTAAAATGGTTTAAATCACTATTCATGGGTGCCAACATTCACTAGGATAGAAGTCAAGCTACATATTTAATATGGGAATCAAATTAGAAATAGTCATGTGAAATCAAATATATCATTACAGATTATAATGATATTGATGATGGACGATTGTAAATATATAATATGACCCATACAACCACAACAAAATGTAAGATACAAGCAAGTAAATCAATCAATATTCTATTTATTAGAGTGCTAGAGAAAGTACAATATGAGTAATCAAAGTCACTAGATTACAAGATAGTGTGAGAACACATGGTTGCTAGGAAATAACACAATTTAAGAAACATAATGATGACTCCCCTACTTACAAAGAGTATCGAAGTGATTGACAAGGAGAATATGGGGGGTGGATTTGGTCCATATGTGCATACACATATAAAGTACTGTGTGTGCTCAATGTTTGACTGAGATGTACTAGATAAATATATAATTTAACAGAAGAAAATAGGGGTACATTTAATATACTAATATGTGCATGTGTGTAGTGTGCCTCGCATGTTCGACCACTACTTCCTTCTGCTCCCATTATATGTTAACCCTTTATAGGGATGGAACCTTGGTCGATGGGGGTGAGAATATCATCATTCCTCACCATTAGTATCAAGTCGTTTGGGCAATAAATTTGGTAGGCCTTAAGGTTGGGGGAGGGGTTTGGTCAATATATACCAACACATTGATAGTGTAATACATGCCTCACAAGTTAGACCACAACCTTTGAATACCCCCATGGCTAATTTAAGGCATTGGGTAAATATACCATGTTATGGAAACCTCACATGTTCGATCACTACTTTTGGCTATATTAAGGTGTTGATAAATATATCATTTGGAAGGGCCTAAGGAGAACATATGTGTGTGTGGGTGAATTGAGTCGTTCAATATATACATATTTTAAAAAACAAAACAAAGAAAACATAACTTCATGTTGGTGATGAAAAAGAAAAATGATATAAATAATGGGTAAGGTTCAATTGTAGCATGACATCAGATGGGTGACGGTAAAGATTAATGAGAGAGAAAATAATTGTTGTGTAGGTTTTATGTGTAGAGCATATAGTTCCTTGCAGAAGGTATGTACTATGCAGATATCATTGATCGTGAAGGACTGTACAAACAAGATGGTTGTTAAATAACAAGGCTTTGACACACGACAAAATGCCGCTTACTTTCTGGTAAGTGGTCCTACAATTTTTATCTATAACCATTTCATATGGCATCTGATAAGGGGCACTCATTCCTACCCCTCTTCCTGATCACATTTTTGATAGAAATCCAAAATGAATGTGCTTTTGAATATCACTCCAATTACAAACCACAATTTTACCCACCACAAACTATAATTTTAGAGAAACATCAAAACTTTGAATTGACTAAAAAAAACTAAAATTACAATTAAATATGTGATTTTAACCATAATTACAAAATTACAAAATACTAAAAGAGATCATAAAAAATAAAACCATCCAAGTACCAACTATACAACACAACTTCATATTAATGATAAAATAAAGTCACCATTTTAAAATCATATCTCATCCCCTTTATAGAGATCCACTTGAGTGGACTCAAGTCACAAGCTATTAGTGTATCTCGCTTGAGGGTTGTTAGATATACTCTTAGGTTATAGTGGCAACTAGTAAACTTAATTTTGATTGAGATTAACCCAAATCAAACTTACCAATTACAGATTCCCATAATTTAAAAAAAAAAAAACCATGACTTCCTTTTATGAAGTCATGGCATGTGCAAAGCTTTACCGTTCTTATCCCTTTAATAATGAAATGGAAGGAAACAATGAGCATGACATGAGGTTGATGCAAGCCCTATTCCAATTTCCATTCTCATCTTTGTCCGTGCACGTGCATTGCATGTGTGAGTTGGGTGACAATGACAATGTCATGGCATCCTTATCCGTGGTAGCCTGCCTGCCTGCCTGCCACGTGTACATATGGCCGCAAGTCCCTAGAGAGAGAGTTGGACTGTGGTATGCTGCAGCCTGCACTGCCTCTGCCTACATCAGCTTGAATTGAGTTGGAATCAAGTTCGGGTGATGTGCAACGGGTTGGAATCAAGTTCGGGGGATGCGGAAAACAGAAGTGGGGAAGGTCCTTTAATTATTGGCCTTCCATGGCTGGGCCTCAATTCGCCTTCCGATTCCTCGCGCTCTTTGTCTGCACCGCAGTTTTTGACAGCAGCATACCAGCTGTCCTGTCCCGACTGCGCTGGACTTCTGTCGCCACATAAATCACCCTTCATCACAATTAGCTCGCCTCTTCTGGTCATTCTGACGATCTCATCCTCTTCTGCTCATTGCCTCGTTTCTTAATTCCATCGACTCCATTAATGCTCTGTCTATGCTTTGCAGTCCATAGAATTGTAAGCTTTCTGCCCAAAGTTATGAGAAGGTAGAAGGATCAGTTGGTGAACTCAAAGCTCAATTCCAGCTAGCATGGGGAATCCCCTCAAGGAAAGTTCCAGAGGTGCTAGAATTAAAGTTTGGGGATCAGACGACCTGAGCATGGCAGATGATAACAGTAGAAATGGGGATGAGCCTGAGTCTTGCAGACCTATGGATATGTTTTTTGGATTTATGGAAGAAGACCCACTAGTTATGGGCATCTCCAAATACTGTAATGGCCCCCAGAGTGATGATCCGGGCATGGAATCAGACGTTATCGATGGTTCCAAGCCTCACAATATCCCTGGCTTAGAAGATCAGTATCAGATACTAGAGGTATAGTATATTGTGTGCGAATATCAAAAGAAAGTTTTCCATTTTTATGTGTTTGAATTTTTGTTTGAAAGTTTTTTTAAGAGTAGGGTATGTATATTTTCATAGATTTTACTAGTCAAATGGTTGGGAGGAGAGTGTCTCATACACCAATTTAGTATATGGCTTGGCCGTGACCTTAAAAATAGATTATTATTATATACACCTTGACTGGGTATGACGGTTAAGAACATGTCAAATCCAAAAAGATAGGGTATGTATACCTCCTTAAACTTGACCGTGACCTTAAAATTAGATTATTATTATTCTTGCTAATTCTGTGGTCTGTGATGTGCAGAGATACAGTTCAGATTATTATTATTCTTGCTAATTCTGTGGTCTGTGATGTGCAGAGATACAGTTCTTGCCCGTCTAGTGTTGCAGAAAGGACGCTGAGGAACGAAACAGTTAAAGCTCTGGAGATGGCCAGGGGAAATTGTACTGTGTGTGTTTTTAAGCATTATGATGAAGATCTCAAACGCAGAGGGGCCTGCCTAGTCCAGAGGACGGTGATGAACTACCTTAGACAGACAGGCTACAACGCAGCAATCTGCAAGTCTCAGTTCAAATACATGGCTGGAGGTTTTCCTCGTGGGGGTGAGAAAAACATGATCACTTGCTTTTCAACTTTCTTTATTGTGGACATTCAGTGATGAAAATCTTTTTTTCTACTTCTTGCAGGCGACTACGAGTACATGGACGTGATCTTGACGAGCACAAATTCAGGCAGAGGCATTCGTTTGTTTGTGGACTTGGATTTCAGAACGCAGTTTGAGATAGCGAGACCAAGCGAGGAATACAGTGCCCTCCTTGGGTTGGTTCCTAAGATATATGTGGGGAGTGGCGATACATTGCAGTCCATTGTAAAGATAATGTGCGAAGCTGTGAAGAATTCATTGAAGAGGAAGAAAATGCACCTTCCCCCATGGAGAAAATACAAGTACATGCACTCCATGTGGTTTGCTCCCTACAACCGAACAACCCCTCCTTCTCTGAACGGCCATGAAGAGACAAAGAGCAGAGAAAATCGCCATGAATACCAGATGGCAATCGAATCAAAAGAAAAACAGCGATCTCAATTACCGTGTGATTCTGTTTTAGATGGAAAGATGGTGGAGCAGAAAACGGGTTGTGCAGTGAGTAGGAATGCATTAGTGGATTGGAAGCCGCCTGCGGTGGCTGCAAATCCGGCAATGGACAAGCGTCGATCGAAGGTGTCAGGCTTAGCGAGTGCTTTGAAGGAGGCGCATCTCACTTCCTTTCCTGGAGATTTTGTCAGCTTGTCTGTGTTTTGACAAGTGTGCAGGTTGAACAGATCGAAGCCCATCTCGACAATAACCATGATGAGGCTTCCAGGGGTGGATTTTTTTTTATATGTTTAAGCTCGATCGCTGAAGATTGATGTTTTGGGGATCAAATCAGAAGATGAACATGATCTAAAAAAAATATTAGACAACGGTAGATCCACACTATACCGCAATTGTATGTTTTTTTTCGAAGATCGAGGAGGATGGAGATGTTGCAGAAGTGCCTTCTCCAGCGGAAATTTACTACAAGGGGAGGATCTAGATGTCCACAGCTAATGATAGATCTAACCTAGAAATTGCAGTTTTTTAAGTTGCAGAGGAACTACTCAAAATTGTAATTTGAAGAGTAAATCAAACCCTAACGTCACAATTTTAAGAGTAAATCAAACCCTAACATCCAAATAAATCATGCAAATTTCACTGCGGGAATTTCAGAAATCTGAAGCCTAGTTCGTCTATTTTTCAAATCAAAAATTACTTTCATCTTTGTAGATTTGGATCATTGGTGGGCTTAGTTACAAAATTGACTGTTGATTTCGTGACTGGCCTTTGCATAACCAGAATCTACAATTGTGTTAAGCTCGAACCTTTCATTTCGTGACTCGCCCTTGCATAACCAGAATCTACAATTGTGTTAAGGTAAAATCTTTCATGGTTAAGCTCAAATCTTTCCACTATATTCAAACTTCGTAATCCTTTTCGGTCTTATACGTATACTTATATCTCAAACAGTCCGAGAAGAGCATATTACAGTAAAACAACACTACGTAATTCATCTGCTCATCACCCTATTTCTGGAAGTGGTCCAGTTGAATTGTATGGCGTTTGGTTTTTATCATATCACCGAGTCTATTTTTTTCCTGAGAACTTTGATTTCTCAAATAAATCTGAAAGCACTGACCCATTTTTAAGATAACTGGATTCTGAGTAAGTACATTTTACACAAAAGTAACGTTAACCTCATTCCATTTTTACAATGCTATTTATAAATAGAGAAATCGAATAAAAATATCAATTTAAAATAAAAGTATACATCTGCAAGATCTCTAACCACTTTATTTATATATATATATATATAATCATTTTATTATATATATAGCTTGAGTGGACCTAATGGTTAAGAACATGTGTGTCATTTTAAGAGGTCTAGCTTGGCCGTGACCTTAAAAATAGATTATTATTATATATATTATTCATGGTTATTTGTATTTTCTCAAAATGAAATATATAAAGACTTTGTTGTGAAATATATAAGAACTTTGTTGTTGATTTGATACTCAAGAAACAAAACCAGGTTAAAAATAAATAAAAAGTCAATTTGTAAGTTTGTAATTCTTTAAAAAAAATCTGGTATGTCTCAAAAGTTTATTAGTTTTTAAAATCTAGTATGTCTTAAAAATAAAAATAAATCATAGAAAGTTTAATGTAAGCTTGCTTATCATATTGATACTCAGGGGTAAGAACACCCAATTCTATGGAATCAGAAAAAAGAGAATTTAAACTAGGAATCATAAACAAATTAAATTAGAGGGTGGTCTTTTGCTATTGGAATATGAAATCCAGAAGCTTCACTTGGAGCTGCACATCATTTAACTTAAGGAGGATTTCATGATGAGTTTCATTCTTTTCCACCATAATTTTTCTCAATAGCATTTTTAAGTGCCAATAGAGATTAATGGAATCAACTTGATGAGGTTTCATGATGAGCTTCATTCCTTTCTTTTATCACATTAGATTGTCTTGGGTCTTTTAGTTTGTTTTCATTCCTTTTAAGCTTTAGATTTTATTTTTTTTTGTTAAAGTTTCATCCCTTTATGAGTTTATATTTGGTAGGACCCTTTAGATAATTAAAGTTTTGAGTTTTAGCTCTAGTTTGATCCTTGAACCATTTTAGCTCATGGCTTATTTTTTGGTCCCTTTCATGACTTGTCCCTAGGTTGATCCCTCCCATGATTAGACTGAAGTGACACGCCTCTCTCCTCATTCATGACCTCATAAGCATGTCTCATCATCCTCTCTTACCTATCCAATCATTTTTTGAAATGGAAACGTTGCCTACTCATCAGGCAGTTCCGTAGCGCCTATCTAGTTCACCAAACTCCCACCTCAAGTCATGATTTCCACGACTGATGTCATGTCCCTTGTTTTCAGTGCCAGCAGTTAGTTAAAGATTCTTTCCATATCTTGCATTTACGAGCCCTTGTAACAATTTATAATTTTGAAAGGCTCAATAATGATGTGTTGCGCAAATTCACAGGTTCTGATTAGGTGACAACAAGGCAACCAAGTTTGAGATTGAAGTGGGTTCAATGGCCGAAGTTTTCGCAATCTCATCCTAAGATTTCGTTGAAGATTCTAACAGGTGTCTTCTCCACATGTATCTCGCGTTGCCCCCCAAAAGCATATTAAATGCAAGATATGGAAAGAATCTTTAACTAAAAGAATCTTTAACTAAAGGGCTCGTAAATGCAAGATATGGAAAGAATCTTAATTTTCACAAGAAATTTGCGCTCGAGTTTTGGTTTGCCAAGTTTGCATAGTCGTAAGGGACTCATCTTTGCATGATAGCCTTGTCTTCTTTCCTTTTCAAACCTGTATCTTCATTGCCTGTGTCTAAGTCAGTTTATTTCTTCCTGCCTTAGCCATTGAAATCGCAAGCCTGTAAATAGCTTATCCTCTGTGTATGCATTGCGCTACCCAGAGGTGCTGCTTAAACCCTCTCTGTCTCCCTTTCTTCCTTTCATCATTGGAGTTTAGTGTTTTTTACTCATTGCAAAGAGCCAATTTCGGATTGCCCCTCACTGTTTATACTCCAGAATATTTGTACAAGCCTAAGGGTATAATTCCTAAAGTCGAGCTTGGCTTACTAGCATCAGTTTGTCTAAAAGGGTCAACCTTATATATTTGAAGCTCGATTCAAAGCCTTCCTAGTCATTACCATCCCTTAAGCCTCTTAAAATCCCTCATTCTGAACCATGGAGACTCCTCAATCGAGGAAGACACACAAAGGTGGCAAGGTGGTTAAGATAGAACCGGTGGACATGCATCTTTTTGATACAGAGCCCATGGCAAGAGAGGTCTTTCAAAGAGTAGGGTGCCTCTCTTTCTGTCAGAACATGCAAAGAGACCATCCAGAGGTAGCAAGACAGTTTGCATTACAGTTTGATGGAAGGAAAACCAAGGTTGGGGATTTGGAGTTTGAGGTGACTGAAGCCTCTATCTCAGCTACAACGGGGATCCCCATTATAGGTGAAAAGTGGTTCAAAGCCATGGCTTTGAGTTCAGCCTATGCAAAAGATCTCTTTAAACATGAATATCAAGCCAATGATTTGTCTAAAAGTATGCCAAGGAGTCAATTGATTGAACAATTTGACAGATTATTGAAGATCGTACAGAGATATTTTACTTGTGAAGGGAGATTTAACACATTGTACCAGTACCATATAAGGTTGTTGCTACATTTTACTGGTAAGGTTGAGATGAATATTCCCTATTACTTGATGAGGAGTATGGGTAAGATGTCAGACAGAATACAAGCCAAATCTAAAGATGTGGATTCTATCATTTTCCACTCTGGATTAATCAAAATGCTAGTCTGAGGAATTGGGTAAGAAAGATATTTCATGGGAGCATTTTGTTGTTACCACTCATTTCAAGTTGGATCTAGCACCAACTCCTTAATCACAGAAGGCAAGTCCTTTGTTACCCACCAGTGCTACTAAAGTAGGGACCAGTAGGAAGAGAAAGGGCAGAGCCCTTGTTCAAGTTTCAGAGATCAGCAAGCAGGTCATAGAAGCTAAGGAGGAAGTTTTTCCTTCTCCACACAGAGATTTTTCATCACCTCCTCCACTAGGGTTAGAAGAGGTTCTTTCTTCTACCAAAGCTACATCCAAAAGAGGGAAGAAGCTTATATTTCCCTCTTCTCCTCTAGCAATCAAAATCAAGGGTAAAAGACCTTTCACAAGGTCATCAATTCCTAAGGAGGTTTTCAAAGAGCAGTCTTTACCAGAAACCCCTATTCAAAAGAAGAAGGGTAAAGGCATTGAAAATCCTGTGGAAGAAAAACAAGAAGCCCCTATATAGAAAGGTAAAGGTATTAAAAGACCTTTGGAGAGAAAAGATGAAGCCTCTATGAAAGACCTTGAGGAGCCTGTGATAAGAAATGAATAAACCCATGTGCAGAGGAAGAAGAATAAAAGTAAATCCATCAAAGAACTTGATGAGGTAGACAAGACACTTCCCATGCAAGAGGAAGAGGAGTCTGAGAAAAGTCCTATTGAGACTGTGCATGCCATTTTTCCTCCTAACAGTCAGACCTACAAAAGACTTATCAAGCAGCTTAGAGATGCAAGAAAAGAAATATCTCGTCTTAAAGCAGAAGATAAGTTCCACTTGGCTTAGATGACATAGCTCATGGATGGCTATAGTCACACCCTTGACTTGGCAAGGTTTGCAGCAAGAAAGGCCCAACCCCTTCATAGATAGTTAAAGAATCTTTATAGGCAAAACATAGGCTTTCAGTCTCAGAATAGGAAGCTAAAGGCTGAGCTGAAGCACTTTCAAGATGAGGTAGCCCAAAGAAATTTACAAGTGTTGGATGAAGCTACCACTGAGGATGACAAACCAGTAGCTAAGGAGAGAAAAACTACACTAAAGAATCATGTCAATGCTAAGAAGAAGAAGTTTGTTGTGTCAATTGAAGATCCTCTTTCTACCAGAAAGAGTGTGAGGTTAAGTGTCAAAATGACAAAATAGTTGGTAAAAGGTAAGCCCCATTTTTGAGGATGGTTCCTTTTTGGGAGGGTTAACTGATATGCAAATATTATCTCTGCCATCTATACAGGCTTCTAAGCGTTTAACTATCTGGGTTTTGAGTTTTTGTTAAGTGCTAGCTTCCCCCAATGGTAAAAGGCACTACCTATTGTACAGTCAAGGCAGTTAATTAAAATGGTTTTTCCACCATGAAAGACCATAAATTTCTCTATGCATGTTCAAGATTGAAGGCACTGCGTTTTTGGCAATGCTATCCAAACCTGTACACAAACGCAGTGTAAGTGGCACTACCTAATATTGGACAGAGAATAGAGTTGGCACATAGACACATCATAAGTAGTGCTACCTAATATTGGGCAAAGAACAGAATTGGCACACAGGCGCAACACATGGGCACTACCTACAGGCGCTACCTAATATTTCACAGAGGGTAAAGGTTAGCACACATATGCTACACAAATGCGCTACCTTTTCTCCTTGTAGTGCACTACCCATATTTTCTACCCAAGGAACATGCTAACAAACACCAAGGATCTAGGAGGACCAAGCTAACCACTTTGGGATAAATTAATGATGGAGAAGGTTGTGGAAACATCAGCTGGCATCATGAAGACAACCACATGCTTTGAAATACACATGGAAAAMAAGGAGTTGCGCAACAAAAGGGAATCAATTCAGTTTRAAGTTTAGTTGGATWAGTCACCAACATTTTCTTGTTTTATAGCATAGGTGGTTAGATAARTTGTTAKAGCAAATAAATGTTTAGATTTTTTCAAGGGAAGGAGGCCAGCTCGTATCTCCAGTTGTTGCCTCCATTTTTGTTATAAATAGATAGATCAATTGCATTAGTAGGTTCMGATGGTTGAGYAAGGCTCCCTTATACTGTAATATTTTGATAAAGTAACTCTGATCTAGYGATGTACTGGACTTAAGACTTTTTGACAAATAGAAATCAGCTTCTCTTTCAGCTTATTTGCTTCTRATGCTAAATGTTCATTCTTTGAATGATTCACATGAATGATTGTGGTGATGTTATGATGGATGTTTGATCATTATGTTATCATGATGTTTATTTAGCTTCCTTAGTTTCTCAGTTCAAGAAGATATTGTATTAAGAAACTTTCCTCCTTAGGCTTTTTTGGACCTGATGTTTACAGCAGCCCCTACACTTCTCTCATTCAAGTCTTCCCTCTATTCATACTTACTCCCAAACTACTAATTGAAGTTAGCCAAGACCTTAATTGCTAGTGCATGCTAGCCCTGTTATCTAAGTTAGAATATTATCATTTGAGTCCTTTTTCCATTTGACCCTTTAAACACCCTTACATTCACTTATAACTTGATGGGTATTGGGTTTGCCTTCCATGCAATCTAAAGGTGACTCCTAGTGATAACACTTTCCACCATCATTTTTAAGTGCCAATAGAGATTAATGGTTTTGAAGTATGGGGACTCTCATGCCTACATAGAGACATGATCATAATGTGGATCCTCTAAATCTTCAAAACAAACCACCTCACAAAAATCTTGTTGTTTAGAGAAATATTATTAAAATAATAATAATAATAATAATATTTTATAATTTTCCCCGGATGGGGTGTTAGCGCGTCCATCGTGGCAGGAAGGAGGGGTTGGCACAAGCCACCACCGCATGGAGGCACGTGATGAGCCCATGCTGCAGCTCGCCACCCTCCATGAAGTTTAAATGTGATCTACGGAGGCATGAGGAGGCATTAATGCCGCATTCAAGCGGGCCTCCCAAGTGTTTTAGTATGTCCTGGCTCACGATGTATGTTATTTTCTTCCGCCTAGTGTTCGCAAGGCTTCTCTTGTCGAAGCACAGGCCGAACGACATTCCTGCTCCACTCCGGCACTAGACGCTTCTTGCCTACCTTTTCACTCACACTGGGCACATAATGACCCGGTCGAGGGGAAGGCTGAAGCGGGGCTCTCCCTGGAGGCCCCGTCGGCCCCCGGTCACGCCTCCTAATTCGCCTTCAGGCTGTCCCTCCCCTCGTCCTCAGTCGGAACCTCCCGCTACTCTCCCACAAGATCCGATGGTCGCTTCCATGGCTACCACCTCCCGCTCGCCAATCCCCCACTCGCACCACCTACACGACCCCTTGGTGAAGTTCCATCCCCCTGCACCAATCCTTGGCCCAAGAGGCGGCCCTCCTCCTCAGAGCGTGCCTAAGCGAGCTGATCCACATACAAATGGCTCTTTCGACACGCTGCATTTTAGAGACCGGTTGCTCATCATACAGGACCTAGTTTTCGACCTCAGAAAGGAAATGGCCGATCTCAATTATCACCTCCAAGCCACAGATGAAAAGGTGGCGAGCTGCCTCCAGCTTCTATCCTCCATGCAGGTGGCTCTGACCCAGGAACCGGTCGAAGCTATGCCAGGGGAGGCACCCGCCGCAGCCACAGATGAAGGACCTCACAGGGCTCAGCATTCAGACGACAGGGAACCGGCGAAGACGGAGCACGACAACCGAGATGAATAAATTGAGCGCGACGAAGCAGGCGAGCCAACATACGATCCAACCTACATTGAAGAAGAGCCTTGGCCAGGGGACCTACCTCCCATGTGGCCAACCTTCCTGCCAGGTGTATAGATCCTATGTTTTTTTTATGTAGACCTATTAGTCTCCTGATCTTAGCTGTTGATCAGTTTGAACATGCTTTTTATTAGCTTAGTTTATGACTCTTTGAACCCTGAACTGGATGGGAAGGCTGGACTGGTTTCCCCTTTGTTGGGGCAGTCCAGCCTTTGCACTTTCGGACATGGTTGTATTTTGATGCTTGACTGCAGTTATAGAAGGAATTAATATAATTTTCTTTCTTATTTACAAAAAAAAATAAAATATATTTTATAATTTTTAAAAACTAAATAAAGCCAACAAATACTTAGATTTATCACAATAATCAAAATATATATTTTTTAATGTGTAGAACTTTATCTTTATATACGTGTGTTGGTGGGGGAGCAGGAGGACTTAGTTGATGTTGAATTTTTAGATGAATGCTACAATGGCTTCATTTATCCCTTATAAGAGGTGGTATTAGGTGGTTGGAAAGAAAATAGATTGTTCAACAAAGAAGTTGTGATGTGTCCCTTTACAAGTTTTTAAATAAAGAGTTTTTATCCAACACTAGAAAGGATGTCCTAGGAGGTGACTTTTCAAGATTTACTTTATGATCTCGTGTTGTCTCTTGAAGGGGAAAGGTTAATAAGAAATACCTTATCATCATGTTCAAAACATATCACCCCTATCCCTTCTTTGGCGAACTCCTAGTACAGTTCCCTCCTTTCAAATGATGGGACATTGAGATCTACATTGGATGATGCGGTCAAAGTAGTTGAAGGGGTATGTCTTGCAAGTCCAAGAAAGACCAATCCAATCATGGAAGAATTTGTCTACTCAGGTTATTTCCTCCCCATGTTCTAGGGGGATCATGGAAATGTGGGGTTCCATGTAATTCATGATTGATAATGTAATACTCATCATATTGGTATGCACCGACGATTATACTTAGTTATTATCATGGAAGGATTGGAAGGTGTAGGAACAAATCACGAGTTATCCTCCTTGGCCCTTCTCTTTGGGACTAAGGAATTATATTATTGGACTGAAAGAGAATAAGTAGGGGCTTACTCGGTACATGATCTAGATCAAAGTAATCCTTTCACCAATTTTTTAACCTCTTTCATTACTATATAATGTTACCCAATTTTTAATTCCAAAAATGGTTATTTCTTCTAGACTAAGCATGGTTTTAACAATAGTTGAGAAGAAAATAGGGCGTCATCCTTTTAATAGGAGGATTTGTTAGCATAAAGGAAATCCACACCCCCAGAGGAGAGAATCAAGGAGAATAAAAGAAGGAAAAGGGAAAAGGTGGTATAGCTCAAACAAGAAAGGATACAATTTGTGGTTAATTTAGAGACAATGGATGATAGAATCCTTTGATTCTCTGAAACAACTTTGATGGGTAGATTTTATGCAATGAA
>ML780120.1:362918-373551 GCA_009831015.1 Picea engelmannii
TCAACTCCATGCTTATCATGGGGTGGATCAGAAGCTACATTATCAGCCTCTCTTTCAATAAGTGGAATACAATCCTTTTCAAAATCATTAGCATTTAAAAGTTCAAGAGGACCTATGATATTATCAACTCTATGTTCAAGATGCCAATCAATTGTTTTATGTTCATATTCACTTTCATGTTCTTGAGCATTTAACCCTTCATTTCAAATCTGTTCACATGCTTGGATATTGTATTGAATCTCCTAAGAATCATTAAATATTTGTTGTAAGGACTTAGGTCTTCTTTCCATCAGGAGTAAAGACAAATATGAATGAAGAATAGTGGCATACTGGAGAATGGTAGCAACTTCAGTGGGTTGAATTTCTTTGGGAAAATTGTAATAAATACTGGAAAACTTTCTATTGAATGTAGAAATAGTTTCATTACTCTGCCTCTTTAAGGAACATAACTCTGTAAGTTGTAGATCCAAAGATTTCCTCTTGACCCAAAACTCCGAAAAAACACTCTTCATTCTTCCCATGAGCTAATTGTCTCTGGCTACAAATGTTTAAGACATTCTTTGGTATCTCCTTTCAAGGATTGAGAGAAGGCTCTTATACAAACATCATCATGGTGAATCTCAAACAAATCTATAAAATGCTCAAAGTCTTGGATGTGTTTTTCAGTTGTGATGATATAAGGTTCTCCATCAAACACAGGTAGGTACTTATAGTGCTTTGGAGGAAAATCATGAAGGATTTGAGGTAATTTTAAGGGTTTGTATCTATGTTGAGTCTTGGAGGGTGTTGGATCAAGTACATGAGGTGAAATATCAGCCTTGGTTTCATGAGGCTCATCAACTTGGTTATGGTTATCACATGGCTCAGATGGGATATTTTGATCAAAATCAGTGATAAACTGAGGAGATGTATGTATAAGTTTAAGAGGAGGATATACAATTGCAAGATTCTCATGATCATCATTTGAATGCAATAGGTGAAGAAAAAATTGTTTAGCATCTTCAGGAAAGGACAAAAGTTAATTAATAAAAAAAATATTATGTCTTGGAAAAAAATCAACTTTAGGTACTTATTTTCTTCCATGATGTCCTTTCATACCTCTGCTAAGGGATCTCATCTTCCAGTGGAGTCTTTAAATTGTATTTGAAGCTTGAGTGGAGTCGTCAATAAAATATTCAGGCTACTGAGTCTTTGGACAATGGAGTCGTCGTAAAAATTTTGAATTCTAGATTCTTGGAAATGGAGTCGCCAAGTGAATGATGTACAACCTTTCTGTGTCTGAATACGTTTCACCATCAATACTCAAATATAAACTTTGTTGTTTCTCCAAGGGAATATTTCACCTTCGTTCCCCAACAACAACGCCAGAATGTTAGCACTTTGTAAATTTTATCCGGCTGATAAAAAAACGACAGAGGTAATTGTTTCAACCAACTTTAGGTTGGATTCTGACCCTTCCAACCAGAGAGGGCTCTCTCATGCATATAGCTATTGAAAATACTTAAAAGATTTGGAAATGCACACACAAAGGTCAAATTCTGTAATAAGATAAATTTTAAAAGTGGTAGGAAAAAACTAGAGGGTAGGGCCATTGGGAAATGGGGTCAATTCCTAAAATCGTACAAATATTTATAAGCTATGTATTCTAGAGGGAACAGAGGAAAACTAGGCATGGTGTTTAGCCAAATAAGTAATATGAGATGGAAGTGGGAAAAGAGAGGAAAGACCACTATGACAAGAGGAGTCTAACTAGGGACGAATCTCTTGGTATAGCTTTAGAAGAAGAAACATAAAGGTTGGCTACTGAAAATAGAGCACCAATCCAGGGTAAATTCTGAACCAGAAACCAATAAACACATAACAAGTATAATCAATATGAGAAAGAGCACCGGTAAGGTGATTTTTTTCTTTTGCTTAAAGATTATCGCTAGCAGAAAAGCACATTCATGAATATGAAATACAAGAAAACATATTGAACATCAACACCATGATGAATCTCGACTATCTAAGAAAACCTTCTCTTCTTATATTAAAATTCATAAGAAATCACAAAGTTTTCCTGCTACAAGGGCAGGTTCTTCTCTGACCAGTCGAACCCTTCATTTATCTTTTTAACAGTATATATAGATAAATTACATATGAGACCGAAAACGGATCATATTCTCCAAGATTCAAAAAATAGATATCAGTTACAAAGGGAGTAACGTACCAAAACCGAACTTCTACTTTCTAGGGAACATTACAAACATAAAACCGAAATATTTGAGATCCTTACCCTAAATTCCACCTGTCTACAAAATCACAAGATTCCTTGAAATGAACTCAATTTAGCCCGTCATGAATTTTTCATTTTAGATTTTCAATCTCTTCCTTTAACCTGTCAAGCCAACTAGGCTAGTCCTCTTCAATACCTTTAACTTTTCCAGCTTTAGCTTCCTCCTTCCGTTGCTTTTTCCTTTTTCTCTCGCCAACTTGCGTGCAATGTCCATCTGCATATCCATTAATGATCAAATCTTTCATAATAGGATTCAACCTAATTTCTTCACCTGGTCTTGGTTCATCTGCAGATTTTGCATGAAATTTTGTTGTCAGGAGTCACACAACATGCCTTTCTCTCTTTTTACTTGATATCCCTGTCATGTTATTTGAATTTTCTGGTTTGTTGAAAACCGTTGGATCTTTCTCCTTAGCCCCATTTGGGTTTCTAGGGAACACGAGCCTATTTCCCTCAACTGTACATGAATTGGAAGAGTGATTCGATTTGCAATTATCCCGCTCTAGAATAAACTATCAATTACCCAAAATAGATTAATTTCACTTATGTTTTGAGTAACAATTGCCATCGAGTACTAATCATGGGCTACTGACGAAAGTCCTTACAGGGATAACGGTTTATCATGTTCGACCATCGATTTCCAATGATGAGTCTTAAATCAGTTATTTGGTGGTGCTTACTTGGCATTGCGTGGATGAATGGTATCTAAACAAGTGTCTCGAGATGATTTGACTGGCCTTCAAGTTTCCTTTCCACATGTGACCCTTGGATTTGACACATTTAATGACACTTAACACATGATTTCAGGGTGTGATGGAGTGGTTTCAAGTTCACCCTCTTTTCCCCTCAAATTGCATCTGAGGATGCCACGTATCTTTACGGGAAACCAAGGTTGGAATTTTGTGCCTGCTCATAAATTTTAATCTCCGCGCTAGTTCTCTGCCCAAAATGATCCATGATCGTTGATCTGCGGCACTTGTGATCTATGGACCGTCGGGTCCCATCAACTCCACACTTCCGCTAGACTTAGCCTCCTTCCGCTAGATATGGCCCCGTCCTCTAGTTTATCATGAACCTACACCGGTTTAGCCTCTCGCTAAGTACCGAAACTTGGATTTCATATAAAAAAAATTATAGTGATAACAAACACATTGGTAGAAATGATAGAATATAGGGTGGAAGGTCACGATTTCAAAGCTGCAGACCTTCTCCCTTTTACATATAGTTATAACTATATGCAAAAAACTCGTGGCATAACATTGGATAATTAGAAACCCACTTAATTGTTTGTTTAAACCATATTCTAAACATAGTATATTCGTTGGCGCCTTGGGATATGGTTTTAAAAACCATATTATAAATATTTATTACAAGAATTTATTAACCATTCCCGTGGCATATATATTAAAGAACTTTGTTATGTTTTTATAACAATATTGTTATAACAATATAACACATGTATTTGTTATTATAAATGGTATGGACGTTGGCTTCCATGCGTGAATCTAGGGACTTGGTCCCATCTCTTGCACAAGAATCATGGGTCGAGGGCTAAGCTCTTGCCCCTTTTTCTGCTGGTTTGAACAATGTACCAACTCTCTCTCTCTCTCTCTCTCTCTCTCTCTCTCTATATATATATATATATATATATATATATATATATGTTCGATGCCGCATAATAGTTAAGTCACATTCACTAACTTGATTGGTAGTTCGTTGGATTTATTGCCGATATGCCTGGGTTCGATTCCCTTTGGGCTGAACCAATTTTTGGAATGTCTTCAACCATTATTGGTCAATGGGAGCCTGCCACATGGTAGCCTCTCATTGGTTGATCCTTGCCACTTGTCAACCAATGAACGGTGCCACCTATACACCTATGGATCATGCCACATGTCACCCTTGTAGTGGTAACATGTGTCACCTCTATCATCTGTCACGTCATCGCCAACTGGATTGTTGATGTCACACTACCATGTCATCGTACAGATGACATGTGGCATCTTTTTATTAGTCCACATGTATGCCTGAAAATGGAAAATATGTGTGACACGTGGAAACCTTTGGTGTTGCCACATCACATGTTGATGTCATCTTGTACCATGTTGACATCATCATCTAACTTTGACCTTTGATTTTTCCGAAGTTTGACCTGAACTTTGACAATTTATAACTTTTTCATATGAGATCTGTTTGAGGCGTCGTTTACATTGTTGGAAAGATGATGATGAGCTCTATGCATTGATGTCATGGTTTTAGATCATTTGGGATACATGAATTTTGAACATTTATGGATCCTCTAGGACCTCTGTGGACGTTTTGGATCTCTCTGGATCTTCTGTGAGCATCCCTTAGATCCTCCTGGATCACACCTTCCCACTGAAGAACTTTTGAACATCCAAAAGTATTAATATTCAAAAACTTAGTGATGATAAATCTAACTCACTCTTCCATCTTACTGAAATGTTCTGATCAATAACTTAGTGATGAAGCTTCTTCATTCTTCCATCTTGTTGAACATTATGTACTCATTTTCTCATTTTTTATTAACCTCAGATATTCGATATCGGATCAATGTATCTTTGTTTTCTTCTCTGGAACATAGCTTTGACTCTGGCCTCTGGTACTGTAGCTAATATATGTAGCTTTAGTTCTTGACTTATAGGTTTTTGCATAATAAAATCATGCATTCATTGAATCTATGTAATATCTGAATCTTGTATTTCAACATTCCCTCCCATCTCCTTTGTTGAAGCCAATTTGAAGCCAAGTTGAATGTTGATCTATGCCTTTCCCATTTGGACTCCCTATTCTTGTATTGTTGATGTATCTGTATAAGTCCATGAATGAATACTTTTTCCATTGTCACTCCTTCCTTGAAGAACAATTCTTCTTGTATTATTATCATTTGTACCTACCTTGATTGTTTTTTTTTCAAGGTATACATCCATGAACATGACATAGAATGGGTATATATATCTTTAAGTATATACCTCTTATCATCTCTAGGAAGTTTTTCATTCTTTCGATGCTCTTCCTACTCTTGATCTACATTCTCCAACTATCTACATTCTTTTGTTCCTTCACTTACAGTTCTTTAGAATCAAGAATATTGACCAAACAATTTGATCCATATGTAGTCTTGCTGACAATTACTATTGTTGAGCTCTTGATCTACATGTTCCAACTGCCTACATCCTTTTGTTCCTCCACTTATAGTTCTTCAAAATTAATAATGTTGACCAGACAATTCAATCCATATGTAGTCTTGTTGTCAATTACTGTTGATAAGCTCTTGATCTACATGTTCCAACTTCCTACATCCTTATGTTCCTTCACTTACAGTTCTTCAGAATAAAGAATGTTGACCAGAGAATTCAATCCAAATGTAGTCTTTAGTTGATGACGAGACAATACTATTTTCTTCACTGCTGTTGAAAAAGGCTTAGAAATACCTTCAATATTTCTCTCACTCTGCAACAATATAAGGTGGTAAGACTCTCTTACAAAATTCATCTCACTCATACAAGGTGGCCATATAGAAATTTTATAGAGTTCCTCTCACTCTTATAATTTACAATGAGTGTCTCACAAGCCTTAAACACACTTTACAAAAATATTTGCATATACATACTATACAAACAATATACATTTATACAATAATGTTTTCAAATGGTTTTCTTATGGAGTTATCATTCCCATTGTACTGGGAGGAGTCTCGTAGCTTCCGACCTCCAACAATGCCTCTGACACTAACGCTGAATCTGACATTGAATCTGATGCAGAATATGATTCTAAGAAACAATTTGTCCATATTGTAGGTCTTCCCAGTAACCTATACATCCTCTTTCTGCGAACACAAAGTACTATAGTTGTATTTGGGGTAACCTCCCTTGAATGCACAAGTACTTGACCATCCTGAAATGTAACTACATAGACATCATCTTCAAATGATGCAACTGAGAGTAGGTTAACCTTTAGGTCTGGAACATATAGCACATTTTCAATCCCCATAAATCCTCCTTACCTGAGATGGAATCTCACATATCCATATCCTCTAATTTCTTGCCTGGTGTTGGTTCCAGATGCAACATAGCAATCTGTGTCAATTTTCAAGAATGTTAAAAACACGGATCTCATACTTGTCATGTGGCGAGATGAGCCACTGTCCATGAACCATTCTTTGATGTCTTCGTAAATCACCTTGCCAAGACTAGCCATCAAGAAGTATTATTTACTAATATCTTCATTTGGAGTTGTTGTTGCTTACCTTCTTGCAAGTGCTTTCTCATCTCTCTTGTTATGCTTCAGACATAAGTGCGGATGAAGTGTCCAACACTTGTTAATTTGACGTCCACTCTTATTACAATAAGAGAAACATACTTTATTTCCCTTATGGAAATATGATCCATTTCCTTTAGCATTCTTCTTATAGGGATTATCTTGCACATACATGGATTGTCTTCCATCCCTCATGTCCAAATCATGAGTGACGTTCTTCATCCCTTTACTAGGACCGAGAACTTGTTATGGTTGAGCCTCTTCATCTGTCTTTGAACATTCTCCAACTTCCTCATATCCTAAGCCTACATAATGAGGTCTTTCCTTTACCTTGGTTGTTGCTTGTAATCCTTTAATAGGTGATGGAATCTTGTGCTTGGCTTCTCCATCTGCTCAATTGCATGGTACTGTGACAACAACTTGTCCTTTACTTTCATTGAATATTTCTCATTCTTTACTTGATGGAATGGGGCCCATAACTGCAACTTCTTTTCCAAATCATGAAAGATACTTCTATGAAAGTATTCATGACATAACAGTTGATGCTCTAGCCATTGCTTCTCTTCCTCAAGAGCTTGCAACTGCATCCTCAACTCGTCATTCTCTCATTGGATTTTCCGATTAATATCTTTTTGCAGCCTCAATTTTATAAAGGCTTTACCTATCTTGTCCTCTTTAAAAGAGCCTTCAATATATTCACCAATCTGAGTTTTTAAACCTCATCACACCAATAACTTGCAAAAACATGTAAAAAATTTCTCTGATAACACTTCTCTCAAATAAGGGGGATCAAAATACCTTCTCTGATACCACTTGATCTAAAAAATTCCTTTTTAGATATTACTTATTCCTTATTTATTTACATGCAGTATCTAACCGACTTCAATATTGATTGTTTTAAGGACCTATTGAGGTGGCTTGCAGAATGATGATGTACATAATTTGAAATGGGTTGAAGAAGGAATATGAAATAAATTACATATTCCAATTAAAAGAAGACATCCTTCAAATTCATAGCTTAGATGCTCAAATAAACTCCATCGCTGAATTTCTTTCAGAAATATGAGAAATTTGACTATAAACAAGTCTATGTTTCTTCAAAGTGCTCATGAAACCCTCTCTTACATAAGAATTCATACAAAATGTGCTAAATCTCTCCCAAGGACAAGTTGATTCCCAACTTTCCTTATGCTCTCATCGAATTGGAGTTCTCTCCAAAATCCTCTCTAGAATTCTTGTCCCATTACATGGAGGAAAGGGGTCTTTTTATACTAGTGGCACCTTTTTTTGTTACAATTGTAACAAATAAATTGATTTTGATGCTCATTTAACAAATTGGGCGTGGGCATATTGGTAGAAATGCTAGAATATGGGGTGGAAGTTCTTGAGTTCAAAGTCATGGACCTTTCCCCTTTTAATAAATAGTTATAACTACATGAAAAAAACTCGTGGCATAATATTGGATAATTAAAAACCCAATATGGTTTTTAAAACCATATTATAAATATTTATTACAAGAATTTATTAACCATTCCCGTGGCATATATATTAAAGAACTTTGTTATATGCTTTTAACTATAGTGTTATAAGCATAAAATTCGTGGCATATATATTAAAGAACTTTATTATATTGTTATAACAATATAACACATGTATTTGTTGTTATAAATGTTAACAATATAACACATGTATTTGTTGTTATAAATAGGATATGTTTTTAAAAACCATATTATAAATATTTATTACAAGAATTTATTAACCATTCCCGTGGCATAAAATTAGTGGCATATATATTAAAGAACTTTGTTATATTGTTATAACATGAAAAAAACTCGTGGCATAACATTGGATAATTAAAAACCCACTTAATTGTTTGTTTAAACCATATACTAAACATAGTATATTCGTTGGAGCATTGGGATATGGTTTTAAAAACCATATTATAAATATTTATTATAAGAATTTATTAACCATTCCCGTGGCATATATATTAAAGAACTTTGTTATATGCTTATAACTATAGTGTTATAAGCATAAAATTCGTGGCATATATATTAAAGAACTTTATTATATTGTTATAACTATAGTGTTATAACAATATAACACATGTATTTGTTGTTATAAATGGTATGGAAGTTGGATTCCATGTGTGAATCTAGGGACTTGGTTCCATTTCTTATACAAGCATGGGTTGAGGGCTAAGCTCTCGCCTTTTTTTCGCCTTTTTTCCGTTTGTTTGAATAATGTAATATATATATATATATATATATATAGTTGGTAGATATATATATTCGATGTCACATAGAAGTTAAGTCACATGCACTAACTTGATTAGTAGTTTGTTGGATTTGTTGTTAAGATGTCTAGATTCAATTCTCTCTGGGTTTAATCAGTTTTTGGAATGTCTTCAATCATTATCGTCCAATGGGAGGTTGTCACGTAGTATCTTCTTATTGACTGATCTTTACCACTTGTCAACTAATGAATGGTGCCATTTATACGCCTTTGGATCATGCCACATGTCACCCTTGCAGTGGTGACATGTGTCATCTCTGTCATCTTCCACATCATCACCAATTGGACTGCTAACATCATATTGCCACGTCATCGTACAAATGACACTTGGAATCTTTTTATTGGTCCACATGTATGCTTGAAAATACCAAATCCATGTGACACATGGGAGCCTCTGGTGCTGTCGCATCACATGCTGATGTCATCTTGTACCATGTTTATGTCATCATCTGACTTTGACCTTTGACTTCTACCCAAGTTTGACCTGAACTTGACTACTTATAATTTTTGGATATGAGCTTCGTTTGAGGCTTCATTTGCGTTGTTGGAAAGCTGACAATGAGCTCTATCCACTGATGCCATTTTTTAGAGAATTTGAGATACTTGAATTTTGAGCATTTATGGATCCTTTAGTACCTCTGTGGACATTCTGGATCTCCCTGGATCTTCTGTGAGTGTTCCTTAGATCCTCATGGATCACTACTCCTAGTTTCCACCCACATGCCTTATCTCTTATTTGACTCCTAATGTGGAATATTATTATAATTAATTCAATAATACAACCTTAAGCAAATGTTTCATACCCAAGGTACACAATGTGACCTCTCTAAACACCTTTGTCTCCTGTGTGAGCCTAGGAGATGAGGAGATAATGGATTTCCATATTGAAATTTCACAAGGAAGGTAGGATCATGGAATTTTGGGGGCTATACATGGTCCAAAGGGTACGTGATATTGTTTCTGATTTGGATATTATGTTTGCAAGAATTTAATGAGTCCCCCTTACCTTAGCCTAGATGTGTGACCTCTCAGGGATGCCTTGCACTTTTCTAGGACCCATGGCTTCCTTCTCTCTCTCTATCCCTATCCCTTGGTCACTGATTTTGTTTTCTTTAACCCTCGAGGCACTTGTTTGGTGTGTTTCCTAACTTTAAGGGTTGAAAGGGAGGTAAAAACTCCACAACGAGTCTATAATTACTTATGATTCATCATTACAGGTCCATGATAACCCAAATCCATTTTGGGTTGCTATTAATAGAGTCAAAGTGAATCAAACTTCCTTAACCCCACCCACTCTCTTGGTGGAAAGTTTGTCATAGATTCCTAAAAGGGTAGTGCATATTTATTTTGCAACATGCCTAACAAATAGGCATTTTGGTCTTGATAATCTGCATCATAATGCTAACAAACCTATAATATTGAGTCAAATTGTGTGATGCAACTATTCCACATGACTTGGACCATTCAATGGATAACCTAATTTAAACCTACACCTTGAGGTTATTCCCTTCTGTATTTATACCATTCAATTCCTCTTTGTAGAGTATATTGCTTTTTTTGGATTCTTCGAAAAAAATATCTTTGAAACCCTCCTTTGTAGGGAAAAACTTGAACTAGCAACACATATTGAACTTCCACCTCTTCCATGATCTTGGGAAACATGCAACTATCATATTCAATACCTCTATAGGGACCTCTTGTGTTTATATTGGATCCAACATTGAAGGCTTGTTGATTCATTCTAGGGCATCTTTGTTGGCATAGTTCCATTCATACCTTAGA
>ML780120.1:373651-385069 GCA_009831015.1 Picea engelmannii
CCCCTTACCTTAGCCTAGATGTGTGACCTCTCAGGGATGCCTTGCACTTTTCTAGGACCCATGGCTTCCTTCTCTCTCTCTATCCCTATCCCTTGGTCACTGATTTTGTTTTCTTTAACCCTCGAGGCACTTGTTTGGTGTGTTTCCTAACTTTAAGGGTTGAAAGGGAGGTAAAAACTCCACAACGAGTCTATAATTACTTATGATTCATCATTACAGGTCCATGATAACCCAAATCCATTTTGGGTTGCTATTAATAGAGTCAAAGTGAATCAAACTTCCTTAACCCCACCCACTCTCTTGGTGGAAAGTTTGTCATAGATTCCTAAAAGGGTAGTGCATATTTATTTTGCAACATGCCTAACAAATAGGCATTTTGGTCTTGATAATCTGCATCATAATGCTAACAAACCTATAATATTGAGTCAAATTGTGTGATGCAACTATTCCACATGACTTGGACCATTCAATGGATAACCTAATTTAAACCTACACCTTGAGGTTATTCCCTTCTGTATTTATACCATTCAATTCCTCTTTGTAGAGTATATTGCTTTTTTTGGATTCTTCGAAAAAAATATCTTTGAAACCCTCCTTTGTAGGGAAAAACTTGAACTAGCAACACATATTGAACTTCCACCTCTTCCATGATCTTGGGAAACATGCAACTATCATATTCAATACCTCTATAGGGACCTCTTGTGTTTATATTGGATCCAACATTGAAGGCTTGTTGATTCATTCTAGGGCATCTTTGTTGGCATAGTTCCATTCATACCTTAGATGATTCAAGCGCATGCAACCTCAAGGGAGGTTCCATCTCATCTAGGGAAAGAGAGTTGTCATCCATTCTAAGGGAACTTGGGTCTCTTTACTTAGTTTTATCATTTGTGTACCTTTATGGTTGTAGTTATGGTGTTTGTTTGTGTTTATATAAGCATACATTTATATTGGATATCAGGTCAAGTCTTGTCTTGTGATAATGTTTAGCAATGTGAGTAGGATCCTTCGAGATGTGTCACATATAACTTTCACAACTGTATTATTCAACCCCAGTAAATTCAACACGTGCAATGATAAGTTCTAAGTGAGTTCCTTCCACAATTCTGTTTTTATTTTCCATCATTAGGGTTTCTAGCAAACTAAAGGAAATTCTAGTAAATTAACCCTATCTAGTTGATTTACTCCCATTTATTAATTTTCTAGTAAAAACTAATATAAAACCTAAGTGAAATACCCTAATAATATAGATTCATAGGTTAACATAATCAAAGATCTAAAACCCTAATTAATGTAGTGTCTCTCCCTCACATTCCTCTCCCTAAGGTTTATTGGTTTGGACCTTAAATTGAGTGGTGACTCCACTCTCAAACTCTTCCCCTATTTTAGTAGTGTGTGTGTGTATGTGTGTTAGGGTGGTCTTCCATTCTCACCTTCGTGTTGTGTGTGTGTGTGTTAGGGTGGTCTTCCATCCTCACCTTCATGTTGTGTGTGATAGTATGGATAAGTGTGTATGCAATAATCCACTAAAAAGGTGTCTCATGTTTAAACAATGTCTCCTGTGGATGGGAAATCCTTGCATATCCCTTGAGAAATTTACAATGATATTTTATGTGGCCAATATTTTTTTTACCATTGATGGGTTCAATGATGGATCCACTTTCTTTTGGATTTCACTTTTTTCACGTCCACCACCATCCCCTTCTTCAAAATGATGTGTCCCAAGATATTACCAAATGGTTTTAGAAACTTAGACTTTTATTAGTTGAGGGATATGCATGTCTCCTTGCATTGATTTATCATTTATATCAAGTCAAATAAGTGATTCTTTAGACACTTGTAGAGTGTCAAGTCATCCAAATATACTTCCAAGGACTTGTAGATGAAGTTCTTGAAAATATTCATAATTGTCCTAGAAAAATAGGTTGTTTCATTAATTACTCCATATGACATCTTTAGATAGACATAGGCTTCCCACTCAACTGAAAATTTCATGAGTGGTTGGATTCTCTTTGATGGAAACCTAATTATATCCTGAATAAAAATTGAAGAAACAAATTTCATCTTGGACTACTACCTAAATAATTTTTTCTATAAATGGATTTGGGAATGGTTCTAGAATAGTTTCCCTATTGAGCCTTTGAAAATTCACATGTGTACTTTCCCATTCTTTTCTTTGTGACCACAATCAAACATACCCAATTGATTTCCTTAATTAAATATACACCATCAACATATAATATCTTGGGTATCTCCTCTAAATTGTATGTATACTTGGGATTCATCTTATAAGTCCATTTCCTTACTGATTTGGAATCACTCTACATCTCTATTTTCAAATCTCCATACTCCTTAGGAATCACTTTCATATCATGTGGGAGGGGGGAGGGCATAAATGGAGAATTTATATTACAAACATACCCAATTGATTTCCTTAATTAAATATACACCATCAACATATAATATCTTGGGTATCTCCTCTAAATTGTATGTATACTTGGGATTCATCTTATAAGTCCATTTCCTTACTGATTTGGAATCACTCTACATCTCTATTTTCAAATCTCCATACTCCTTAGGAATCACATTCATATCATGGTAGCTAAAAGAACATACATTTACAGTTTTTTGAAAAATAATGACATCTTGAAAAACTTTTCAATCATCCCAACGATCTCTAATTTTTACATACTTGTCATATTGGCCTTCCTTTGCAGGTCGATGCATGAGATCTTGTCCTCTACTCCACATACTGTGTTTTGGTTTAAAATTTTTCCATCAATGAGCCTATCCTATATTAGTTATTGTGTGTGATGGGAAAATTGTCCTATGATACTACTACATAGAAAACCATTTTGACATTGTCTTCTTTAGTGTTTCTCTAAATGAACAATATTTCCTTACATAAGACATTATCCAAGGTCACATTATCCTCTACAATCCTAGTGTTTGATTCTTTTTTTAATTTTTTCCATGTCCCTAGCCATTCTTGGACTTATCTCTTCCTCTATTGGTTGCAATGTTAGATGTTCATGAAGCTATCTATGATTCCATCTAAGGCATGGAAAACTACATCCATTGAATTGGTCTTGCTCTTCATTATATGTTTTTTGAATTACATTAGATTAGACAAATGGGAAAAGGGTATTGTGCCATAGAATCCATAGTTATTTTCTCCAACCATGCTTGTAAATTTAGACAAAAAAAATAAAAATTAATTTCATTCCAAGATATAAGAAATCATCTTTAGAAAAATATAATAGCCATTAGGGGAATGAAAAGCACCCTAATGTGTTTGGAACAATCACACTTTGTCCTTATGAGATAAGTGGCCCAATACCTTTTCAAAGTATCTGATGTGTTTGACAATATCTTATTTATGTTCAATTGTCTTTATCTTCCTTGATAGAAATGGTTTTTCTTGTTGTACAATTGAAGTATCCTTCCTCAAAACATCTGCTTGCCCTTCCTTGAAAATCATTTTTTTTACAAATTTTTCATCTATCTAAGGTAAATCTCATGGTTCTCAAAACCCCATTCTCCCATAACCTTGTCTATTCCTTTAATAAAATATGCATTAACATGAATTCCATTTTAATATAGGTTATAGTCTATGTTTTTTTTTTCTTTGTATAGATTGTCCATATTTGTTCTTTGCACATCGAAATCACCTTTTTGGACCATTACATCTATCTTTTCCTCATACATAAGTATTCTTGTCTAGAGTAATGAATTCCCTCCATCATCATGTCTTGAACATCATGGCTTATATATCTTAGAAAAAGACCCCTCCATGGTGTAAATACATGGGCATCCAAAGAGAATTATATAGGTGTCAGGTGAAATCCTCAAGATTTCAAATGAAACTATATTATAAATATTGTAATAGTATATATGGATATTGAATTTTCCATTAGATTCCATGTGCAATGATTACTAACTCTAATATAGGTGTTTTGTTCCAAGGAGGTTTACCAAGAATCCTTTTGTAGAATATGGTGGGCATAATGTGTGTTTCTACTCCCACTTTCACTTCTAACATCTTGAAGTTTGCCACCCATAAGTAGGAACTTGTAAATGCTTGCACTAATTTTACTTATTTTGATTATGTACCTATCCTTGTACACTCCCAGTAGACAACTAAGTCATAAATATTCTACATATAGCCCTTGTTAAAAACATCATAAAAGGGATTATCCTTGCTCTACTCTTAATTTATTACTTCTCTTAGGGATTTGGTCACTTCTTGACCTCTTCATTGTGAATCATTAACCTTCTAAAGTGACTTTTAGTGTAGTATCAAGGACCTTTTTCTACTGTTATACTCCATCTCCTCATTATCACTATGTGGTATTTTATTTTTAGAATATTTGATTCCAAACCCTCATGGGTACCCAAGAAGGTGCGTCTTTCACTTATATGTCCTCACTAACCTTTATGAATATGCATCCCTTGTCTTTGGTGAAAAAATAATTTAGATTATTTAATTTGTGTGTCTCTTGATAACCCAAAATGGTATAGATGAAATTTTGGGTTGTATTCCCTCACATACCATAGACAACATATATATTCTTGATTTCCTTCTAATAGGATTATGTTAATATTCTATCCTTTAAGGTATAAAGAAATGACATATGTGGATGGTGATTCTTATTGTGTATGCATCACCATATAACTTTGATTCAATTCTCCTACCTTTGTGTTCATCTTGCTAAATCACCTCCAATTTTGAGGGTTTTATGGACAATCTATCCAACTTGGTAGGGTCATTTATCCTACATTAATTGTACTTTTTCCTTTTTCATCTCCATCTAGGTAGAATATTTTTTTTCTCTCTATTAGTCCTCACTTATATCTTTTTACTTTTTTCAAAGTCAACTATTATGGAAATTACATTCTATCATAATTTTGATTTCTCAATCCAATATTTCAAACTTCAAGTCAATGGAATCCTTCTTAAAATCCTTATTAATGGTTATGGCATTCATATCACTTTCCATATCAATAGAAGCATCAACAACCTTCAAATATGTCTGTGGTATAGTAGTTCAAGAATTGCCTTGAATAGTTTGATGTTGTCTGGACATAAACCAACTAATCTTCTCATCTTTCAAGGCTTGATATGGGAGTTGTCTAAGCAACTCCTTTATTTTCACCTCATACTTCAAGGTAGATTCATTAACTTTGTATTGTATTTTTTTTTTTAAACAAGATAATATGGGATCTACGTGGGACCTAGCCTCTTTGAACTAATAGATGACATCATCAAAGTTAATAAATGGAATATGAATGTTGAGATTCTTGTACCAAGTCAATGCACCTCCATGCAATGCGCTTTTGGACTAAAATCATTTCTTGTTCATACTTTGTTTCCATGTGTGTCCCATATATATTTTATCATAAATAAGTGTCCATCCATCTTAATGTTACCAACATATGTGGTGATGCATGCAAGGTATATGTGGGTATCCATCTTTCTCATCATCCAAGTTGTATCAATTAGGTCAATATTTTTACTTTACATTATCTTTTGGAGACAATTATCCAAAATATTTTTATGTAATCGTGAGAGAACTACTAGGACTCCTAGTCTCTCTTTGGATTTGGTCCTTTATTATATCTTTTATGATGGTCTTTACCTTGGTATTTATATTCTTTATTTTCACTTTGTGTTGGATTCACGATGCCTTTTCTTTCCATACCTATACATGGTTTTTCTTTATTTTTCCTATGACCACATGATCTATTTCTAAAGATCTTCATATTTTCATTGTTTCACAAGCACCTATAACTATCATTATAATTCTATCTATTTTCCATTCAACCATTATAATTCTATTTATTTTCCATTCAACTAATGATGTTTGTCTACAAGCACTTATAACTATCATTATAATTCTATCTATTTTCCATTCAACCATTATAATTCTATTTATTTTCCATTCAACTAATGATGTTTGTCTATCTTCTTAGGATATATTCATTTTTTTCTTTCATGGTCTAGTTGTGTGAGTTTTTCAAGTTGTCTTTGTCTCTCTCAATCCTTAGCTTGTTTCCTTTCTCCTTCTTTGAGGTAAATCATGGGGATTTCACCTTGATTTTCGAAGGGGCTAGTGTCATGTCCAAGACCTTATATTTACTCTTCTTCCTCATTGTTTTTTCCTTCTTTCTAGTGGTAGATCCTTGGTCAAACATGAGATTACTCTACTACCTATTAGATCTATTTTGTCTCCGCGGTTGTCATCATCACCATCCTTCTGATTTCGTGTCTTACATGGAGGAATGATGTCTATCCTCCCTAGGGAGGACCCTAGTCATATACATAATCAAAAATATACTTAGAAAAGGACACAAAATAAGTGTAATGTCCTCTTTGGCAGTCACATTTGCTAATGCATAGAAAAAATCTTCAAAATTCAACTAAATAGTTGAGTTTCTCAGTACCCATTGTCATATTTCCTCTTTTTCATTATGATTGGTCCTATCACACCTAAAATTTATTTCCCCTATCATATATATAGAAAAAATCGACTAAACAACTTATATCCTTATGCATACTATTATTCCAAACCATTTTCATAAAAAAAATAGCCCAAAATTCTTAGTTGAAACACAAAATGATAAAATATCTACAAGTTCATATGGAATACCCCTAAAATGTGGGTTATATTATAAGCATGTCCAACTTGAAGCTATTAAAATTGATGAGAAGGTTGGACTCTTCTGGCACAATTTTGACTAAGTACTAGCATAGAATAGTGTTTAGTAGAATCCAAATATGTAGAAGACATGAAGGCACAAATACCTAAGTATTTGGAACCATAGAAGCATGAGTATGCAAAGTACCAAGGAGTCATATTATAAATAATCTACACCTATTCTTTCCAACCTTCTACACATTTTTCTAAAGGCATATACCTATTTGTATGAGTGGTTCACAATTGGAAAATTCTCTAGTATATTCAAAAATATTTTTTAATTGCCTCAGTGGCCTATATATATGATGAAATTCTCTAGTATATTCAAAAATATTTTTTAATTGCCTCAGTGGCCTATATATATGATGATTTATATGTAAAGACTAGGCATTATATCAAGTTGGTTGTTCATCTTGAGCTAGATATGAGGAATTGGCATTCTAGTGTTATTTTTACACATGGTAGATGCATAGTTTATCATTGCTATGAGATGTAATACTTGTTATGCTAATACAATGGAAGACTATTTTGTTTATGTGTATGTTCTTGTGATGTATATTTATGATGTATACATTGATCTATTTAATGTGCATGCTTTAATTTATGTTAACCTAAATGAATGTGATTAATAAATAGATTCCACACCCCCACTAAATCTTTAATATTCTACACATCACTTAATTGGAAACTATCAAACATGCCTTGACTAGGACCTCCTTCCTTTGGGAGGTTGACTATGCCAACATACTAGACTACTATGGGCCTTTGTTGGACACCTTTAACATACCCCAGGTCTATTATAGAGACAAAACATGGTTCTATTTCCAAGACTTTAACCAATGTAGGGTAGCGGAGATGCACCATAGGTTGACAAAGGTTGAGCTTCAAGATTGATTGGAAAAATGAATTAACGAGTTCAAAGGCCAAGAAAGTGCATATTTAGGTGAAGGCATTGCAAGATTTAAATATAAGTACTTGTTACATGAGATATTTTGGGAAAAATTCCCACAAATTCCCACAAATTTTCACAAATGGCTAAAACTATTTGCAGAGAAACATCAACATTGACTTACATGGCCAAGAGTTGAGTGGATTGTTGACAACTTGTTAAAGATCTAGCAATATGACCATAAGTTGAATTGAGAAGTTGATTTTTGGTTTAAATGTGTTGTACATGTTATGATTTTGGGTTTGTGATGGAATGACATCCATCATTAACCAAGGCACTAGAAAGTTTCAAGGACAACATGGAAGATTGATTGAAGATACACCCATGTCGATAAAAATGTAGATGGTGGAATGGGGCACTTTTCCAAGCCCCACTAATATGGTGTGGGGGAGTGGAATGGTAGTAATACCTAATGGAAAATTCAATGTCATGAGATGATTAAAGGATAGATGATTGTAAATTTAGTGGATCTTGAAAGTGAATGGTAGAAGCAACATCAAAAGTGCAAAGATCTTTCATAAATATAGTGCCAAAAAGAAATGAAAATATCCATACTTGTCAAGAATATTTGATGAGAATATATGGTCCTAAGATGCATTCAAAATGTGGACAACACAAAGGATGAGATAAAATCAAGAAAGTGTGTTGATGTGATAAAGTGAGGAGTTCATAGATTTGTGTTGATGTAATAAAGTGAGGATTTCATAGATTTGAAAGGAGTTTCTAAAGAGTTGAGATGGTAGAGAGAGAGAGAGAGAGAGAGAGAGAGAGAGTTTTATTTTTGTCAAACTCCAAAGATCATCATTGTGAAGATCACAACAAATGTGTGTGTGTGTGTGAGAGAGAGAGAGATTAGTAATCAAATTACACTTTCTACTACAACTTTGAGGAGTGTAAGTGTGATCATTAAAGTGAATCATAATATGTCCTCATTGTCTAGTTCTATGAGTGTTTATATAGGAGAAACTCTAATCGTATGATATTCAACATCGCTAGGATTTATGTTGGTTCAAAATCACTAGGAAAGAACACCAACAACACAACTGAATGAGTCTTCTCTATGGATTCCTTTTCTTCATAAAAGAGGTGGAAAAGAAATAGAGAAACATTGGTTCCTTTGTGATGCCATATATATGCATGGAGAACCATATATGTGATCCATTGGTGGAGTACTTTCAAATCACTTTACATGGAAGAGTGTTGCAATGGTACATGAAATGAAAGCAAAGTGATATTGTTTTGCATAGAGTGAATTTGGTTCAACTACAAGAAAAACTCATGAAGGAAATTCAAAAGTCAAAGTCAAAGTAGCGGAGTATCATAAAATTGAAGGAGATCAATAAAAATGAAGGAGGAACCATATTCGAGTATGAACAACAATTCTGACAATTGAGTTACAAGATCTAGGAGATAAAACAAAAGGAATGATTTATTGGGAGTCTATTACCTCACCTATAGATGCCATTGCTACAAAAATGGTTGAAAATATAGAAGGAATATTTTGAATTCACAATGTAGTTAGAGTCTATCATTGGATTGGTTGAAGCATATATTCTAGGATTGGATCTAGGGTTGGCACAATTATAGTATTAGATGACATCCCTGTCTCATAAAATTCAAGAGATGGAAAAGGGAAAGAAAAGTGTTAGGGAGGCTCTGTGGTGCAAGCTATGTAAGACAAAAGGCCATCTATGGAATTTTTTTCCCATGTTCTAGATATATATCGTTGTTGTCATAAATTCGTTTGTGGTCATTGAAAATTATAGGATTTGCAAGATATGTTGAAATGTAGGTGTCAATTGGGCTTAGCTTAGGTGATTGGAAGGAATGATTGTTATCCTCCCCACCTGGGTTCAATTCTTGTAAGTGACATGAAGTATAATGTTGTAATGTCTTCGAGCCTTGTTGTTAATTTTCCTTGTGCCTTGAATATTCTAGGGTTTACCCTAGATACAATCCTCAAAATGAGGGGAATTACTTAGGGTTTTTTCTTAGGATTTGTAACCTAGAAAAAATGTTGAAATGTAGGTCATGATCCTAACCATTTCCCACTACTGGAAAAATATAGTAGCACTACAATGGTTTTGCATTGCAAATTATATAGGGTATAACCACTGTTGACACCATAAGTCACTCCTGGATTGCGGCAGGAGTAATCCTGATACCCATCAGTTTTATATGTCACGATAATTGAATTAAGGTGGTCTAATGGATGCAGACCCAGGAGAATATTGTTTTAACTCAGAAAACTGGTCCAGGCATGCATGAACAGGTGAGGTCCTGATCTAACTTTCGTCAGTAAGTTGAATTTAAGGTGAGAAGATGGAAGACTTGGTGAGAAGATGAACGAGACTGCTATGGGCATCTGGCCTTCCAGTAGCTCGGGGAAGAAAAACAAGACACTGAAATATGTCGAACTGACACAGCTACAACAACATAGTGATGGCTCGACTGGATCTTCCAATTCTGAGCATCACAATACTGTTGTAACAACTTGACTGGATCCTCCAATTCCAAGCTATTCAGCGTGAGAGGGAAAGGTAACACATGAAAATGACTAAAACTAGTGTGAATATTGCAGTGATCAACCATACATCATCCTACAACATGGAAACCCTCAACTGGATCCTCCAATTCCGAGTGTATTAATACAGAGTTTACAGAGAGATGGAAAGAAGCTGACTTTCATTAAACAAGAAGTCTCAAATGCTAATACATAGCCAGTAAAACCAATGCTTCATAAAAAATTTACAATCGGGATCCTAACTCAACCATCGACACTAACAAAAATGGAAAAAATTCCTCTAAATACTAGGAGTTGGCTCAACCGCCAAAGGCGTGATCATATCATGAGTCCAATGCTTCACGTAGGCGAGTTTCCCTTTCAGGCTATGCATGTAGGCGTCGATTAGATTGCCCATGCAGTCGGCTGTCAGACACAATCTTTATCAGGCTGGACTAATAGTCACCTTCTGCACTTTGTCTCTTTCTGACCTTCTATTTATGGAAGGAGACGACGTTCAACCACCATCAACCACCTTAATAACTACTTTCTCGGGATTAGGTAAGGCCCAGTCAAATCTACTCTTGTACAATGTGGTGGCCTTTCCTTGGTCACTTCTGCTTTGATAGACTGCTACGAAGGGGCCCGACCTATGAACATGGACGAGGATCTGACAGGGAGGCCGATGGTGCCAACAATGTGAAGGTGAGACAAGGGGTACTGAGGTGGAAGCACCAGGTGATGGAGATACGGGGTCTGTGACACCAAAAGAGAAGTGCCACGGGAAAATGGATAGGACACAGGTGGAAGTGGCATGGAGCATGGGGGTACAGGTGTCGAGAGATAAGAGGGATGAAGGAAAAGGGGACATGACACATGAGAGAGTATTGGACAAGTGTGCGGTGGTGAAAGGTAGGAGGGAAGCAGGAGATGTGACAGGGGAATAAGAGAGGCAGAGTGGGGGACACTTGTCACCAGGAGGCGAAGGCGGTAAGTGGAGGAGGAAGCAGTAAGGGGATTTAGGGGGGCCCACATGAAACTGCCCATATTGAACCCCCCCACCCATTAAAGGAAGAATGATGAGGGTCCAGAATGAGACCTCAGTCGTCGATCTAGGTGCTTAAATCCCGGTCGTTGAAACTTGCATGCCCTCATATCGAACCCCCCCCTAGCCCATTAAAGGCAGAACAATGGAGGGGGGGCTCGGAATTGGACCCTGTTCATAGATCTGGGTGCGTAGATCCTAGCTGCCTAGATCTTCTTACTGC
>ML780120.1:402054-502840 GCA_009831015.1 Picea engelmannii
CCCACCTATTCCACTTGAACCCCCACCATTGCTTCTTTCAGTTTTTCAGTTTTTGCACAGTTTACTATTTTTAGCAGTTTTTTTCGGGTCCTGAACTTTCGGGGCCATTTTGAGGCCCTAAATGATGTTTTTTTGGGTATGTTTCTGTTGCAAAATGGCATATGGAATCTAATGATGCCATTTTGTCTTGGGAATTGTAGGCCTCGGATAGATCTTTCCAACGAGCTATCATATGCCTAAAACGGAGATCGTATGCAAAAGTTATGACCCTGGGAAGTTGATGCACCAACTTACCCAAACGGGGCCCACATGACTTTTGGCGCTTCATCTCCGAGGGTTAGGTTTTTGGATGTTTAGGACTTTTGGCATTCCCGTTTATTGTAAAAGGGCCTTCAGAGCCTCATTGTAATCATCTTCTCACAGATGCGAGTAGCAGCCACATCTCTTCTCAGAGATAAGCTACTAGCGCCCTAGCTAGTTTATTTCCATTCTGTCTGTAAGCATATTTCAGTCATTTGTTATTAATGAAATGAAGTCTTATTTCCGCTACATCTCTACATTTATGTGTATTTCTTTATTTCATTGTGTTCCTACATAAATCCGGATCACATCACCTTGAGGATGATATGACACTTTCTTGAGTTGATCTAGAGCTTGGATGATGAGTTGGAAACTTTTTATGTGACTTTCTTGATGAGGAGACATTACTTTTGATGAAACCTTGAACCTTTTGGGAGAGAGACATGAATTTTGGAGTTTTTCACCCCATTTCGAGATGTCATCACCCTCCTTGATCTTTCCACACTCACATGTTTGTATTTTTAGGAGGATTTTTTCAAGTTTTAGCATTGTATCATTTTCTTAGAGGAATTTGTTGGGGTCATCCTAGACCTATCCACCTTGTATCATGGATTTTCTATTGTTTTAGGGGATTTTACAGTGGTTAAGCTCTTGGTTTCCTCATATAAGTAGAGGAAGTGCTCCATCATTTGAAAATCATAGCAACTTGTGGATATTTGTAACATCCTTGACCACCCAAGTCGGGCCATGCTACTCCAGATAACACTCTGATACCAATTTGTAACATTCCCAACCACCAACAAGACGATCATCATCACTGAGTAAACATATTTTGCAGAAATATTCACATATAAAATTAACAACAATAAATAGAGACAAAATGAAAACATGTATGCAATGAAACACAAGATAACATTACAAGAATCACAGACATGCACTAAAATGCATCATTTAAACTTTAAGTACATAAAAGATACTTATCTCTTAATTGGAGTACACCAACTGCGTGCAAACCTTCCACGAACCTCCTTGCTGTAGACCACATTGCTCCTCACTCTAAGCAGGGTCACCCCCGAGCTGGGACTAAACTACACCAGACAAGGGATTCCTAGGCTAGGCAGGGACAACAGGAAGTTACATAGTACAACAATAAAGATTTCCTCCAAGGAGCCACTTACGCCCACAAATCATAAACTCTCATTCCCCACATGCCTATCCCACCTCGAGAGTGTACACCTTCACTATCACACAGTCCATTGACTGCTACACCTCCCTTTATGGGGCTTCAACAACAGGTTGGATCATGAATTCTCATACCTCTGTAGCTTCTACTGGACTCCCTCAAGGAGAACTCACTTCCTTAGCACACTCTCTCACCTGGAGAGAGTTGCACACATGCCTGACAACCTGCTTCTTCTATCCATGGGCCTGACAACCCGCTTCTTCATTCCTTCTCCTCAACACATGGGCATGGTGATGGAAAAAAAAAAAAACTGGACGTGGGAATCAGTACAGATAGGATAAAACCTAGACAACCCCCAGGGTACAGGTGCAACGAGGGTATCAATTCGGTTTTTTTCCAGGGGTTCGTGTGTCTTGGAATTCAACAATGGCTAACAGGCTCACTGTGTGCTTGCTCCATGCATCAGTGAGTTAGGGTACTAGATGTCTAACATGGTTCAAAATGGAAATAATCCTCCCTCGAATGTTGAGAATGGTCAAAATGACCACCCCCATAAATCTGCATGTGTTTTGGATGACACTTGACTCTCAAGGAGCACATTTCCCCCCCACTTGGAACTCATTCCTCTCCCTAAAGGAACTTAGGACAAATTAATATCCTCTTTACAGATTTTAGAATAATAATATATTATTTTATTAGGTTGTTAAGATTATCCCTTTTTCCTCAATCTCTTAGCCTCCTCCCTTGCCCAACCTAGTGGATTTCAGTCCCCAATACTCTTTCTGCGTGGTCGGTCTATACACAATGATGTTGTTATATTAATAATATGAATATTTACATGTACAAAACAAGCTCCTGGCCTTTAACATCTAGGCTCTCGGCCTAATCAACACATAAGCCTACCAACTTTTAAGCACTTGGCTCACCAACCTACAAAACATGTTACAATTATAATTACAACCGGGGCTCATCCTTGGGGTATTACAATCCCCTACCCTTATTTTTTCATTGTCCTCGGTGCAAATTAATTACAAAACATCATCAAGTTTTCCAAAATCTTCAAAAAGATGCAGGGATTTTTCCCACATAACATCTTCATTCTCCCGTGTTGCATCCTTAGGACCGTAGCAGGTCCACTGGAACTTTACAAGCCCTATGGCTCGATTCTGGAGTTTCTTTCTCTTCCAGTCCAGTATGTGCTCTGAATGCACTTGTAAAGTGCCTTCCTGCTCCACCTGAATCACATTCCAATCAATCACATGATTAACATTGGGTATATATTTCTTGAGCAATGAGACATGAAATAGATTATGAATAGTCATGCATGCAGGAAATGAAATCATATAAGCTACTAGTCCAATCCTTTCTAGAATTTCAAATGGTCCACAATATTTGGCTACCAAATTGGAACAGTTTCCCAGATTCAGGAAACTTCTGTTGTATTTCACCTTCAAGAAAACATGATCACCCACTTTAAACTCCGTATGGGTTTTGCCTTTGTTAGAATAGATTTTCTTCCTGTCTTGGGTAGCCTTCAAATTCTGCTTAATCTTTAACAATTTCTCTTCCATTTCCCTGAGAAACTCTGGCCCAATTATTTCTCTATCAGATGGGTTGTCCTAGATTATTGGTGTGTTTGACTTTCCCCCATAAAGTGCATCAAATGGGTTCATCTTTAGTGATTCTTGGTACCCATTGTTGTAACAAAAATCTACCAAGTGTAGGTAGTCTTCCCATCTGGATGGTTTTTCCATCGCATACATTCTTAACATATCTTCTATCAATTGATTTAATATTTTGTTTGTCCATCAAGCTCAGGATGATAAGTTGTGCTGAAGTTCAGGCTCATTCTGAGCCCCTTGAATAATCCTCTTCAAAACTTTGAGGTAAATTTTGGGTCTCTGTCAGACACAATTGTCTTGGGAATACCGTGCAATCATTCTACTTCTCTCATAAATATCAGCAACGTTAGTTTCCTTGTGAGTAGTCTTCAATGGAATAAAATGGGAAGCTTTTGTAAGCTTATCCACCACCACCATGATGGAATCATGTTGCTTGTTTTTTCTGGGTAATCCTGTGATGAAATCCATTATCACCACTTCCCACTTCCACTCAGGAATGGGTAATGGTTGTAGAAACCCAGCTCGGTGTCTATGCCCAAATTTAACCCTTTGACACTTCATACATCTGTTGATGTATTCTACAATTTATTTCTTCATGCCTAGCCAGTAGTAATGGCTCTTGACCGCTGCCACTATTTTTTGATATCTAGGGTGCCCAACATAAGGCACATTATGCATCTCTTTCAAGATCATACTCCTCAATTAATGAGAAATGGGTACATAAATTATGTTCCTGTACAGGAGTATTTCATCAAGTTCCAATCTATAATCTTCTATTTTCTGTAGCATCTTACATTGTTGTAACTTTGTTACCATTTCCATGTACTACAAATCTTTTTTTGCAGCTTCCAAAATTTGTCTTTAAGATCAGTTTGATACATGCTAATGGTTGTAGCATGTAGTTCATGCACTCTCTTGTTGAGTGCATCAACCACTTTGTTCTCCTTTCCTCTGATGTTCTTGATATCAAAGTCACACTCACAGAGGATTCCCAACCATCTGCTCTGCCTGGAATTTAAAGTAGGCTGATCAAAAAAATATTTCATACCATTATGGTTTGTTCTTAGCTCAAACCTCTTTCCCATGAGGCAGTGTCTCCATTTATTTAAAGCATGTACTATGGCTGCCAACTTGAAATCGTGCATGGCGTAGATCCTTTCATGCTCCTTCAATTTCTTGGATTCAAAACATATCACAAACCCATTCTGGCTGAGGACTCCACCTAGTCCTTCTTTTCATGCATCTGTGCAAACCATGAACTCTTCATTCGCATATGAAATCCTCATAATTGGAGCACTAATTAAAAACCACTTCAATTGTTGGAAGCTCTTTTCACATTCTTCTTTCCATTGAAACTTTACCCCTTTTCTTTGCAAGGAAGTGATTGGGCGAGCCATCCTCGAAAATCCTGCAATGGATCTCATGTAGTAACCAGCTAGACCCATGAAGGATCTAACTTCTATCACATTCTTAGGTGTTGTCCACCTTTTAATGGATTCAATATTTTCACGGTCTACTTCTATTCCCTCTTTGGATATTATATGTCCCAAATAGAGGATTCGATTTTGGAAAAATGAACACTTTCTCAACTTAGCAAATAGTTGATGCTCTCTTAGCACCCGTAATACCATCCTCAAGTGTTTCTCATGCTCTTTCTCTATCTTGGAATATACAAGGATGTCATCCAAAAAGACAATGACAAAATTGTCTAAATATTCTCGGAAAACACAATTCATTAAGCACATGAAAACAATTGGTGCATTTGATAACCCAAATGGCACCATTGTGAACTCATAATGACCATATCTTGTTCTGAAGGTGGTATTGCTGATATATTCATCTTTAATCCTTACCTAATGGTATCCTGACCTGAGATCTGTCTTTGAAAATATCCTTGCATCCTTCAATTGATCGAAGAGATCATCAATCCTTGGTAGAGGATACTTGTTCAATATAGTTACTTTATTTGACTTCTTGAAGTCAATGCATGATCTCAGAGTCCCATATTTCTTCTTCACAAATAACTCTGGGGCACCCCAAGATGACACAATTGGGCGTATGTACCCCTTCTTTAAAATTTCTTCAAGCTTCATTTGCAGTTCTTTCATTTCTGGTGTGCTCATCTGATAGGGAGTCCTTGATGTTGGAGCTACCCCATGCATCAAATTTATAGAGAAATCAATATCTCTCTTTGGAGGTGGCCTTGGTATCTCTTTGAACACATCTTCAAAATATTTTAGGATTGCATGATCCAACATTTTTGGCACCTTATCCTTAGGTGCTTCATTCATATGGGCTGCAAATATTTGGAAGCCCTTCCTGTAACACTTTTTTAGTTGCATTGTTGAGATTTCCTGAATAATAACTGACCTGGGAATTCCTTGGACTCCTCTCTAATTTCCTTCCTCATCCATGTAGGTGAATGCCTTGTTATGATAGTCTAATATGGCATGGTGTTGGTCCAACCAATCCATACCAATTAGGAAATCATATGATCCCAAGGGAAAGATGTTCAAATGTTCCTTGGTACTCATGCCATTCATTCCCACTAGACATGATTTAACTAACTCAACAACCTATCTCTTGGCTCCTGTAGCTAGCTACACCATCCACGATTTCCCATGATCGATTCTTGGTAATTGAAATCTTTCCACTACCTTAGGATTTATATAGCTATGACTAGCCCTCAAATCAATTAAAATATTAAAGGCATGGTTATTGATCATACCTTCGACTTCAATCATGTGTGATTGAAATTCAGTTTGCTTGTTGTCCAGGGATACATAGATTCTTGGTACTCTTCTTCCCTTGTATTTCATTGTTTCTACTTGTTGAACATTGTGAAAAGCTCTCACCTTGTCCTTTGTTTCAGGGAAATATCTATACCTATGATATCCATTACAACCCCAACATTGCATAGGTGTCTTCCTTGGCCTTTGCCCACCTTCTTCAGCCATCTCGGGCTCCCTCAAAACTGGTTGTCCTTGAGGATTATTTCTGAAAAATAGTGGTGTTTTCCCCTTCTTCCCATGCTCCCTCTTAAACTTTCTCTTGTCTTCCCAACATCTTTGGAAAGTAGGATTTCCTTTATGCTGATCATATAAACACTTTGCCTTTCTTATGGTTTCTTCCATAGTTTTAGGATCATCATACTAGATTTTGTCACTGATAAGAGATGGAAGCCCACTCAGATATCTCTGGATCTTGATGGTCTCATCCTTAATGCAAGGGACATATTTCAACAACTCTAGAAATATCCTTTCATATTCATCTATAGTCATGCTTCCCAATTTAAGTTCAAAGAACTCTTTCATCTTCTTGTCATAATATCTCTTGGTTAAGTAATTATTTTCAAAATGTTTCTTGAATTCCCTCCATGTGACATCCTTCTCTCTGATGTTTTCACTTGCACAAGCTGATCCCACCACACATATGAATTTCCTTTCATCTGATAGATTGTGATTCTTCCCTCTACATGAGAGGAATAATTATGCAATTGGAAATATTTCCTCATGCCCAATAGCCATGTATCAACCTCTTCATCTTTCTAGTGCTCTCCATCAAAAGTAGGAGGTTTGATCTTTTCATTTCACCCTTCAGTTCATCCACTTCAGATCTCCTTTGCTTTATTGTAAGAGATGGACTTGAACTGTTGTGTGGCCTCCTTTTGGAATGCCTTTGGGAGTGCTAGTGATGTCTGTTACCACTTATTTCTCTTCTTTCCTCATCAGGGGATCTTTGGATCCCTGATTTTTTGGATCCACTTTCCTTATCCGAATTCTTTTCAATTGTTTCTAGGCTCCGCATCAAATTCATATTGAAGTCTTTCAGTTTCCACTTGTATTTCTTAAGAATTCCGTTACCTGCCTAGTGAATTTGGACATCTTTTTGCAATTCTTTAATGATTTTCATCATGCCCACATACTTGTCCATTTATTGCCCATGGCCATTGGATTTTTTCCCTTCAACTCCCAAATGAACATCCATTCCTCTAACTTCATCCTCTTGACTGTAAGTGTCCTATGCCTCTTCCATTTATTTGTACTGTGTGACAATTCAGTCCGGTTTTGACAATTGCTAATTATGCAAAATGTGCAGTCAATCAAATTTTTGTCAGGCTATTAGATTTAATGATTTTCTAGAATAAATTAAACAATATTATTCAACAAAATAATATCAGACTCCATTTTCTGCGGGTCCTCGATCGATCAAGAATCCCCATGGCTCTATCTCCGAGTCTTGTTCTGTTCTACAATTCACTTTCCAGTGCTAGCCCCTTTTCCTTCAACCCTTAATTCACATGTGACCAGGGCTATGACCAAGTGCTAATAGTTGGGTGCTTATCCAAAGCCTTGAAACTTTGGGGCTCTGGAGCTTCGAAGGTTTCCCCTTTTTTCACATCACGACAAATCTCCCAGAGTGCCGCATTGGAGAACTTGCGAAGTGGGGTGGATCAATAGTCCTCGGCTTCTCAACATTCAACAATTGAGACTTACTGCATAACTCCAGCTTCATGACATCCACACACCCAAAAACTCCCAAACCTCGAATCTCCAAATACTTCCACGTCATCACGTCACGTCACTTCGGTGCTACGAGACTTCGGGGATTTCTTCCTCCCACTCGATCATGAACCATTTCTTCTAGAGTGTCAAGTATCTAGACCTTGGAATATGATGCCACGCGTCCCTTATGACCAACAATTGAGATTAACTCCGATCTTCGGTAGTTCTTTACTCAATGCTAACTATGACACCTTTCCTCTAGAGTACCAAGTCTCTAGACTTCAAAATTTGGTGCCACACGTCTACTGGAGTCAAGTTATCGTGGGCCTGGTCTAGTTAAATTCTTCACCAAGTTTTTAACTACTTTATGTAACCATCAAGGGCCCCACCATGCATGCTTGAGAGGAGTGCCATGTGGCGAAATAATAGAAGTGGAAACATGGCCCAACTAGACGGGTGACATGTGTCATGTTCTAACTAAAATTTCAATATTCCAAAGGTTCTTAACTCACTGACACGTGGCACACAACTCATGTGTCCATGTCATCCCAGGTGACATTAGAAAGTCATGTCACTTCGGGACTTCAGGACTTCGGGCTTCGGAATATTTCAAACTAGCACACTCCAATTCTCCTGAACATCGAACTCTTGAACAAGTTGATATTCTGACATGCGTCTCCTTTTTATGAACGATTCAGATTAACTCTGAACTTCGGGACTTTGAGAGTTTTCACTCTATCACACTTTTTTTCTCCCGAATGTCGAATTCTCGAACAAGCCAATCTGCCGACACATGTCCCTTTTGATGAACGGTCTGGATTAACTCCAGACTTCAAGACTTTGGGAGTTTTCACTCTATCATACTTTGTTTCTCTTGAATGTCAAATTCCTGAACAATCCATCTATCGACACGTGTCCCTTTTGATAAATGGTCTGGATTAACTCCAGACTTCGGAACTTCAAGAGTTTTCACTCTATCACACTTTGTTTCTCTCGAATGTTGAATTCTTGAACAAGCCATTTGCCGATATGTGTCCCTTTTTATGAACGGTCCGGATTAAATCCGGACTTTGGGACTTTGGGAGTTTTCACTCTATCACACTTTGTTTCTCCCGAATGTCAAATTCCCAAAAATCCCAATTTTCCGACACGTTTCCCTTTTGATGAACAGTCCAGATTAACTACGAAATTTGGGACTTCGGGAGTTTTCACTCTAGCACACTCCATTTCTCTCAAAGTGTCGAACTTCCAAACTGCTGTGAGATATACGGATCACAATCAATTACGCTCAAATATGATGGCTGGTATTTTTTCATCACCATTGTGACTTACCTCTTTTTCTTGACTCGATCTAACAACTCTGATCTGTCTTTGGTCGGTCCAACGATCAAGCACTTTTCCCTGGATTTACGGTGTAGATCTCCTCTGGGACTTCAGAGCTTTTCTGCTTTTTCTCCATTTTACCGCAAGTAACTTCAAACAGTTGGAGTGGAAAAGTCTTGAAGGACTTCGGTTCTTAACCACCATGCTCCTTTTTCCAGATCTGATGGTTGTGAAGGATCTTCCTTCTCCCAAACAGATCCTATGGTCTAAATTATAAAATTTGTGGCCCAATACCATGGTTGCGGTGGTATCCTTCCTCTATAGGTTTTATTGAAACACTATACTTCTTGATATTCTAAACACAGTCCAAGTGTTCACACGATGCCTTCTTGATACTCAAGAATGCTCTAAACTTCAAATTTTGTCCCTCTCGACAACAATTCTTTTCTGAAACTTTCGCTTCAACTTCCACTAACATGGCCCATCCAGGCTCAATGTTGAAACCATGTCTCTAATACCATTCTATAACATCCCCGACCACCCAATTCGAGCCATGCAACTCCTGATAACGCTCTAATACCAATTTGTAACGTTCCCAACCACCAATAGGTCAGGCATCATCACCGAGTAAACATCTTTTGCGGAAATATTCACATATAAACTTAACAACAATAAATAGAGATAACATGAAAACATACATGCAATCAAACACAATATAACATTACAAGAATCACAGACATGCACTAAAATACATCATTTAACCATTAAGTACATAAAATATAATTATCTCTTAATTGAAGTACACAAAATGTGTGCAGACCTTCCATGAACCTCCCAGTCATTGACCACACTGATCCTCACTCTAAGAAGGGTCACCCCCGAGCTAGGACTAAACTCCACCGGAAAAGGGATTCCTAGGATAGGAAGGGACAACAAAATGGTGCACATTACAACAAGAAGGATTTCCTCTGAAGAGCCACTTATGCCCACAACTCATGGACTCTCATTCCCCACATGCCTGTCACACCCCAGGAGTGTACACCTTCACTATCACACAATCCATCGGCTGCTACACCTCCCTTTCCAGGGCTTTAGAAATAGGCCGGATCAAGAATGAACAAAGCTCTGTAGCTGCTATTGGACTCCCTCCAAGAAAACTCACTTCCTCAACACACTCTCTCACCTGGAGAGGGTTGCACACATGCCTGACAACCTGGTTCTTCTATCCATGGGCCTGACAACCCGCTTCTTCACTCCTACTCCTCAACACATGGGAATGGTGATGGAAACAATAGAAACTGGATGCGGGAAACGATATAGACATGACAAAATGTGGGCAACCCCAGGGTATAGGAGCACTGAGGGTATCAATTCAGTATTGTTGCAAGAGTTCAGGTGTCTTGGAATTCAACAATGACGGAATTTCTCACTGCGTTCTTGCTCCATGCATTAGTGAGTTGGGGTAACATATGGTCACCATGGTCTGAGATGGCGAGAATCCCCCCTCGAATGGTGAGAATGGTCNTGTGTTTTGGATGACACTTGGCTCTCGAGGAGCACGTTTCCCCCCCACTTGTAACCCGTTCCTCTCCCTAAAGGAACTTAGGATAAATTAATATCCTCTTTACATATTTTAGAATAATAATATATTATTCTATTGGGCTCTTAAGATTATCCCTTTTCCTCAATCTCTTAGCCTCCTCCCTTTCCCAACCTAGTGGAGTTCAGTCCCCCATAATATTTCTTCATGGTCATTATACACACAACAATATTGTTACATTAATAATATGAATATTTACATGTACAAAACAAGATCCTGGCCTTTAACATCTAGGCTCCCAGCCTAATCAACACATAAGCCTACCAGCTTATAAATACTCGACTCACCAACCTACAAAACATGTTACATTCATAATTACAATTGAGGCTCGTCCTTGGGGTATTACAAGATTACTACTACTTGTCTCTTCTACTATGGATGACTTATGCACCTTCTTGGAGAGATGATATTTGGATTATTTTTCAAGTTTGATGGATTATTTTCATGGTTAGGATTTCATGGATGAGCTTTGATTTACCTAGTAAGTGTTCTTTCTAAATATTTGTTGGTTTATTTCTTGAATGTATTGAGTGTAAATGTGTTATCAAAGTAGTGATAATGCATGCTACCTTGTATTTATCTTGAAACCATAGGAAGGATTGTAGTGGACTACCTTCCCTTAATATCATTTGTTTAAATCTTGTTAATGGACATAGGTAAATTTTCTAGGGTTTGTAGTGGACTACACTGATTATTTTCCTATAGGATAGTTTTCGAGGGTTTGTAGTGGACTACCCTAGGGTTTTATCCAAGGTCCATATTTAAGTTTGTCAAAAGGCATAGACCGATCTATAGGGTTTTTAGTGGACTGCCCTATTTTTCATTCTATTGGTTAAATTACTAAGGTTTGTAGTGGACTACTTTAGGGTTTTACCCAAAGCTTCACCTTCGTCTCCCATGAAAGCTCATAATTTGACTCCATATTCCCAAGAGTAATAAATGACACTAGTATTATTTCTCTCTAGCAATATCTCAAAACATGAGTTCTTCCTTTATTTTACTATTCTAGGGTTAGATTAGGGTTTGCAACAATTATTATCCATAGATGTGCTTAACATCTAGGGTTTATTGACATCTTTCACCTTAAAGTGCATATTTCCATCATCTATTGCATTGTTTATTTGATTTTCATCCCTTTAGGGCTTGACGTGTTGCATAATTTAGAGCTATTATATGTCATTTACTTTTCAGCAAGTAACTGTTAGTAAAACCCTAATTTAGTGTGCCTCTTTAGCCCTAGTTTATTGCACGCTTAACTTGTTTCAAGTGCCATTTTATTCCTGTTTTTATGACTTGACATATTGTTGTAATTTTTTTTATCTTTCATACAATTTTTATAACATCCATAGATTTTTCCTTGATCTATAGTGTGTGGAGTACCTTATTGACCTATTTTGACTTGCTAAACATCATTAACTATCTTGAATACTTCATATATACAAATATGAAAATTGCTTCATTAAATCACCTTGTAATTACTTTGAATACCTTGATATAGTGGTGGTGTGTTTGAGTATCTAATGTAGGAGGTCGTATACTTTACTTTGCCTTGCTATAGGATTTCTTGAGGTTACTAGGGTAGCATCCCTTGTGTTGGATTCATCCTTCACTAAAACGAGGGAAGTGATTGCTAAGGTGACAATGTAAATACTTCCAATGCTGCACTTATCTTATCCCATGTTAAAGAGTTTACACAAAGGTGATATATTTTGTGATAACATGGTGCATTCATGGGAGGATATGGAAAAGGAATTGCATAACCACTTTCTTCTAGAATTGGAGCTCCACCTACCAACAACAGTCCAAAATTGAGTTTTGTCAACCAATATCTATAGTTTGGAAATAATGTTGATCCTATGAGCAATGTGGAACATTGCAAAGCATCCTGGGAAAGTTAGGGAATTCATATTCAACAATTGTGCATAAATTTGTGCACACTTTAGATTCATTTCAATAGATGGTATCTAGCAGAAATGCAATGGTAGACAAGAAACTAGATAGAACTATGGGAAAGGTTTTGTGACACTTTCTAACTATGTGGGGAGGATACATTATTTGTTGAGATAATTTAGTGCATTCGGTCTATCCTAAAAATGAACCATCTAGAGTCTTTGACCATAGATTCCAAAGAGGGGAACCTTGCAAAAGAAATCCCTATAGAAGAAAATCCTATAGAGGAACTTCACCATTTGCCGCTGGAAGAGACCAAAGGTCACAACATCACTTATGATATAGGGAATACTAGTCATCCAATATATTACCATGAACCATTGTGGATGAAGCAATTTAACATTGATATTGGGGATGATTCAAAACTAGCTATTATAGAGTATTACTAGGATCAACATATGGTCATAGTGATTGTGTATTTGTTCTAGGAATATGTCGATTTGTTTATGTGTAGCTTCATATAACTGAAAGGAATGGTAGGAGAACTCAAAAAAATGAAAATTGAATTGAAGATAGGTGCTTGATTGATAAAGAAAATGGTGTATTAAATGAACCCACACTATGAGGAACCTGTTAAATAGGAAATAGAAAAAATGTTGGATGTTGAGTTGATATTTCTACTAGAGGAATTAGATTGGATCAGTTTGATCACAATACAAGGCAAGAAAAAAAGTGGACTCTACATATGTGTATACTTCCATGGACTTAATGAAGCCTACATACATTACCCATTTTCTACATTATTTAGTGATGAAATATTGGAGAAGGTTGTAGGGAATGGGATATAATTTTATAGATGGATTTTTGGGCTATCATTAGATCTAGATTTCCAAGGAACATAAGATAAATACTATGTTTTCTATATATTGGGGCTCATATGCCTACATTGTAATTCCATTTCAACTGAGGAATGTGCACCTAGTATTTTCCAAAGTGGTGGTTGCTACATTTTGAGAATATATCCATAAATTCTTGGAAGTATACTTGTATGATTAGATCATTTACATTTTTCTAAAAGATCACATTGTGAATCTCAATTTATTTCTAGATAGGTGTTAGAAGATGTGGTTGTTGTTGAATATTAAGAAGTGCATATTATATTCTCTATTTATGTTATGTTGGGTCATATCATGTGCAAGCAAGGAATGTTGGTTGACCTGGCCTAGATCTTGGTAATTGTAAATTTGCTTGCACCTGGGAATGTATCCATGTTGAATTTTACATTGGGACACATAGAATAATACCATAGATTTATTAGGGGGTACCATGAGTTAATGACATGAATGGGAAAATTGTTGTCGAAAGGAATCATTTTTATATGGATGAAAGATTATGAGATAGGGTTTGTAGAGTTAAAAGTTAAAAAAATAGATGGTAGCATCTCCCATCCGAGTTTTATTGGATTTTACTAAGAGTTTTCATGTACACGTGGATTCCTTTGGCATCCCACTGGGAAATGTCTTGGTGCAACTAGGGGAAGGCACACACGATCACCTAGTGTGCTTCACCAATATAAAATTGTCATGTGTCGAGCATAATTACACCACTAAGGAAACCAAGGAATTAGCGTGATGTAGAAATCTTGAGATTACCTTCTAGGTTGGCCCTTTAAGTTTTTTACAAATCACTATGTGCTTAAATATTTGGTGAACAACATAGTGTTGGAAGGTCAGATATACTAATGGTTTCTATTATTTTAGGAATTTGATTTTGATGTGGTGGTTAATCAAAGCAAGAAAAACATGGGGCTCGTTCATCTCTCCTGGATCTAAAATTGGGAATCCGCTAGGACAATTGATGAACTACCCAATGAGAATCTCTTCTACATGGAGCAAGTCCTTAACTTCTTCATTGTGATAATTAAATTCCTCAAATATATAATGGTGTCGAAAGTATATGATCAACAACAACATAGGTAGCTAGTTATGCATGTAGTGAATTATCAGTTGATTTCCAAACATTTGCAAAATTTATCTGTGGGTGGGATTCTACACATGCATGTTGAATCATGAATAATAGGTATTTTTTGGAAAGCCCATGATGACCTAAGTGGTGGACACTATGACAAGAATGCCACTACATGGAAGGTACTACAAACATGGATTTGGTGGCCAACTTTGCTTGTGAATTCCATGGAATATGCAAAGTAGTGCGATGTCTACCAATGTGTGGGATGGTTGTCTTCTTGAGATGAAATGTTGTTGCAACCCATTATGGTTAGGGAGCCATTTTATCACTAGGCAGTGGACTTCATTAGACCTATCAATCCACCGAAATGCTACTTAGGGGATAGATACATTATAACTACAATGAATTATATAACAAGATTGGTAGAGTCTCCATCAAATCGAGCCTTTCTCAATGAATATTGATTCCTTTTTGAGAATATTGTCACAAGGTTTGGGTGCCCATGTAGCCTGACTAGTGATCAAGGTCAACATTTGATTGGTGGTGCAATGGCTTCTTTGGTCAAGGAATTTATGATCCATCACCATAATACTATGTCGTATCATCTATAAGCTAACAACATGGCTGAAGAATTTAACAAGATCCTATAATGTAGATTGATAAAACTATGCTCAGTGAATAAGGATGACTGGGAGGAGAGATTCCTAGAAATTCTATGGGCCTATAGGATTACATGCAAAACATTGATTAAGCATATACCATTCAATTTGGTGTATGGATAGGAGGTGGTGAACCCACTATAATATGTGATCTCGAAGTTGTGAGTAGCCATTCCTATGCAAATGTTACATACACAATAAATACAAGATATGTCGAATATGTTGGTACAGTTGGAAGAATATAATTTTTTAGCAAGATACCATCAGATGGTTCAAAAAAGGTGTCAAAATGCATGGCATGATAGGCATATCCAGAATAAGAAATCTGAATAGGGGGATCTAGTGCTAATGTATAATGGTAAATTTTTGAAATATCCAAGCGAGTTAAGGATGCATTGGCAAGGACCCTATGGATTTATGTAGATCACTAGTAAGGGGACATTCCAATTAGAGTAGTTAGATGGCAAGTTTAAAAAACAAGGAGTGAATGGCACACACCTAAAACCATTTGATGATCCAACCCCTACATAACCACTATGATTTATGGGAAGGGGGAGTTAGTGTACCATAGTAGAAATCCAAATTTAGTATTTTACCTTCAACCATTTCAATTTAAGAAAGTAAATTTTAGCAATTTCAATTTATCTTTATTTTTTGTTATTTATTGATTTAGAGGTCTAGGAATAGACAATAGAATAGGCCCATTGTTACACAAGCTAAAATACTCCACCATAGTAAATCTCTATAGTCGTTGTGTCAATGGGAACTAGGGATATATGGATAGGATTGAATGGGTGTCACCAAAAACAAGGAAACTATAGATTTAATAGATTAAAAATCAAGGGTGTGTGTGCATATGGTAAGGTATATGTGAGAGTGAAATCTCTATGTTGAACAATAATACTTCGTAGGGGGAGGGGGCGAGGTTGGTGGGATATGAAAATATTCAATTCATGTCACCATTAGTGCAATGGTGGTAAGTATCATTAAAACCTGCATTGAATATTGCATGAGCCAGACCCAAACCGATTGTGTTGCATTCATTGTTCAAAATGTCAATGCAAAAGGAATGCCTTATCCTACATTCATGACCAGATATAGGTAAGATGTTAAGGATTTAGGTTTGATAGGTGGGATAGGGTAGATATTAATGCATAGAGGGGCTTTCACAATGCAACATATTAGATATCATTTATGGGGTTAACTACGTAGAGTATGTCATTAATCTATGACCCATATTCATGAGTATTAGTTGCAACTGACCAATAATTCTCATGATTTGAGTAGTCCACTTAGCACTCATTGCATCGAGTGATGCTCACAGAGGTGATGATTTGAATGGTTAGGATGGTGCATGCTTCAAGTAGTATCAAATGACCAATCAAAGTAGTTAAAGTACAACTCTTTGGGTTTAAGTTTGAGTAAAAATGCATATCAAATGAATGCATAGGATTGGAGAGATGCAAGATTTTTAGAGCCAACATTGCACCATGTTATCGCTTGAAAGGACTCATTGCCCAAAAAGGCCCCTTTGCCCATGGGGTCCACCTCGATCCAAATTTTGTAAATCAACCAAATGACATATTTGAATGAAATAAGTGGATCATATCTATTTACTAAGGTCATTAATCATGTTGGATTTGATAGAATCCAATTCCCAATTACAAAAGTATGAAAGACAGTTTTTGCCTATGGGGCTGACTGTGGATGGAATTGTGTTTTCTGGATGAAATATCAAATCAGGTGTAGGGAAAGGCTTAGACAGGATTTTGAGGTCATTGATCATGCTAGATCTTGAAAAAACTTAATTTCAACCTCCAAAAGTATGCAAATGCAACATTAAAAATATTTAGTTTCCTCTAGGACGCCAAGTTTCCAGTTATGGTTTATGAAATATATTGCAAAGGCATCAAAATATATCATGTATCCAATCATTGGAAAGGCCTTTGTTTCTTTTATGCATTTCTTCTAGCGACATGTTATTTAGGCTTCATATGTAGGATATAGATTAGTAAGAATCACATAAACCAATGATGCACCGATTTTTAGTGTTTTTTGGCTCGTTTACCATGCAATTTTCAGCTAGACATTGCTCTCTCTCCAATATGGAAATCAAGAAACCATTTTAGGATATTGTTTATAAGGTTAGGAGCTACATCTAAAACAATGAATTTATCCCCATGTAAAGCACATATCCAACAAGTAATTTACAAACATGGGCCATGTTCGTGTGCTCAGAAACTATGTTTTAGGTGCTTCAAACCCGTAACTGAAACATGTCTTTTTAAGTCCAAGCATAGGGATAATTCATCTTGATTTTTAGGGGATGGAATTGTTGATTTTTGTAGCTTTAGAAGTTAATCCCACAAGAGGCCAAGGTGTCAGGCATGTGGGAACCTTCGTTGGCACCATATTAGCCTTTCATTTCAGTGAAAATCCACCTTGGAATGAGGTCAGACGCTCATGGGAAAGTTGATTGGCTTTGTGGGTTTGTGTTGGGCCTTCACACCCACAGAGAAAACATAATTTGATGTTGACTTGTGAAGGGGATTCTATGATGACCCATAAGGATTGTATATAAAGGAGAGAGATCATTATAGCATTTCCTATTATGTAGATCATGGTGGAATAATGGAGTTAGAGTAAGTGAGTCTACACTTGTGCCAGGTGGATTGGTGTTTTCAGCAAAGGGAAATTATGCATGGTGGAAAATATGGCCTAGCATTGAGGACTCTCTATTTTATGTTCTTGGCAAGGAAAAACACACCACATGTGTGGGAGAGAGAGGCAGCTGTAGAAGGAAGAAATTGTGTGAGTGAAGTGATTCGTACAAAAATGTATGTACATGTTTTTGTGCATGTACGCAGATTTCAGTGGGAACAATCACATACGTACATGGTTTGCAGTGGCAACAATCATGTACGTAAGCAGGTTGCGGTGGGAATACTCATGTACATACGTATAGAGCTTCATGGGCAGGTGTAGGTCCATACAAGGATGACAAGTGACATCAACAGATCGTACATGTGGTCTGCAACAAATTCGTGGGCAAAAGATATTCCCAAGACATTTGTTGTGGTTTGGTTTTCTGATTTGTATGGTTATTGGAGGACAAGGTTTCCCTCATATTTTGGTGATATTTGTACTGGTTGAGAGGAAAAGGTTGTCCTTAGATCTAGTGATATTGTATTGGTTGGGAGGGATGGTTTTTCCCTCAGGATTTATGGATTTGATAAGGTTACACAAACAAAAATACTGTGCCTCATATGTGTTGATAATTCTTCTTTGATATTTTGTGTTTCCACTGCATGTAATTTCAGTGTAAAATTGTTAAGTGATAATAGCTAGGGTTTTACTGTTAGATCACTAGGAAGTAATTTTCAGATTTGAAAATTAGTCACATAAGAGTGTATGTGAAAATTGACAGGAACACATCATAGCGGGAACACATCTTAGTTGAAGTTTTCACAATGGCACTTTGACTACTAACTCGCATGGTGAAACTCACTCAATCTACACCATTATTCGAGAAATCCTTTGGGAAAAGATAGATATACCCAACTCTAACCTATGCTTAAATTTTCATAGTCTAAAATTGATCAAACCGCATTGTAGCAGTCAAATGAAGTTTGTAAGAAAGCCTTTTGTCCTCAAACTGTACAATGCATTGTTTTGTGTGATTTCAATCACAATTGGGAAGGACTTAACTATGCGATGTGGGCTAGGTTCTATCAATCAAAAGGGTGTCAATTTTACCAAATTTGATTGAGAAGAGGGATCCACAAAATAAATATAATTCTCTCATGCCACAAACAACTCTAGTTCAACCCATGAAATCAATCTAATGATCCATATGCATACGCAACAATTTTGGTGGGGTCCCATGTCCCACAAATGGCTAAAAATTCCTCCAATGGAATTGATCAATGATTTACATTAGCTTGCGAGGTCTTAGGAGGAGGGAAGGTTGATGAAAGGTTTTTTGTGAACGGTAGATGTGTCTTCATGCTAGTTTGATCCACAATGGAGATTCACGTAGCGAGGTTATTTTAAGGTTTGGTGGGTGCCATCACTCATGGGCATATAAACATTTTAAATTTAATGTCATAACCTCCAAAAAAAAGTGGGGAATTTAAAAGTTTAAACCTTGTCTTGTAAAATGTTTTGAATATTTTCTCATGATTCATGAATGGTAAGTGGGGTAAACTGTTTCCTTTGATAATGGGGCCTCACTCTAAGGGAATCAAGAGAGTGGAACTCATGACCAACAACAAGCATAATAAACTCATGTTTAACTCTAGACCAACTGAGATAACCCTCAAAGCTACGAATGATGGATTGAACCAGAGTAAGATCATATAAATAATAGAATTGGTGGAATATTATATAGGGCTTATGAATGATAGAGTATGTCAAAGAAAATCCAATGAATGCATGAATTGTGGTCCTCCTTTTTCTGTCGCATATTAAGTAATGGTTATTATATTTTCTATCTACTATCTAAAAGGTAATTTTTAACCTTCAAAAGTCACCATTGTAAAGTAATATTATTTTATAAAGTTTAAGTGAATTTTAAATTTTAAAATTTAAAGTTGACTTTATATTAAAAAGTACCCTTGGGTTAGAAAGGGGTTATTGGAGGTGTTGGGTTTTATTTTTTCCCACTACAAAGGGGTTCGTCTAACCATGTGTTTGAAGTCAAAGAAGATCAAATGAGCACCAAATTAGCTCTGTATTCCACCATTTTGATTCTTTTTTACTTAGGGATATTGTATTTGGCTTGGAATGTGTTGGATTTGAAAATAGTTTTAGCATATAAGGGGCCAAAAATTCCAATGGATTGTGAAGAAAGTTGCTACATTCAAAACATATGAAATTACATTAGCTCCAAATCAGCGCCAAGTTTAGCCATGAATTTGGGGGAGGGTTAAAAAGTTATTATTCTAACTGGACCTGCTAAAGTGTAAGAGAAACATTCTTATTTTTCATAAATAAAAGATTATAACTTAATATTTGGGGCTCATGTTTCCCTCCCAGTGTTTATAATGGAGATATTTTTCTCACTTATAGGGGAGAGGTTCGAATCAATAGCAAAAAAGGGGGAAATAGAGGCAAGAGGCCATTAGAAAATGAAGATCTTCCTAGAGTATCACTATTTTTGCGACACCATGTAACATTCTTCTTCTTCTTCTTCTCTTCTCTTTCATTCTCATTCTCTTTGTAAGAATTAGCTGAGTAATAGACTTTGTAAAGGGATTCGATGAGGCCCAAGATAGTGATTCTATAGTCCCCAACCCATGGTGCACTTACTATATAAATTGAATGGTTGTTTTAGATCTAAGACTTTACAATCCCCAACACTAGTGCTACTATTTTATAAATGAATTGTTGGGTTTATTATGTAATCAAGACCAAGGTTGTTACCACTAGTGAATAATAGATTCAAGCATGTTATGTTAGTTTTCCCTTTCATTTTCAGTCTCACATGGTGTTGACTAACCAATGGATCTATGCTTTCCTTACCCATTTGGTTTTCTATCTGATGAATATGTGTCAGGAAAGTAGTTTTAGCATCCTCTTCATCATATCTTTGTTCTTTTTCTCTGAGTTATTCATTAAGAATAACTAGAACATGATGCCCATGGTTCATATGATCATTCCTATGGTTGAAACCTACTAAATTCCCTTGTTGTTTGGCTCCTTAGTTGACATAGCCAAAAAACCATAACTCAACACCCCCTTTATTTTTGGTTTTAAAAAAGATAACAAAGATTCACTCCATGCACAACTTTTATGTGCTATAAATCTAATATGTTATTTATAGATAAATAGGTCATTCTTGGGCGACAGATGATAATTCTTTCCTTAGGAAATATTGAGGGTACCCCCCCATATCATGAGGATTGTCTCAAAGGACTAGAATGGCACAAGAAGGTGCATATGACACACTATTCCCAGACATTTGTCCCCATTGTGAAGAGGTAAAAACTTGTTGGACAACATTGGAATTGGTGCCATTGTTGGGGAGAGTTTTCTCCTTAGGATATAATGAAAACTCTATGGGAAAGTCCATTGTTCATTGTTTGTTGGGTTTTTAATCTAGTGGAAAATGAGGCCTAACATCTTGCATTATAGAAGATTTGTAGCTTGCTAAAAAGTTATTAGTGACTCTACTAGGGAATGAATCCCTATTCCTATTAGTATTATTTGTTTGTTGCTTGTGGTGAGAAAGTAGTGTCTCTTAAGGGAAAAACGTATGACATGGTGACTCCACATTGGCTTGGTTCTTGAAATGACATATAATGTATACTCTTACTCTCTTTGTCCTTTAAAGAAAGAAATAAAAATGAGAGGAACCATTGAGCAGATTCATTTGATGAGAGTTGAGATCCAAGAAATTGAAAAAGCACAAATGTTAAGAGTGCTAATAGATATTGCCCATTAGTCCAATGAGGAACTGTAAGACTATATGTAGGCCGAGGCATCAACTTTTTATTACCATGAAAATTCTAGCCATGATGAAGAAAACCTTGAAGATGAAGCCTCTTCTTGTTATGAAGATGGGAAATAAATTTTTTAAGACCATGCTTCTAAGTTCAATGATGTTGATATTGAAGAAGACCAATTTATTGGTGACTTTCATGATGTTGGTTTCTTAGAGACATGTTTACATAATAAAATTTTTGAATCTAATGAATTTGTTGTTCATGGATATATGTAAAGGGATTTGAGGCCTTATCCATCTACAAAATCACAAGTGGTATGTTTATGTTTTTGTTGATAGTTTTTCCCTTCCTTGTCCTCATCAATATCATATGAAAAAATTACTGGAAGAGCCCATGCATAGTGAATATGTTGAATGCTAAAAATAAAATATTTCTCATAAGGTTAGAGATTCATCCCAAGGAAATCAACATACAAAAGAAGTGCATGTTCCACCTTAGAATTTTCTAGGCTGATTCCATCACTTTACTAATACTGAGTAGTATTCCATGTGAAAAACATAAATCCTTTGGTTGTGAAATCTTCTCAGTTAAGGAGTTTTGTGAATTCCCTTCCTTGTTGATATTCAACAAAGATACAAGTTAATCCCCAAGACTCATGCTCTCATTACAGAAAAATAATATGATATAAACTTTACACTTCCATCTTCTTGTGGCAACCCTCATTTTAAAAAACCATGCAATGAACAGGAAGTTGGGGGAACCCTTAAGATAAAACTTATGATGTTTCTTGAATTTCCATACCCTTCCATTGGTTCAAATGAATGAGACCAACACTAATAAGGTGATTATTCTCAACATATTAGTGTGAATGACTAGGACCAAGAAGGAGGGGACCAAGAATCGATTCTTTCACTTGAGATATGAGAGGGAGAATCGATTCTTTCACTTGAAATATGAGAGGGAGAATCGATTATTTACTCAAGAAGGAGAGAAGGTTGAAGTTTTGAATCAATCTTTCAATAATAAATGAGATATTTTATTCACAACCCTAGATTTAGGCACGAATTTTGATGGTAAGTTGATTGTGTATGAAGCAAAAAGGATCTTTGTGTTTGAGCATTTGGACATTTCCAACAATAATAACATTACTGAAGAAGACATGCATTCCAATTTTGAGGTACTTGAAGAGATTGATGTTGTCCTAGAGTATCAACATCCACATGTTGCATGTGACAACACCCAAGAAGCAACACTTACCATGCATAAAGAATTCTAAGTCTAGCTACAATTTTTAGCAATACATAGCATTAAGGAGGGGGAAAAGCATATCATGTGAGTGTTTATGATCAAACCCCTATGAGAATGTATATTATCATTTTGGGTTTCATTGACAATATGTTAGATATTTCCATGGATACTTTTATGAATGGGGTATATGATAATTATGATGAAATTTCCTAGCCATATATGAGGTCATCGTTTGCAATTCCTTTCAGTGGCAAACATAATAGATCTCAGACAAAGGGAGTTATCAATGCTCCATGCCAGATGAGAAAGTACCTTTAGTGGCTTTTAATCATAATTATGGAATATTTCTCATAAGCATTTAGCCTAATCATGAAGGAGAAAGATAAACTCACTTTCAACAAGAGGACTTCCAAGGCAACCATAACAGTGAGGAAAAAGAAGGTAGCTATGAAAAAGAATAATGGCATTTCTTTAAATATGAATTTGGAGATAAGGCACAAATTCCATGAACATTAGAACATATGATCTTGAAATTTGATGCATCCTTGATGATGATGGTAATAGTGAGAAGAGCAAGGTTGAAATTGTTGGTTGTGGAGCTTGATTATCTTCATGATTCAAAGGTCTTGTTTCAATCGTGTTTGGACCCCATTACTTGACGGGGGGTGTAGGTGGTATTTCACCCCCAAATATATCACCAGGGAGGTCTAGGGGGGCGGTAAATTTTGGAGCCCACCCCCCCCTGGAAGGGGTTCAGGGGAAGTGCCGCCGAAGAGAATTTTTTGAGAAAATTTACTTGTAAAATATTGTAATTTCGTAGTCAATATGGACCGTTGATTATAAGGTCACGTAACTAACAATAGAATTTATCTTAGGGTTTTTTTTCCCTAGAAGGAATCTTTAATGAGGGAACTGTATCGCAATTGTGTATGTGAGTGAATATTGTATTATGAGAGAGGAGAATGTCAGAGAAATAAGATGAAGTTACTATGGGTGTGTTGTAGGTTGTATCCCTTCATTTGATGGATAATAATAAAGGAAGGACCTGACAATGTCTTTGATGGATGTAGCCCACACTGGGTGAACCACTTGTATCCGTGTCTCTATTGTATTATGTATATTTTTTGTTTCATTTCCACATTTGTTTTATTTTATTGCTCTATGATCCTGTTTTTGTAACAACTCTTACATCTAACCAACCAATGAAAAGTGTATATTTGACATTCAAAGACAAATCTATTTTGTTTGTTGCACTTAATTTGAGCCCAAATGCAATGAATAATTGATTCTTCCTAAAGATCCAATTTTAGCATGGATGGAGAAGACTTTCCATTAGATAGAGCAGAAAAGAAAATATTGGACATGGGTAACTTGTTCATTGTTTTCCTTACTTCTCACTCATTTCCATTGTGCTTTCAATGTTGATGATTGTTGATCAAATATTGCTTGTGTCTCACATAGTGATTTCTCCTCTTGGGAACATTTTATGGTCTTTATTGATTTATTGACCTATCCTTTTGCAAGACAAAACCTAATTCCATCCACCATCCCATCAACCCACTTCATGCATGGGTATCATGGCCTTATCAAACTACGTACATGGTTCCATTATAGGTGCCATGTCACTTAGTGGGCCCACTTTCTAGTTAGGTTAGGTAGGCAGGTGATCTGAATTTCTGAGCAGAACAAAATGAATACAATAACACTTAGATACAAAGAAAAACAACATATATCCAGTGAAAAATAACTTCTATTGAATAAATACAATAGGCTGAAACTGTAAAATTACAGAACTGAAAACAACTTGCTCGAAAGGTGGTAGCTATCTCTAAGAAGAAATGTGGCTGCTACACACATATGTTTGAGAATAATGATTACAATGAGGCTCCAGAGGAATTTTTAACATTACTCATGAATTCCAAGACCATAGACATCCAAAAACCTAACCCTAGGAGATGAAACACCAAAATTGATGTGGGCCTTGATGGGTAAGTTGGTACCTCAACTTCTTGGGGTCGTAACTTTTTCATACGACCTCAATTTTAGGTGTGTGATAGCCCGTTGGAAAGGTCTTTTCAATAAATACACATATGCCATCAATCTCTTCCTTTGTCTATAGTTTGACTATGACAAGCCAAAAGAACATTGTTTAGGGCCCCAAAACAGCCCTGGAAGTACAAAAAGATGTACTAACATGAAAAATTCCAAACTAAGCTACTTGGATTAGGTGTGTGGCTACAAATATTGACCTAGAATATGTGTAGGGATTTAGACAACCTCGAAAGTGTAGAACCCACAATTACAAAGAATTACATAAGAATATGCTCAACTAAAACTATCAAAAGGAGCCAGTCGGAATAGGTGGGTTGTTACCCATGATTTTGGTCATCATGATGATGTATTGATGATGGTGTACTCAAGATCTTCATTAGAACTTTCTCCTGAGAAAAGTTACCTTCATCTCTTTCCAGAAATCACATTTTTGAGGAATGTTTGCAGGCTGCTAGTATATTTGCCTGCGAGAATGCATGATTCTCGCAGGCTTCCTTAAGCCAGGGTGCGAGAAGTTCGCATTGTGTTGAACTGCTTGGGTGCGAACTCTTTCTAAAGAAGGGAAAAATATGAGTTCTCGATGCTTCTAGGAGGGAATCTTCTAGAAGGATGAGATGGCATTCGAATGGTTATCCTAGTACTAGATTCCCTGATATTTTGGGATCATTCTTATCCAAGTAACTAATTCATTCTCTCCTATATATTGAGGGAATTCTCATGGAAAAGGTTAAGCAAGAAGGTTGAGCAAAGACGCAAATAAGGTTAAGCAAGATTCATTGGAGAATTGGTGAAAGATTGTGTGAAGGACTGAAGCTACAACAGCTAGGAAACGCCAACAAGTTTATCAAAGGTGGTTGATCTTCTTCATGCAAGTGAGAAAGTGTGTGTGTCGGAGCCAAGGGCCATCGAAAAGAAGTTTGCAACATCAAGGCTCAAGTTGTAATCTTTACTTTCCATTAATATGATACAGTAATATGTCCCTTTCCCATAAAGCTAAGTCCACTTTATTGTATAACGCCTTGATCATATACATAGATTGACTGTTGAATAGATTGTGCTTTCTTCACTTCGGTTGGTTTGTATTGTTTTGGTCTTGACAGTATGAGAGCACTGGAGCGAAGTGGGAGCAATAAAGACCTAAGGAAGCGATCATAAGGTATGTTCTTTGTTCTTGCCTCCTATTTAATTCAATAGTTAGAATCTATGGAAAGAGTCATGTTCTGTCTTGCTTTGTTCTAGATCTAGGTGGATCTAGGGAGATCGGTTTGTGTCCGCACTTACGGATTTATCCAATAACAAAATTGGCGACTCAACTCGGGAACATCCCATTTTATTTGTGGCTTTCGGTGTTTTTCTGTGGCCATTTTCTCTAGTTTCATTTTTCTCCTGTCCTATCAATCTCCGAGTCTTCAGGATATCCTGATAGACCTTCTGGGTCTAGAATCCTTTTTGAATTTTACTTCATTTTTCAAATTTTTGATTATGTTAAGGGATTATCGCACTGCACTTCATTGCAGCCTGCGAGAATAGGTAGAGTTCGCACTCTGACTATAGGTTTCAGTGCGAGGTTCTCACACCCTGCTCAAGGGTCACCTGCACGAATCAGTGATTCTCGCACTGTGTTATATTGCCTACCTGGGAACACCATTTTTCAAAAAGTTGGATTTGAGTTTTGGTATTTCCAACTTCCCAGATCAGTTTGATTGCCTCTTATGAGTTTTTGGGACCTCTGATTGGTATATTTCTTGTCTTTGTTTGTATGCATGAACATTCTTAGGGTTTCAAGGCTTTTCTTGTCATTTTGGACTTGACTTCTGTTTCTTGGCTTTTCTTGGCAAAACCATTCTCTCTGACTTCAAAATCTGAATGTGTTTGATTCATTAAGATCCAGTGATTGGTTGAAAGTTAAGTTTGGTTGGTTTTTCTCATTTGCTTATGGTTTGAAAGATCATTTTCTTTTGCATTTGAAAAGACTAAAATTGGTTTTCTCTTTATTTTTTCTTTCATTGAAAGAGTGGATTGGGTTATTTGCTTGTTCGTTGATTTGATTTTCTGTGCTCTCATTGGCATAGTGAGGGTCTTCCTTTTTAGAAAGTGAACACAAGGTTTTTCTTTCAAAAAACTTGTTTTTGTTTTTAAAAAACATTGAAAAATCAAGTTATTGAGCTTGTTGAAGTATTTGAAAAGACACAATAGAAAATTGTCATTTGACAAGTGATTGTTTGCATGGGCATTTGAATGGAAATTTTTCATTTTTAGTTCAAGGTTGATCTGGAAAACTCTCTCCCTCCCATACATAGGATTCATCAAACGAAAAGTGATATATTTCATTCTCATCCTTGCATTGTTGGGTCAGAGTCATACAACATAAGTTTCATTTCCGTTACCTTTGAGTAAACAACAACCTTTAATAACACTGCGTAATCATAAAATTTATCTAGTAACTCTTTTCTAGGGCTATTTTACACCAACATTTAGCTAGGCTAGCACTTTGGAGTAGGAAGAGAGATACACTCTCCAAAAGCACAAAACACATAATAGCATCTTGTGTTAGGGAGTGTTAAATTCCATTTGCAACATCTTGTCCTGGAAATCCCTTCTCACACAAGGGTCAAGCACGAGGCCGCATTGGTATTGGCAGAGTTACTCACCCTGCTTTGTTGATATCAGTGTAGAGATTGCACGTATTACGGGGATCACTTGGAGGTATAACCACAATTATGAGTGGAAGCCTTTTGAGTTGATTTTGGGCTAGATGCTGTGCCCTTGCGTGTGGATTGGACTATCGACTGTCCCCCCAGGATTTATTGTTGTTGGTGGTGACCTTAGTGGCCTATCTCTCTAGGTTCTTACCCGAGGTGATTGTGGAGGGGAAAGTCTTCACGGTACCTGGAATTGACGTTGACCAAACTCACTCGGGCTCCTTGGAGGGTATACCGACGATTATGCGTGGGAGCTTGCACTAGGGTGTAAGTCCGTTAAGCAGGTTGTCAGCGTAACTTTTCCACCCTAGCCCCGCCCCTTCTCATCTCATTGTTGCGACGTTGGATTTCATCACCAACTAGTGGCTTCAAAATTAGAAGGTCTTGTTTGTCTGGTGATTGCTTCCTAGATTTTGTTTACTAGCGCGTGTTGTTTGTTTCTTGAAGATTGACCATAGGATTTTCTTCGCGAAGTTTGTCACTCGTTTACAATAGCTCCTCCATGTCATTCACGTAGGATGCAGGGTTTATCTTCAGAGCATCTAGAAGGTTCACAACCCTTGCCCACAACCACACCTAGAGGTTGTCCGACGCAGAGTGAAGTCCCAGTTGTTATCACCCCTCAAGTGGAACGAACTGAATCTCTTGAATGTTTTAGAATTACAAATACTCGAGAGGATTTTTGAATTCCTAGTAATTCTCAGTGCCCTTTTAGACGACTGAATTCTTCTGGAGAACTAGTTGTTACTTCTTCTAGATCACCCGTTGGGCCTTTTCCCGGGGTAGAAGGCCAAGATCCGTTTTGTTCTGCCGATGATTTCTGCAGGACCCTTTTTAGTCCTGGTTCGCCTGTGGTCTCCGAAATTAACCCTCCGATGTTTTCTGAGACAAAGACTATACCAATGAATACTACTTATCACTTTACTCTCCCTGCTGAAATGGCCCATCTCACGAACACTATGAGTGTCCCAACCGGGTTCACTACAGCTGGTCTTTCTCATATAAACACCCAGCGAACACCCAATGTCACTCCGACTCTACCACCCAAGATACCATGCGTTGAATGCTTTGTTGAATTCTTCTGTTCCAACACCTCCACAAACTCCATCCGGTTCTCCAGGTGGTCCTTCTTTTCCTGGGCACCCTATTCCCGGTTTTATTCTGACACTCCCTCAATTTCCTTATGGTAATCCTAATCCTAGTGGCACTATCCCGTCCATTACACCAAACTTGCAGATTCTTGTTGGTGGACAAGGTGGTACAATTCGACCTCCTCTTACCGGACACATTCCAGTTCCTACACAACCTTCGATTGGGACACAATTTCCGATTGGAACTCCACCTATGATAGGGGGACTGACCCCACCTTTTGGGCAAAATATACCTCCTGCTTTGGCCCAGTATTGGAATCAGATGATACAAAATCTTCCTCAAATGACTGGGGGGAAATATCCTGTCCCTACTATAGGCAAACCATATCCAGGTATACCCAATCCTATTTGGGTTCAGGGTCAGAATGCTCAAACTCAGGTCCCTGCTCAAACTCAAGGTTACAATTCTTGGAATTACTATCCTCTCCAACCACCACCGAATCTGCCTGGGTCTTCCCATTATGGGTAGACTACTTACGGTCCTACTGGTTTGCCGACAAGGCTTCCACCCCAAATCCATCAGTACCCACAGGTGAATCGAAAGTTACCTTTTCTTGCTACTTTGGATTTGCCAGATTTGTCTAGGATTTTGAATGATCCTATTCGTCACTCTCCCCAATGGCCTATTATTCCAGCCAAGCATCCATCGGACATTCCTAAATTTGATGGCAAAGTGGGAGAGGACCCAAACAATCATGTTATGACTTTTCACTTATGGTGTTCATCCAACTCATTGATGGATGACTCTATTCGTTTACGTCTTTTTCAACAAACCCTTACCGGTTCTGGTGCGAAGTGGTATATTGAATTGCCACGAGGTTTCTTCTCTGATTTCAACACCCTAGCTATGGCTTTCCTTACACATTACCAGTTACCGATCCATTATGATACCGGGACTGATATTTTGACTTCCTTCAAACAGACTAAAGGCACTCATATATCTGATCATATCCATGAGTGGCGAAGACATCGACGTCTCATTAAACTTGAACTCCCCGATCAATTACTGGCAGAATGGTTTATGAAATCCTTTGTGAATGAAATTGGTAAGGACATTGCCATGGGTGGCGTTATCACGGAGGAGCAGGCTATAAGCCATGCTCAATATCTTGATCTTGTTTATTCGCAAACGGGAACACTTTACGATTTTCTACCTAAATTACCTCGTCCTGGTACTTCCAGCACTTCAACTGCTCCAGCTGCCTCGCATGCAGCTGATGGTGTGATTGGTACTACCCAAGCCCACTCACATTCTATTTCAAGCACAACCCCTAAATCTTCTTCTTATAATGTTAAAAATGATCCGTCTTCTGCCACTCCCACCGGAAAAACTTCTAAGGTAAATGCTATTCAATCTACCCCAGTTGGTAAAAACAAATCTAAAAAGGGGAGAGGCAAGAATAAGGAGGGTAAAAATAATAATCAAGCAGAGAAAACTAAAACCGTTCCTGTTGAAGATCGGGATAAGCGCAAACCCCACTACCCTTGCCTTATCTATGGTGATGATCACTACATGAAGGATTGTCCACGACGTGCCGAGGTCATGAAGTTCCTTCAAGGAGCTCCCAAACCATCTACACCGGCTGTCTTGTCCCAACCCTTCCCGTCTCAACAACAGGTTCAGTTGGGCATTCAAGACCAACCCTCCTCTTCTATGACATCATATGTTTTGATGTGTACTAGTGATTCTAAGAAAAACAACGTTGCATTCATGACTAAAGCCAAAGATTATACTCCATCTAAGGAGAAGGTTGATGATTTACCTCCTGCTTTGGTCCAACCCTCTCCCGCGACTCCACCTACTAACGGTCCTCTTCATCTCGAACGATCGAGCCTTGATACAGTTCTGTGACCACCCCCAAAAGGTGTCGTTTGGAAATCGACTTTCAATCCTCATGCTCGTGTGGCCTAGAACTACAGTATTGTGGAAGATCTGGCCCAAGCACCTTCTGCGATGTCAGCCCTTGAAGTCCTTCAGTCTTTTCCTACACAAAGGAAGGCACTGTTGAAAGCTATAGGTGGAATTGACCTGACAGATATGAATTTGATAGTCTTTGACTTGGATGATCACATTCCAAGGTTACCCCCTCAACTCGTGTTCCAGATACAATTTGTTGTCTCTGACAAGAACATTTGTCGAACTGTTATTGACGAGGGTGCCTCAACGTGTGTAATGTCTTTTGATTGTTGGAAAGCCATTGTCTCTCCTCACTTGAATGAATCACAAAACACTCTTAAAGCCTTCAATGGCTCTGGTTTTAATCCTTACAGTGTTCTTCCTTCATTGCCCATTACACTAGAAGGTAAGACGGTCCAAGTCGAAGTAGAAGTCTTTGACGCTCCTCTTGATTATAATATTCTACTTGGTGATAGCTGGATCGATTCCATGCGCGTCGTTGTGTCAACACTTTTCCGTGTAGTACGTTTCCCTCATCAAGGAAAGGTTGTTACCGTTGACCAACTTGTCTTCTTCAATTCAGATACCCGTACTGACAACGTGTCATTTATTGCTAAAACCCCACCGAGTTATGAGAATATCGGTGTAGGCCTTTTAAAGGACTCCTCGTTAATGGGTAATTTTCCCATTCCACCGCCCAATGTTCCACGCCCGTCAGTTGCTTCTATCAACATGATTTCCACTGTGTCTCATGAATTTTCTGTGTCACATGACCCTTGGATTGTCCCTGACCCTGGAGATCATTTTCATTTCGGCGACGCAATGTCGTTAAGTCCGATTGAATCTGCCTATCAAACCATTCAATCGACAACACTTTCTACCTCTTCTCTTGATGAGTTGTCTCCCGATCCTTTTCGTGTTATTTTTACTACTTACGAGATGATCATGTCCGTTATGGAAGACACCCCTTGGGATGATGGGCATCATCGTTCCATACTTTTTCTGGAGCAACATACTCTTGAGAACTACCAACGGATTTCGACTCTGTCGACCGTTGTTGTCATTTCGACAGTTCCCGCGACTTCACACGATGTGTTTGCTGAAGGGAACTTAAGTAATATCTCACCCACGATTCCCATTGACATATCCATTAAACCTGGGATAGTCGAAAATGTCCATATTGGAGCTTTGTGTTCTTCAGATGAAATCGTCACATATACATCTATGTTCAAATAATTTCGTGACATCTTCGCCTGGAGCTATGAAGAGATGCCAGGTATCGACCCTGCTATTGTTGTACATGAGATAAAGACATACCCCAAAGCTAAACCTGTCCGGCAACGACTTCGTCCAGTTCACCCACGTAAAGCAGCTGCTATCAAACTAGAAGTTGAAAAACTTTTGAAAGCCGACTTTATTTATCCGGCGGCTCTTACAGAACGAGTTTCCAATCCTGTCCCGATTGACAAAAAATGTGGCAGTATTCATGTATGTGTTGATTATAGGGATATTAACAAAGATTGTCCCAAGGACAAATTTCCTACCCCCTTCGTCGATCAGATTGTCGATGACTGCGTTGGAAGTGAAATCTTCTCTCTCATGGATGGTTTCTCCGACTATAATCAAATTAACATTGCTCCTGAGGATCAACATAAAACTGCTTTTATTTGTCCTTGTGGTACTTTTGCCTATAGGAAACTCCCTTTTGGTCTTAAGAACGCTAGCGTGATGTTTCAACGTGCTATGTCTTATGCTTTTCATGATATTAAGCATATCATTCAACCCTATTTGGACTATTTACCCACTCATTCTTTGCATAGAGTCGATCACCCTTCCCACCTCCAAGCCATTTTCGTTCGTTGTTGGTTCTATCGTATACGTTTAAATCCTCATAAATGCATTTTTTGCGTGGAATCCAGTCGTCTTCTAGGTTTTATCATTTTGCGTCAAGGGATCCAGGTGGATCCTATTAAGGTTGAGGCGATTCTTAATCTCCCTCCTCCTTCTACATTGCGCCAGTTGCAAAGTTTGCAGGGGAAAGCAAACTTTCTTCGTCGTTTTATCCCTAATTACGCCGAGATAACTTGTGGTTTTACGTGGATACTAAAGAAATATTTAGAGTTTGTTTGGGATACCGTTGCCAACAATTCTTTTGAAGCTTTAAAGTTGTCCTTAACACGAGCTCCGCTTCTATTTCCTCCCGATTACAGTCGCGATTATTTCCTTTATCTTGCTACCTCGGAGTATACTATTGGCATGGTTCTCGTCCAAGAGGATGATGTGCACGACGAACATGTTGTTTACTACTTGAGTCGAAGTCTCACACCAACTGAAATCAAGTATCAACATGTCGAAAAACTGGCCTTGGCTGCCGTTCAAGCTGTCCAACGTTTTCGGCATTATATCCTCTCACGTAAGACTACGGTGATTTCTCATTGCAACCCTATGCAACATATTTTGACACGTCAATTGGTTGGGGGAAAGTACTCCAAATGGATTTTCATACTCCAGGATTTTGATTTGGAATTCGATCGTGCCAAGTCTAAGAAATCCTTAGTTTTTGCTAAGTTGATATGCGATTTTCCTCATTCTTCAACGAAAAATGTAGCAGTAGATTCATTACTAGATGAATCTCTTTTCCTTATTAGCACTAATGATCTTTGGTATGGGGATATCATTATATATCTCCAAACCCAGACTTTCCGGCCTACTTTGTCTAGTATTGAATGACGTCGCATATGCTATCAAGATCGTCACTACATTATCCTCGGGGATACTCTTTACCGTCGAGGAATTGACTCTGTTTTTCGACGTTGTTTAACATTCGATGAAGCTGAGAAATATCTGAATGAATGCCATTCCGGAGCATGTGGTGGTCATATGTATGGGTATGCTACTACCCAGAAGATCTTACGTGCAGGGTATTTTTGGCCTTCTTTGTTTCACGACTGCATTACTGTTGTTCAGAAATGCCATGCCTGCCAGACCTACAATCAGAAAATTCGGTCACATCCTGCTCCTCTTCACCCTGTGGTCTCAGTTGGTCCTTTTGCGAAATGGGGCATTGATTTCATGACATGTCACCCTCACTCGGTCGGGGGGCATGGTTACATTATTGTAGCCGTTGATTATTTTACGAAATGGGCCGAGGCAATGCCAACATTCGATAATACTGGAAAGACCGCAACATTGTTTCTTTTTAATCACGTCGTAGCTTGTTTTGGTGTTCCCTAAGCTATTGTCACTGATCACAGTAGCCACTTTAGGAATTTTATGATGTCTGAACTTACGGAAAAGTTGGGTCTTCACCATGATATCTCAACAACCTATTATCCACAAGCTAATGGTCAAGTCGAAGCAATCAACAAAGTTCTAATAACTATGCTCCGATGGATGATAGGAATTCATAAAACAAGTTGGCACACAATGTTGTTCTCAGCATTGTGGGCATATTGGACATCTGTCAAATCTGCTACTGGGTTTACGCCTTTTCGATTAGTCTATGGTGTGGAAGTCATTCTTCCTATAGAATGCGAGATACCCTCTCTGAAGCTAGCTGTAGAACTCTTACCCAACACTTCTGCTGAAGAAGAACGTCTATTGTATCTAATGCGATTAGACGAAACTCGACGTGATGCCACTCTAGTAATAGAAGCCCAGAAAAAACATCTCAAGGCACAATATGACAAGCATGTCAAGCCTCGCGTTTTCTCTGAAGGTGATCTTGTTCTTCTTTATGAACATGATCAAGATGTATTAGGAGATGGGAAATTCAAACCAATGTGGCGAGGTCCTTATATTATTCACCGAGTTTTGGAAAAATGAGCATATGAGCTGGTAGATTACGATGGTATCCCGTTGAGTGAACCCATGAATGGGTTGTACTTGAAGAAGTACTATGCATAAATCATTTGTGCACAAGTACCTATATTTTAATGTATCATACTTTGTGTGTGTTACTATAGTTTTCTTTTGTCATTATTTGGTCTCTGCCCTTATGTGACGTTGTGTTTGATTTCCATATGTTGGAGTTTTTGCTACCCTATATTAGCTTCGCTGATGGCGTTAGCCGTAGTACTCGGAACCTTGCGTCCACTGCGTGGGCAATATATGCCCCAACAAACGAACTTGTATCTTTACGAGGTGTGTGCCTCGGCCGTGAGACCAACAACATTGCAGAGTATAGCGGAGTTATTGAATTATTGGTTGATGCTATCTCACTTGGAATTCGTCACTTGGTTGTGTGACTTGACTCGCAGCTTGTAGTACTAAAGCTAAGTAATATCTACTCTATTCGAAGTCTTACTTTATTACGAGTGTATTTGCGAATTCGCCTCTTGGAATGTTATTTTGATCACATTGAATATCAACATATTCCTAGATGTCTAAATACATTAACAGATGCATTAGCTAATTATGTATTGGACATACATTTGAATCATTTATAAATCAAACACATCAAAATTCACACAATATAAAGTAAACCAGTAGAATCCATCTGTATATATAACGATCAAAAGGTTTTTTACAAAAAGTTTGTCCGAAGACCAAAATGTCAAAAATTGAAGCTTATAGCTTCTACAAAGTGACATCATGGATGATGTTCACGGTAACACATGACTTCCCTAGAAACCCTACAGAGAAGTCGACTCATAGCTGCTGATACCCCTACAGTATGACGTTGATCGCGTCGTGGAACCTCTTCCAAAGTCATATCTGGAATGTCTGCAGTAAGGCCCTCTAGATTCTGTTCCACTACTTGATAATCCTCAGCATACTGTGGTGCTGCTGCTACCTCTCCTCGTCGCTAGATGGGAGAAGTACCGGGAGGTCTATACGGTCCAACATCTATGTTATCAACAAATGATTTTGTATTAGTCTTTGGATGAATATATAAAAACAAAAACATTTGAATATGATAAAAATTCAAAAAACATTTAAAAAGAGAAAATGCGTGTACTTCTTACCAAGTTCACCCCACTGAGTATCCTCTGGTAGTGCTAAATCCGGATCTCCTTGGAAATCCAACCCAGCATAAGCGTAGTCATCGACCATCAACATCTGGATTTGAAGCCAGTCAAAGAAAATATCATCGTACTTTACGATCAATCCTGCTACATGCTGGGCCATGAGCTGACACCATATCAACATCCTTGGATCCCTGGGACCTGGTATGTTCCACTCAACCTGTAGTCTAAATATGGGGACCCTCTCAAGGAAGAAGGACACCAACAAAGATCCATACCTGAATTGCTTTAGGTCACCTCGCCTACATTTGGTCAATTTCTTTTTGATACTGCGAAGCACAACATCTGCCCAGTTGAATACTTGAGGCTCAGTACAATCAATGGCGTACTGGAAGTAGCTCTGTAATGCCATATGAGGAGCATAACTCCCAGCCATCCGAGCTATAGTGAAAAGGATAGTATGAAGGGTCAAGTCTTGTACCCCCCAGATAGCCACTTTTCCTTTTTTCCTTTCAGCCTCGAGTACGCAGTATTGATTGCAGTACTCACTCATCTTTAACCCACCACCTCTACTACCGGTCAGGCTGACATAGTATCCACGTCGGGACAATCCGGTCAAAAAGTAAATTTCCTCTATGTCTATGGACAGTGTGTGAGCTCCCACATGAAAAACCTACTGATCTGGGTCCCACATATGCACCGGATACTCTAATAGTCTGACTTGGTCCCTCATGCCCAGGATACGAAAGTACTTTAAGAGCCCACAATCTCTCAAAGCAGCTATGGTAGGCGGATGGTTTTTGGCCATTGCATTATCCTCTTCATGTTCCCTTTCATGCCACTCAAGTACCATGGTGATGGCCAATTATCTACACAAGGAACACAATAAGAGGATTAATAACTTTTTTCATGCTTTGAATATTTTTCATTGGCTAAAAATTTAAAAACAATTTGGGCTTTGCGATTCTCGCAGGTGCCCCATAGGCACAGTGTGAGAACCTTGCAGGTGGCTTAAGGCTCACCTATGAGAATGCCTCATTCTCGCAGGCCCCGTATGGCTTGCCTGCGAGAATTGCAGCGCGCATGTAGGGCTTAAAAACTCAACTCAAAACTAAACTTTTAACCAATAAAATCACAAATTTAAACCATGAAAATGTCAAGGACGAAGAGCTTACCTTAATGTCGTGGATGGCTCGTTGAATGATCTCTCGTAGCTCCCGCAAATTGACGCCAAACTTGGAGGGTAAAAGAGGGGTTTTTTGAGCTCAATAGTGGAAATGTAAAATGGTATGGTAAAAAAGAGTATTTACTTATTTTATTTACTTTTACTATATCATTTTGGGTTTTTTAAAATTATTTATCAATTAAACCCTAATCACTAATGTTATGATGAGTGTAACTCTTGCAGGCATGATGACTTTGACGATTCAATACAGGGATATGGACATGTTTTTCTTTGTTATTGCGTGTTTTTGATTGTTTTTTATGGTTTTTACATAAAACCTCAAGCGTCGTTTTTGTCCGTTCTTGCGCTCGTAAATACATGAGAACGTGATCGAGCATACTTTTATCACTTTTTCGGGCTCACAAGGTTATACGAAAAAGGAATCCCCCTGGAGTCCTCTTTAAGCTCTTTTCAGACTCTCTAAACATGAAAATATCACCGAGAGACCTTGCTATTTTCACGCTCAATAAAGTATTTGAAGTAAGCATCTGGTGAGCGATAATTTATCTCTTTTCAGTCTCGTCCAGACTATTTTACGAAAAAGGAACTGAGAGAGTTCTCTTTTAAGTGTTTTTCCAAACTCTATAATCTTGAAAAACCTTCGATTTTTCTATCTTTGGACTTGTTAAACAAACATTGACAGACCCGTGATGGGACCGAGCCACTCCTTCTTAGGGTTCATTAAATATACTCCGAGGGACTCGTCCGAAGGATGAAATTATATCAACAAGCATATGTTATCCTCCTCAAGATTGCGTAAAAATAAAGAGGTACTTGCCAGAAATGGTGGGGGAAAATTTGGGAAAGGGATATGTTTTCATCTTCATATTGATTGGCAGTAAGTGTCTCTCTTGAACATGACACCCCCTATTCATCATTTGAAGCCGGTTTGGGAAATCCATTTGTCTCTCATTCGATTTGATACAAGGTTATTCCCTGTGTCGTCTTTGAGTGAATGATGCCAAATCATTGGTCGTGTCATTCATATGTTCAAGAGAAGTGCATCTGAAACTTGTATTGAGTCGGCCATCTGCAATTGTCCATTCTTTCCGTGTCGGCCTTCCCTGTGTCCGGTCCAATTTGCAAAATTCTTTGTTTCACCTTCAAACTCTGTTACTCATTTTGTGTCATTGATGGGGGATACATCAAGGCCCTCCTGTGACGATTTTTGTTCCGTCGACTTCATCTCATTATCCAGAATCAAGACTTAGAAATTACTTGGTACCTTGGAACTTGCATGCCTCAATGGCAGGTTTCCTCGCTTTCGATAGTGGGTTTACATCATTGACCCCTGATAAAAAAATTCCATCGGATGTTCAACATCAACTCATTTATTCACACTCGATGGATTGTACTATAGTACCTTGGGAGTCATTGACATCAATGGTGATTTCCCTCGCACTTGTTAATGGTTTTATCATTGACCGGTAATCAAGTGGTTTCTACCATGTTCGACTTCAACACATGTAATCACATGGTTAGATTCGTACTTTGGGCGACGAGATTGAAGACCCTGGATATCATCTTTGTGATCTAGGTTGTGATGGATTATGTATAATTTGTGACACATAGATCCACTGTGTATGTTTCGTGGCTATGTCGTCTTGATTTGAAATTTCTCGCATAGATCCACAGTGTATTCCGGTGGCTATGCTATATTTTGACGGCATGGATCCATAGTGTATGATGGGTGGCCATGACCCATTTCTATAATGTCATCAGTCTATGATCTGAGTATGGGAATGCCTACCTCAGAATTGGTATATATGATATTCTGCAGATGCTTGGTTGTTCGCAGGTTTCCGATTAGATGTGCTCCTGGTTCCTGACACACACATGCAGCTTACAAAGTCTATCGGTTGTCACTGGTTCCAACCTCATACTTTGGGGGGCATTCTATTACCCATGATTTTGGTCATCATGATGATGTATTGATGATGGTGTACTCAGGCTCTTCATTAGAACTTTCTCCTGAGAAAAGTTACCTTCATCTCTTTCCAGAAATCACATTTTTGAGGAATGTTCGCAGGCTGCTAGTATATTTGCCTGCGAGAATGCATGATTCTCGTAGGCTTCCTTAAGCCAGGGTGCAAGAAGTTCTCACTGTGTTGAACTGCTAGGGTGCGAACTGTTTCTAAAGAAGGGAAAAAGATGAGTTCTCGATGCTTCTAGGAGGGAATCTTCTAGAAGGATGAGATGGCATTCGAATGGTTATCCTAGTACTAGATTCATTGATATTTTGGGATCATTCTTATCCAAGTAACTAATTCATTCTCTCCTATATATTGAGGGAATTCTCATGGAAAAGATTAAGCAAGAAGGTTGAGAAAAGAGGCAAATAAGGTTAAGCAAGATTCATTGGAGAATTGGTGAAAGATTGTGTGAAGGACTGAAGCTACATCAGCTAGGAAACTCTAGCAAGTTTATCAAAGGTGGTTGATCTTCTTCATGCAAGTGAGCAAGTGTGTGTGTTGGAGCCAAGGGCCATCAAAAGGAAGTTTTCAACATCAAGGCTCAGGTTGTAATCTTTACTTTCCATTAATATGATACAGTAATATGTCCCTTTCCCTTAAAGCTAAGTCCACTTTATTGTATAACTCCTTGATCATATACATAGATTGATTGTTGAATAGATTGTGCTTTCTTCACTTCGATTGGTTTGTATTATTTTGGTCTTGAAAGTAAAAGAGCACTGGAGTGAAGTGGGAGCAACAAAGACCAAAGGAAGCGATCATAAGGAATGTTCTTTGTTCTTGCCTCCTATTTAATTCAATAGTTAGAATCTAGGGAAAGAGTCATGTTCTGTCTTGCTTTGTTCTAGATCCAGGTGGATCTAGGGAGATCGGTTTGTGTCCACACTTATGGATTTATCCAATAACATGGGTGGCCACCAATATCCACCTGGATCAGTCCTCCCCCCTTAGGAAGCAATGGTATCTATTGTGTTGAGTTCCCCCATCATGTGAGGAAATTTATACTTAATTTGGCTCTGGTTGAGCCACTTTCCTTGGTGCAGGATCTTCCCTACCTTGACAACCTGATAAAGTTGGATCCTCTACTGGCGAGTGCCCTTGACCTATGTGTCCATTATCTGATTAGTGGATGCATGTTCCATGCAGTTAGGGTTGAGATCTATTGGTGTCAACTATTCTGCGATCTTTGAGGTGTCCAATAATGGTGGAAAATATGGATGAAGGAGGTCCACATTGAACATTGGGTACAAGCCAAGGAAGGGGGGAGTGTTGAGCTCAAAATAATTGTCACCCACAACCTTGGTGATAGTGTAAGGCCCAAAATGAAGTGGATGGATATTCTGATGGGGCCTTGTAAGGCATTCTTTATGCAAATGTAACTAGACCTTGTCTCCCACCTGAAATTTGTGCGATACCCGATGTTGATCATGGCAGTGCTTGTAGTTATCATTTTCTTTCTGCAAAATCTCATGGACCTATTGATGGATGTGATGAATCCACTCAATGAATCTAGTGGCTTTGTTGGCCTCAGATTGTACATAGGAATAATTTGTCTATGTTGTTGCAATATGTAGTGTAACATCAATGGGACCTAAGGGTTTGAATCCCAACCCCACCTGAAATGGGATATGGTTGGTGGAGCTATGGAGATCCATTTTGTAGTTGTAATAAACATAGGGAAGAATCTCATCCCATGTACGTGGATTCTTAGAGTTATACATGTGTAGGATTTGCACAATCATCAAATTGACGACCTCTATTTGGCCATCAGTTTGAGGGTGGAAGGCAGTGGATTTAGTGATCTTGGTTTCCAACAGTGACCAGAGACTGGATGAAAATGTGTTGAGGAACCTTTGTCAAAATCGAAGATGATGGTATGTGGTATCCCAAAATGGACCCACACTCATTTGAAGAAGATATTGGAAGTATATGTTGTTGTAATTCTCTTCGTGCAGGCTATGAGAATGGTCATCTTCGAAAACTGATCAACTACCACAAATGCACAATAATTGCCTTGCTTGGTGGACGAAAGGCCAGACATGTAATCCATTGAGATGGACTCCTAAGGCCTCTCGGGATTAGGAAGAGGGGTGTATAATCATTTCTTCTTGATGGATAGCTTGGAAATGACACAAGTAGTGCAAGATATGATATACTTGTTAATGTCCTGTCAAAGTTTTGGCCAATAAAAATGTTTATGTAGAACGACCACAATTTTCTCCACACCAAAATGTCCTTCCATCTGACTGTAGTGAGCCTCCCAAATCATCTTTCCATTCTCACTTGCAAGAACACATAGATGGACCTGATGGCATAATAGTCCATCATGAATGTGAAAATCAATGACATTCACACCTATACCCAAGAGCTGATAGGTGGTGGTGAAGTCTAAATCTTGCTGATAAAGTTGGGACAAATCATATGCCTCATGTCCATATGAATGGAGCATGGTGGTGAGTGAAACCATGGGAGGTCAACTAAGGTAGTTAGGGACACAATTTGTGCTCCCTCTCTTATACTTGATGTTTAGATGGAATTACTACAGGTAGGTGGACCACTTCTGATGGTGGTCATTCTGCAACTTCCCCTGTGTCTGTATGAACTGCAGAGGCTTGTGATCAATGTGGATGATTGTCTCCTTTCCCAGAATGTGATGTTTCCATTGACAATAGACTTGTACAATGGAATACATTTCCTTCTCATAGGTGGGGTATTTACGAATAGTATATGAGAGTGTCTCACTATGGTATGCTATCAGATGATCACATTGAGTGAGAACTATGCCTATAGCATAGTCAGATGCACAGTCTCAATATTGAACGATTGTTGCAGATCAGGTAAGGAGAGTATTGAAGCTGAGCACAAGCAATGTGTTAGATCATCAAAGGCTCTTTTTTGTTCCTTCCCCCATGTGAATGTTTCCCTACCACCACCCTTGGTCACTTGGATGAGGGCCCATGCAATATGGGAGAATCCCAAAATGAATTGTTAGTAGAAGTTGGCAAGTCCTAGGAAGCTCCGAAGCTCGGTTAGAGTGGTTGGAGATGGCCAGTCACAGATGACTTGGATCTTAGCTGGATAAACATGTACCCCATGCTCATCAACAATGTATCCCAAGTATTGGACCTTGTTCATGCCAAATAATCATTTTTCCAAGTTGACATATAGCTTGTGCTGCCATAGAGTGCTCAAAATTTGTTGAATATACTACATGTGCTCCTCCCAAGTACTACTAAAGATGAGGATGTCATCCAGATATACCACCACAAAATAGTTGGTGAAGGGTCTCAATACATCATCCATCAACCTCGTGAAAGTGGTTGGTGCACTTGTTAAGCCAAAGGGCATGACTATCCATTCGAAGAGACCTTCTTTAGATTTGAAAGTTGTCTTCCATACATCATTTGGTTTGATGTAAACCTAGTGGTAGCCTGAATTTAGGTCAATATTGATGAAGAAAATTTCCCCCTTGAGTTGGTCAAGAAGGTCATCAATTATGGGAATTGGGTACTAATTCCTGACTGTGATTTTGTTTAATGCTTTGTAATCAATGCAAAGCTGCTATGTCCCGTATTTCTTCTGCACCAGTACAATCGGCTTCTGTAAGGGGAGGAGTTGGGTCTGATGTGCCCCAAGATGGGTCTAATGGTATGAAGTCTGATGTGTGATGACAGACTGGTCTATTAGGTAGAAGTGCACCGGGGGTTAGATCAATTGGATGCTTGACTTGGCAGTGTGTTGATGCCCCAGTGAGTGAGGAGAAGATGTCTCTGTATTCTTCCACGATCCTGTCCACTTGCTTATGCTGCAAAGAGAGGCTCTGTGTAGAGGTCATGGATGTCATGGTCACCTTCTTCTTACTGTGAGCACAGATCACAAAGAAGACAAACTTCCTGATATTTGAAATGACCTTACTGCATTTCTTAGTAGATATTAAAGAAATAGTTGTATGCGGTGATACCTATGGTACCCTATACAATTGTCTACCCAAATTAATAATAACATTGTAGGGTCTAGACTCATACACATCATGTTGCTTCCACAAATATGGTTGTCCTAAAATAACATCACAAACATCAAGGGGAGAAATATCACACAATACCTCATCTTTGAAAGGCTTGATGTCGTAGGGAAGACAACATTGCTGGTTGATGTGAAGATCTCTTCCTTGGTGAAGCGAGATGATGGTGTAGGGATTTGGGTGCAATGTCGTCAACAGGTCCAGCTGCTTGAAGACCTCTGCTGAGATCAAGTTCTTATGACTTCCTCTATCGCTAATGAAATGAAGCAGATCCCCCTTTACCCACATATGTGAGTGAAAGAGGCATTCCACTTCCTCTGGTTCTTCTGGTTTGTTTGGATGGAATTTGGTGGTAGTGACAATTTTGTTTGGATGGAATTTGATGGTAGCGATAGTGGAACTCGGTTCAACATCGATAATCCACTTCCCTCCTTCGATATTTGATTCTAAGTCATAATCTTCCTCTGACTCGGAAGATTTCAACTCGACGACCAATGACTTCTTGGAGAGATATTCTTCGGTGTTGTGCCAAGATATTTGATGGTATTCACACCATTTTCCAGTGTCCTTCTTCGAATTATCATTACCCTTCTTGTGTTGCGGCTTGGACTGGTTGTCTTGAGAGTGGCCATCTTTGCCCTGCCCCTTGTTTTATGGGTTGGGGCCACCTTTTCCCTGCTTCCGTTGTGAAGAGTTTGTTGATACAAACTCTTTCCTCTTCTTCTTAAATTTATGCTCGATCTTGAAAACATATCTATAAGCCATACCCAATGATGCGATGTCTAGAAAATTCATTTTTGTTTGAATGTATCTATGTAGATAGTCATGATATTTGATCACGAGATGTCGCTCAAAGTATTTGATACCCAACTTGATGCATAGGGTATGGAAAATATTGGTGAAATATGGTATTGTCTGGTCCCTTTCCTAACGCGGGGTTTTCCATCTTGTGTATTGGTCCTCATAGCTTCCAACAGGGTAATATTGTTCTTTAATGGAATCCTTGAAGGAATCCCATGTGGGAGAGACCGCAAATATTTTAGATTCCTCTATGGCCCTTTTCTTAAAGTAAGTATCCCACTAGTTCTTAACATGGGGGATGCCCTTGAGGAGTGAAAAAGTAATTTTTTCCCTATCAGAAAATTTGTGGACCAAAAAATACCCTTTGAGAAGATTCAACCATTTATCTACAACATCCACATCTATCAGTCCTTAAAATAATGGAATATCAAAATTTACCTGTACCTTGAAGGGGGTTGCATGGCCTCTTTATGAATATGTGTCTCCTGTGGGCAGTCGCAGAAGGATCTATGTAAAGTTTTCCCTCATTTCATTCCTTTGTCACACAAGGGCTTCCTCGAGCAACATTTTAAAATGATATCCTGCTCCATCATATTTATTTTCGTCCCTATTGGTTTACTTATCTGATCTATATCTTTAACATGATTGAGCTAGGTTCAAGTCTACTGGGGTTCCAACAAAGCCTCTAAAATTATCGGCCCTCCTCATAAACCAGAAGGAAACACAATACATAGAGTTCACTATGAAGTTTCACCCAATATAGTATTAATGGGTGACTGCAATACTCAAGTGCTTGTAGTCCAAGACCGAATGGAGATCTGTGAAGTATGTGCTAAGAGTTCTGTTATCACTCCAGGAATCTCTCCTAGGCTGTAAGTCGGAGATGCCTGGTAACTAACTCTTTTTGGGAAATATTTTCCAAATAATGATGTGGTTTTGGATCAAGATGAATATCTAGGGACTGGATTGTGTTTTCAAGACTGTCTAGAAATATAAAATCTCACAAGGCCTTCTAGCAATGCGGTCAGACAAGGTTTGATTAAATGGTAAAGAAGATAGCTATTGAACCAGATTACACTCATATAAAACAAGCACAATGGGTTTAATAACTAAAGAAATAACTTATGATCTTCAACTTAGTCAATCAATTAGTGAGATGACAGTCACATGCAGATTGTATAAGCATCAATAAAGAACATTCACTCATAAGCTAACAGAGAACAGAAAAGAGAAGTCTGACAACACAACTGAAGGAAGCCTGCAATTTTTCATAGAATAAGAATAGGTCTCTTGATTACAGTAGCAGCATGTAGAAATCAATATTGAACCCTTGGTTCATCTTCTATGCTAAGCTTTATAGCATTACAAAGTAGTTCTAAGATTTTGAAAACATGGATCAAATCAGATAAAAATAGTAAGTCAAAATCTGTTGCAAAATAAGTGGGATGCTTCCCCAAAATGAAGCCAATCCCAGATTTCTCTCTGTTGATTGTTGGTGCAGTATAGAACAGCCTCCCAAGGCTACATGATGACTTTCAAATAGAGACTAAGTCGAATTTGCTGATGTGGCCAGGTGTCCTACTTTCTGTCTTAATTAAAAATGTCCATAACCTTTGAAATAACTCCTTTCTCTATAATATGTCAAAAATAAGTGTTGGGTTGGACTTGATAATTCATTGGACATTCATTGGAAAAGATCCCGAATCTTTTCATCTCAAAAATCCTTGACCTGTGTAAAAACTCGTCCAATTCTGGACACACGGGCTTTCAGTGGTTGTCTGGGAAGGTTTCTGGGTGAGTTATCCACCAAAAGCACCCTTTTTCAGTGGTTAATGAGCACATCGTAGGCTCACCTAAACCACCGAAAGTTACACTTTGAAGAGTTTCAAAATTGCAAAAATGTTTATCTTGAATCCTCTTTTAATACTAAAACTTTCTTAGATGGTGCAGTCCTGGTTCGTGCAAACCTCCGAACTTGTGCTGACTGTGTAGGGAGTTCTGGTACATCTATAATTGTTGTGGCTAAATTAGCCAAAGTATCCAGTCTAGTTTGTTCCTCTTCGGGTGCTTCAAACTTCTTTAACTTGAGCCTTAGAATCCTGAGCTGCCTGTAGAGTTTCATATTTTCTCTGATCAAATCTCTGTTTCTATCTTTGATTTTATCATGTTTTTCTCTAAGAGTTTGATTTGTTTTAAACAGTTCAACATTTCTGTCAGTGAGATCTGCATTGGCCTTTTTGATCACCCTCTCCAGAACTTCCATCTCATAAATCTCTCTTAGGAGCTTATTGATCTTCTTTGTCTTACCTTTCTTAAGCCTGCTTGAGGAGGCTTCTGCTTCTGGTTTCCTGTGGGTCTGTGGAGGATTTGATGGAGGTAATTATGAATTCAATTTTGCATCCTGTTCGATCTGCAAGTTGTCCTGTGTCTTTGCCATCCCCTGTTCTGATTGAAAGTCACTATAAGGTAGATTGAGAGGGTTTTTTCCTGTGACGAGGTTTTTATCTTCAAACTGTAATTTCCTCTTGATTCCTCCCTTCTTGCTAGGTGATTCTTTTATAGAATCTCTGGTCATTGAGATTCCTTTCCTCCTCTTGTGACTACTCTTGGGAGTAGGATCTTTTATGCCTCTAGCCTTCTTATCTTTTATCTCTAGAGGTCTTTCTGTTTGAAACTCATTCCAAAACAAAAAGAAACCCCACCCAGTTTGTTTCCTCTGCAGAGATTCTCTCACAAGGAGGGTAATCAGCCCCTGATGTGATAATCTGCTTACAATTTTATCAGGTTGGGCTTTCACCTGTCTTGCCATCTTAGTCAGGGTTTTATGAAAGAAGTAAGGCATGTTTATGTGTTCTCTGCCTGTGAAATGGTTCAGCAGTTTAAAATGGTAATACATTACCCTGTTGTAGCGCCCCTCATAGGTGATATACACCAAAATCGCCCTCAGCAGGAACTGCCACTTTGGCTCCAGATAGGACATGGGAATATCCTTCTTCCAAGTCAAAGCTTTATGCACTGGTAACAAATACAACCTGAATTCAACATTCGAAGGTGAGGAGGTTTTAAACCAACAGTCCCCCGTTCTGGATAACCCTGTGTATTCGGCAATAGCTGCTTCATCTATAAGGAACTCCTCCCTGCCTATTTTAGCAATCCTTCCATCATAGGAAAGGGAGAATGCTTCAACCACTTGTTGGTGAAAGGTTGTCAACTTCTCACAGTATGTGAAAACTCCTGTCTGTTTAAAACATTCTGCTACCTCCGAATGAGCTTCAAAATACCACATGCCATCGACTTCGGATCTCAAAGCAGGACTTGCTTTTGACATGGCTCTATGTCGACTGTACCTGATACTGTGGGAATCAAAGTGTTCGGGAGGCAATGGCTCTGGGAACTAGGAAGACAGTCGATACCACTTATGAAAAACCAGTGAAATCAGGTGACAAAGCATAAGATTAATGAATTCAACAAAACACTGACCTACTCTCAGATGACAATCTGGCTGAGGAATGCCGAAACTTCAGATTTTTGGGGGGAACAATTTAATTTCTGAAACTTTGAAAGAGAATAGTTTTCGATCTTACCTGATAACCCGACCAGGTCTCATTGACTCAGGATGTATGCTGAACTCGGATACCCTTTGAAAATCTCCATAGAACGCGGGATCAGGATTTTGAAAATACGATTTGATGACAAAATCGCGATCTTGTGGATGTCTTCAGCAATCTTCGAGTTTCATTATAACTCATCGAGTTTTCAGCTGAAGGAATGACCTGGTAATGATGGCTGGTGTACTTGCCACTGAAACGAAGGGAGCTCCGTGCAATCATGTCTACCAATAACCGCTCTGCGTGGATTTGAAAATGATGAATGCAATGGATAAGACACAGGTGCTTCGAACCTTTCGGATGGATGCCACAAATGTGCATCATCTCCCGCAATGCGAGCTTTCGGCGGTTTGTATTTCTAATCATTGCACCGATTTTTGACATCTGGCTCATGCGAAAGCACGAGCTTTCGTTTTTCTTGTTCAAATACTTTCGGTGGTTACTCACCTTCTTCTTCGATCCCTTATCTACCGAACATGAGAACTTTCGGTGGTTAATGAGCACAATGGAGGCTCGCCTAAACCACCGAAACCTGATATTTTGCCAATTTCTTGACCGAACCAAAATCAACATGTCTTTTGAGATTATTTTGGAAATGCAGACTCTCTAACCTATTGATAGAAATTTAGAAATCAAATTTAGAAACCAACCTATCATCTAAAAATCAAATAAAATCCACTGATTTATTGGAGGAGTTAACACTGGCTCCTATTGGGGATGAACACCTCCCTGTGAGGTTTCAAGAACCATAGAATCAATGTCTTTCCTGGAAAAGAACCTAAAAACTAAACTATCTGCTAGTGTTTCCATTGGGCATGGAGTTATTGAAAAATAAAAACTAAGACTATTTTTACAATGTCTAGGCTTTGCAGCCTTAGACGAAATAAAGTTTTAGAAATTGCCCGTTTACCGGGCCACTGAACACTTCCTCACCCTCCAGATTATGCAGAATGAAAGTGTTATTGTTTTGAACATGAGTAATCATAAAAGGGCCTGTCCACAAGGAATCGAACTTGCCATGCTTGCCTTTCTCCTGTCAAAGAGCATCCCACTTTAGAACCCAGTCACCAATTTGAAAACTGTCCACCTTCGCCTTTCTGTCAAACGTCTTTTTGATCTGCATCTGATGTGCTTCTGATCTATCCACTAACTGTTCGCGAGCTTGCTGCAGTTCCACCAAATCCAGCATCCTTCTCACCATGTCATTTTTCTCAGTCTGCTCTTCCTGAAATAACTTAGCCACAGGCAAAACTAACTGAACAGGAAAGATAACATCAGTCCCATAAACCAACTTGAATGGGGAAGTTCCTATAGATTTTTTAATAGTTACTCTGTCTTCCCACAGAGAAAATTTCAATTTGGAATCCCAATTCTTTTTATTTTCTTCTAACAGTTTTCTTATGATTTTGATCAAGCTCTTATTTGACAATTCAGCCAAGCCATTACCTTGGGGATAGTAAGGAGTAGAGTGTACAAGTTGGATTCCCATTGACTCGCACATGTCTACCAATTCTTCTGATTTAAACACTGCTGCGTTATCTACCACCAACCTCTTGGGACATCCAAATGTGCTTAGAATATTTTCATAGAGGAACTTCATGACTACCTGGTGTGTAGCATTTCGGGTGGGGATCGCATCTATCCATTTTGTGAAGTAATCAGTAGCTACCAAAATCCACTTGTGCTGACCACTGGATGAAGGATTTATTTCACCAATAAAATCTAAACCCCACTGCTGGAAAGGGCCATTTACCACAATAGGCCTCAGGGGTAAATATTTCAGCTGTTGCTTACCGGTAAATCTTTGGCATTTGTCGCAAGATTTGATGAATGCGCACACATCTGCGAAGAGGAAAGGCCAATAATATCTGACCCTCAGGATCTTATGGGCAGTAGTCTTCCAATAATGATGACCACCACAAACGGCTAAATGAAACTGATGGGTCACTTTGACAGACTCTTCTTTATCTAAACACCTGAGAAGCAGACTAGCAGGGTCCCTCCAATATAACAGATTGTTATAAATGCAGAATTTGATAGCTCTGAGCTTGAGAGCTCGAGCTTGAGTCAAACTGAGTTCAGGAGGAACTTCAAGATTTTGCAGAAAATGTATGATGCCAGAATACCATTCACAGGAGGACAAGTTCTCTGCCACTTGCTGACTGTCGTGCTGCCCTTTCTCTACCAAATCTGTCTGTGAATTTACTGAAATTTCTGCTATGAAATTAATATCCAGCAGCTTATGATTTTCCTCCGCTAAAAGCTTGGCGAGGCCCTGGCCTTTTACCAGTTTGGTGGGATTTACTTCAATATTGAACTCAATCATCTTTGCAATCCATCTCACCCTTTTTCCGTCGATATCTAGCTGAGTCAAAACATATTTTATAGAAGACGAAGGAACATATGCGATGACCTTTGAATGAAGGATATAAATTCTGAATGATTTTAAAGATTTTATGAGAGCATAAGCTTGTTTCTCGATAGGGTCATACCTTAGTTCCGCATCCCTGAGTGTCTTGCTGAAGAATGCCATGGGATGATCAAAATCTTCCTCGTCTTTCTGAAGCAGGACTGTTGCCACTATGTCATAGGAAGCAAAATAAAAGACATAGAAAGTCTTACTGTAATCTGAGCTAATCAGAATCAAAGATTCGATGATCGCTTGCTTGATATCCTGAAAAGAGTTTCTCGCGCTGTCTGTCCATTTTACCTCAGCCCCTTTTTTCATCATGCATGTTATGTGTTTGACTAATTCAGCAAAATTGGGCACAAACCTTCTAACAAAATTTATCTTACCGAGCAGTGACTGAATGTCCTTTTTTAATCTCGGCAAGGACAGCTTTTGAATTGCCTCCACTCGTGCTGGATCAATCATTACACCTTCAGCTGAGACGATATGGCCTAAGAGCTTCCCCTTCCTTAGAGCAAACTGGGATTTCTTGGGATTCAATGAGATCCTGAACTGTCTACATTTTAAGAACACTCTTTTTAGATTTTTCAGATGCTCCTCATGGATGCTGGAATATATTGTAATATCATCAAGGTATATGAGGACAAACTTGTCTTTTTCTCCTACAAATGCTATATCCATGGCCCTTTGGAATGTGGCCCCGATGTTCATTAATCCAAAGGGCATCTTGGAGTACATAAAGGTCCCCCAAGGAGTGGTAAACGCAGTCTTCTCCTGATCATCCGGATGGACAACAACCTGATTGTAACCGGAAAAGACATCAAGAAAGGACATGACCTTTGCCCCTGAAATCCTCTGTAACAAGTGTTCCATATTAGGAAGAGGATAGTTGTCCTTTTTAGAGCATTTGTTCAAGTTTCTGAAATCTACACACAATCTGACCTCACCATTCTTCTTCCTTACGATCACCAGATTGGCAATCCATTTGGAATATCTTAAGGGAACTATGATCTTGGCATCTAGAAGTTTTTTAATTTCTCTCTCAATCACTGGCAGTAGAAGGGGACTGATGGGCCTGAGTTTTTTCTTGAAAGGAATAGTGTCTTTTTCAAGAGGTATCTTATGCTGAATAATATCGGGATCGTAAGTCTTTAAATCACTATATTTCCAAGCAAACACATGGAAAATTCCTTCAAAAAACTACAGTATTTTGACAACTCATCAGCAGTCAATTCAGAAGACAAATTAACAAACTTGGGCTGGCTTTTACCTCCTATATTATGCTCTTGAATAGATGGATCTTTCTCCTTTTTGTCTGGCTTGTAAGGGACATCATTCTGATCAAACAGCCTCTCCAATGGCACCAAACCTCGAGGTATGTAATTGTTGGGTAGCTGGACAATATCATGCTGACCCAATTTTTTCCTTAGCTCAGGTTCCTATGCTTCTTCTTCATTTATATTCTACTAATCGATATGCAACTCAGAAAACTCATCCACCACTTGGAGAAATCTGTTGAGTTCATGATCATCTTCAAAAACTTTCCAATATTTGACGTTATCAGGTAAGGAGGGTTGATATTTTATTTGAATCTCATAGCTGAGCTTAGGGGGCATGGGTGGAATGAATGTGTTGGCTGAAACAGCAAGATAATCAACAAGATTATTCATATCCCTTGGTATGTATGAAATTTCAAAAACAGAAAAAGAATCGCGCAGCTTCCATACCTCATCTCTGTAAGCTTTTAATTTGACATGCTTAGCTTGAAAGGTGTTATTTACCTATTGTACGATGAGGTCTGCATCTCCCAATACCTTCAAACCTTTTATCCCCATCTCTTTGGATGAATTTAATCCCAACAACAGAGCCTCATACTCTGCTATGTTGGTGGTGGTTCTGAAGTCGAGCTTGAAAGACAAAGATATGGTCTCCTTTGAAGGAGAGATCAGAACTACCCCCGCACCTACTGAGTCTTTAGTGCTGGCCCCATCGAAGTACATAGTCTAGACTGCAATGTTTTCACTTTCAGCCTACTGTTCAATAGGCTTCACTAGCTGCATAGGAGTCGATTGACCATCATCAATCTGAAGGATGCATGAACCAAAATCCGTATCCACAACATAGATAGGATGATTGACGGAATTATTTCCATCACTGATGATATAAGCAAGCTGGTTTTCCCTGTAAAGTCTTTTCATTTCCCCCCCAAACACTTGAATCGTAGCATAGGACAGATCCATCTGCAATGTGCCTCCTAATCTTTTTCCCCATGAACGAGACAAAAGCAGCCCAAACTTAGGTGGAATATCAGCAACCACCACGTCCATAACCATACTCCTCATTGGTAATTGAGCAAGGTTAATAAGCATATCTTTGACGAGGCCAAGACATCTGACCTTTCTAGAGTCAAAGGAGAAAATATCTTGATATGGTTTGGTGACTTCAAGCCCCAGCTCATCCATCACTGCCTTTGGCATAAGGTTATGTGATGCCCCAGAATCAAGCAGACAATTGTGAAGGATTTTGTCATGGACATTTAAGGATATGTAAAATGGTGGACAAGAATCATCACGGTCTTCTATCATAGGCCCTATGGTCACTTTAGGCTGATCATCTTGTAGGTTTACGAAATCATCTAATGGGGAGGTCCTAGGCTCAAGAGACTTTAAGATGGCTGCTTTAAAGGCTTCATTCTTCATGAGTTCAGTTAAAGGCATTGGTATCTTAACCTTTTGTATATCTGATTCAAAATTGAAAGAGAGAGATGCTCTGTCTAAAACCTTTACCTCATTGGAAGGAGCCTTAAGACTAACTTGTTCCTTGGTTGGGATCTGAGTTTGTTTCTTTTACTGCTTTGCTGGAGGGGGGATTTGTTTTTCAGGAGCTAGAGGCTGATTGGCAGCAACCTATTTACTTTTCACAGGAGCAGTATCTTCTTTGTTTTTCACAGGGGCAGCAATGGGTGTTTTTGGACCAGCACTCTTGGATCTTAAGTTGTAGCCTTTCTGGTCATCTGTCAAGTAGACCGCTCCTTCAGCCCCTACCTCTTGAATTTGCTGATCCATCAGGGCTTCTTCATAGTCTACCTGAGTCAAAAATGAAGAATCATTTTCATCACCAAAATAGTTTATCTCATCTGCATCTTCGATTTCCTCGTGAGGAGGCTGTTTTTCTTCATCTAACACTGCATTTTGAAAAGGTGGTCTGACCCTCTGATCATCAACTGGATTTCTATCTCTTTGAAGGATCTGAACTTGTGGATTATTCCTTCTGTAAGGAAAGGTATTTGGATTTCTGGGGGAAAAAGTATTTGGCTCTTTTGCCCTTGCTGATTGCTGATTCTGAACCTTCAACTTTGACATTTCAGTTGTCAAACTGTCTAACATCTTCGCCATCTTTTCCATTTTGCTTCTAGAAGAAGAAGAGGATTCAACAACATTCTTCTTCCTCTCAGCCCTTCCTTTAAGCTTCTGAGATGCTGTAATGTTAGACTCAACCTCGAGTGCGGCATCTTGCATTAAAGCAAGCATGGCCGATCGTCTTTCTCTAAGGATAAGACAAAATTCTGAATCAAAGGCAGCAGAGAATGTGATCTTTGCTGATGCATCGCTTGGTTTAATCTCTGCTGGGATCTTACCAAACATTTTATTAAATCTCTTGATGAAATCAGAGATCGACTCTCCATCATCCCTCTTCAAATTTCCAAACTCAGAAATGTAGTACAACAGATCTCTTCTTTCTCCCCAATGCTTTAAGAATACCTCATCTAATTGTTCGATGCCAGTGATTGAATTTGTTGGTAGCTCTTTGAACCACTTTCGGGCTTGGCCATCCAAACTCTGAACGAAAACTCTAGTCCACACATCTTCTTCTGAAATATTTATGTTTTCTGCATAAGCATAAAATGCTTTAATGTGTTCTTCAGCTGTATACTCCCTTGCTCCTGTAAACTTCGACATATATTTCTGGTAGTCACCTGTTGGCATGGTAGACAGGGGGTTTGGCAAGACAAGTGGGGCATATCTGTTCCATCCTGGTCAAAGGGGCAGCCATGACAGTCTTCGTGGTTGATACAGACGAGGAACTTGTAGGAGATGATGGAGGAGATGAGTAACTCGTAGAATATGATGGAGGAGATGAGTTGCCTGAGTTAGAATAGAATGGTTGCCTTACTTCACCCTGAGCAGAAGTTTCGGAAGTAGGTGGAAAATAAGAGGCTTTATAAAACTGACTGAGCAACAAAGATAGATTTTCTTCTCCTTTAGAAGACATATCATGGAGAATTTCTTCAGGAACATGAAGATTGGTGTAAGTGTGTAAAACACCTTTCGAAGGTTTGATGGGTGATGAATCAAAAGAAGATGAAGAGGAATATTCTTTCTGTCGGGAAGATTCAATATTCAATTATTTTGGATGGGATGAAATGTCAATCTCAAGGACAAAATCAGTAATATTAGAAGAAAAAGAAGGTTCTTCTACTTTAGAAACTTGAGATGAATTTTTTATTTCTTGGGAATTTTGGGTTTCAGCAGGGGATTCAACCAAAGACTTTTCAGATATGGAAAGATGAGTATCAGTTGGAATACCTGAATCAATTGCAGATCCGGAAGCCTGTCTTTGCAAAGCTTTTCCCTTGCTGATGATTTTCTCTGGATCACGAACTGATGTCGTCAATGGGCCTTTTGGGTTTGCCCTGGTGTGAGCTCTTTTGGGAGCCACTTCGTTTCAATGGAGTCGCCAGATAGAAAATGTACAACCTGATAGTGTCTATTTCTTGTCTATCATCAAGAACTAGATCTATGTCGTCTCCCAGAGAAGCTGAGCTTCGATCTCCTCTCCCTGGCAACGACGCCAATTTGTTATCACTCCAGGAAACTCTCCTAGGCTGTAAGTCGGAGATGCCTGGTAACTAACTCTTTTTGGGAAATATTTTCCAAATAATGATGTGGTTTTTGGATCAAGATGAATATATAGGGACTGGACTGTGTTTTCAAGACTGTCTAGAAATATAAAACTCACAAGGCCTTCTAGAAATGCGGTCAGACAAGGTTTGATTAAATGGTAAAGAAGATAGCTATTGAACCAGATTACACTCATATAAAACAAGCACAATGGGTTTAATAACTAAAGAAATAACTTATGATCTTCAACTTAGTCAATCAATTAGTGAGATGACAGTCAGATGCAGATTGAATAAGCATCAATAAAGAACATTCACTCATAAGCTAACAGAGAACAGAAAAGAGAAGTCTGACAACACAACTGAAGGAAGCCTGCAATTTTTCATAGAATAAGAATAGGTCTCTTGATTACAGTAGCAGCATTTAGAACTCAATATCGAACCATTGGTTCATCTTCTATGCTAAGCTTTATAGCATTATAAAGTAGTTCTAAGATCCTGAAAACAAGGATCAAATCAGATAAAAATAGTAAGTCAAAATCTGTTGCCTGCTTGAGGAGGCTTCTACTTCTGGTTGCCTGTGGGTCTCTGGAGGATTTGATGGAGGTAATTTTGAATTCAATTTTGCATCCTGTTCGATCTGCAAGTTGTCCTGTGTCTTTGCCATCCCCTATTCTAATTCAGAGTCACTATAAGGTAGATTGAGAGGGTTTTTTCCTGTGACAGGGTTTTTATCTTCAAACTGTAATTTCCTCTTGATTCCTCCCTTCTTGCTAGGTGATGCTTTTATAGAATTTCTGGTCATTGAGATTCCTTTCCTCCTCTTGTGACTACTCTTGGGAGTAGGATATTTTATGCCTTTAGCCTTCTTAGCTTTTATCTCTGGAGGTCTTTCTGTTTGAAACTCATTCCAAAACAAAAAGAAACCCCACTTAGTTTTTTTCCTCTGTAGAGCTTCTCTCACAAGGACGGTAATCAACCCCTGATGTGATAATCTGCTTACAATTTTAGCAGGCTGGGATTTCACCTGTCTTGCCATCTTAGTCAGGGTTTTATGAAAGAAGTAAGGAATGTTTATGTGTTCTCTGCCTGTGAAATGGTTCAGCAGTTTAAAATGGTAATACATTACCCTGTTGTAGCGCCCCTCATAGGTGATATACACCAAAATCGCCCTCAACAGGAACTGCCACTTTGGCTCCAGATAGGACATGGGAATATCCTTCTTCCAAGTCAAAGATTTATGCACTGGTAACAAATACGACTTGAATTCAACATTCGAAGGTGAGGAGGTTTTAAACCAACAGTCCCCCGTTCTGGATAACCCTGTGTATTCAGAAATAGCTGCTTCATCTATAAGGAACTCCTCCCTGCCTATTTTAGCAATCCTTCCATCATAGGAAAGGGTGAATGCTTCGGCCACTTGTTGGTGAAAGGTTGTCAACTTCTCACAGTATGTGAAAACTCCTGTCTGTTTAAAACATTCTGCTACCTCTAGATGAGCTTCAAAATACCACATGCCATCGACTTCGGATCTCAAAGCAGGACTTGCTTTTGACATGGCTCTATGCCGACTGTACCTGATACTGTGGGAATCAAAGTGTTCGTAAGGCAATGGCTCTGGGAACTAGGAAGACAGTCGATACCACTTATGAAAGACCAGTGAAATTGGGTGACAAAGCATAAGATTAATGAATTCAACAAAACACTGACCTACTCTCAGATGACAATCTGGCTGAGGAATGTCGAAACTTCAGATTTTTGGGGGGAACAATTTAATTTCTGAAACTTTGAAAGAGAATAGTTTTCGATCTTACCTGATAACGCGACCAGGTCTCATTGACTCAGGATGTATGATGAACTCAGAGACCCTTTGAAAATCGCCAGAGAACGCGGGATCAGGATTTTGAAAATATGATTTGATGAAAAAATCGCGATCTTGTGGATGTCTTCAGCGATCTTCGGGATTCATTATAACTCATCGAGTTTTCAGCTGAAGGAATGACCTAGTAATGATGGCTGGCGTACTTGCCACTGAAATGGAGGGAGCTCCATGCAATCATGTCTACCAATAACCTCTCTGCATGGATTTGAAAATGATGAATGCAATGGATAAGACACAGGTTCTTCAAACCTTTCGGATGGACGGCACGAATGTGCATCATCTCCCGCAATGCGAGCTTTCGATGGTTTGTATTTCTAATCATTGCATCGATTTTTGACATCTGGCTCGTGCGAAATCACGAGCTTTTGTTTTTCCTGTTCAAATACTTTCGGTGATTACTCTCCTTCTTCTTCGATCCCTTATCTGCCGAACATGAGAACTTTCGGTGGTTAATGAGCACAATGGAGGCTCGCCTAAACCACTGAAACCTGATATTTTGCCAATTTCTTGACCGAACCAAAATCAACATGTCTTTTGAGATTATTTTGGAAATACAAACTCTCTAACCTATTGATAGAAATTTAGAAATCAAATTTAGAAACCAACCTATCATCTAAAAATCAAATAAAATCCACTGATTTATTGGAGGAGTTAACAAGTTCTATTTAATTATTAATAAATATATTGGCATTCTCATTCATGCATGTAATGTAATCAGTTTTATTAGTTCATTCATACATAATTTTAACATCTACTCATAGATAGTAAGAGAAACACAAGAATTCAATCACACAACACAGGTTTTATCGTGGTTCACCCCCCCTTGGGCTACTTCCACAAAGATCTGTCTCTTGAGCTCTTCTATTATGGTAGTTCCAAAACTACAACGTCGTGCGCTTTACAACTCGTTCTCAGTCAGGTCGAGATATACTATAAGGTAGAATATATCACACTGGGCTCCTCAGCCTGTGATCTAACCCTCAATATCCACCATTCTGACCCTCTACAACTCAACAACTTACAAAATTAGGTTGTATGACAGAGTATTACAAACTAGTTATCAAAACAGGACTCCTTCCTCCTGTCGTCTCTTCAGACTCTGAAAGTATTTTCTTCATTCTCCACAAATGCTCTCCTAGGTATCTATAAATATACATTTTTGGCTCCTCAAACATTACAATGTATTACAAAACCCCTAACCCTAACATCATTAGGTCTTCCATGCATGTGTGTTTTCTTCTTTTCCTTCCAACTGTCGCTTTCCTCGTGTATACCTTTCTTCCCAAAATAGATTTTCTTTCTAATTCACCCTACTTCCAACAGGGCCCAAAAATTGACATGTGGCTCATCTTGAGCCACCTAACCCCTATGTTCTTCATCAATCTCCCTTGTGATCACTTATAGCTTCATTTCTTGTGTTTGGGCATGCATGGTCTTCTCCATGAGTGTGTCCAATATCTGCACTGCAATCTCGTCGCTAACCATCCTTGCACATTCTTCCTGGGTTTGTGCCATATATGTTTTGTCTACCTCTACCTGTGCAATGACCTCTTTTGCTCACTCCTGGAGAGGTTCCATTTGAGCCTAGAACTCCTTTTTCTGTTTCCACGTAGCTATGAGTTCTTCCTACAGTTTATTCATGTCCTGCGCTCCTTTGACGCACTTTGTGATCAACATTGTCTTTTGCCTCTGCTTGAGGTCCTGAATCGCTGCGCTTATCCTTTCTCCTTCCTAGTCCCACTGTTGGACCTACTAATCCTCTTCCATATTAATCCAGAGCTATGCTTCTTTCTCGAACAAGTCAATTTCCACATGGACTTGTCACTCTATCTTGTTTATATGTGCTTTTTCCTCCTGTTTCCTTTGCTCCCTCATGGTTGATGGAGTGGTAGGTGTGAGATGCTCCCGGAGATGCTATATCTCTTGTTGATATTGATCGATTGTCTGCACAATATAAATAATCTTCTTTGTCACCATGATTTCAGTCGTCTACCTGTTCTTTAGGATTTTCTCGTAGGCTACGACCAATTTTCGTTCCAGTCCCTTTGAGCATTCCTTCTCCTCTTTTGTCTCAATCTTAGCCTACTCAAGTACCAATTCCATCTCATCTTGTTTTTCCTTTGTCTGTTGTAATTCCGCTATATCCATTCTTGCACAAGATTATACCTCCTTTGTAATGATGACTTGCAGTTTATACAAGGCCTCAGTTGGTATTCGTGTCAATACCAACTGTAGTTGAGACAAGTCCTTTAGGGGTATCTTCCCCATGATTTCATTCATGCGCAACATGTTGGGTGTGACGTGAAACGTGGAGCTCAGATGTGTTGTCTTTTGGATCCTATCCAGCTCGCTTGATCCAACTTCACCTCCTATCTGTGATGCTGACAGGGTTGTTTCTACAATGTTGTTGGATTTTTGTGCTTCCCTGAGCTGCCTGAGGAGTTGTCGCATGTATGCCAACTCTTCTTGAATTATGTCCCTTTGGCGCACAACATTCTTGAAATCTTCGACTGTGCGATCCTGGATCATTTGGGCCACAACGTCCACATCATCCTCAGTGATCATGTATTCTAGGGGCATTCTATGTGCCTTCTCCTTCTTGCACGCACCCCTCATTTGGATGACTAGTCTCTTGGTCTGGCCTTGTTCTTTTGGAGTAGCACTTGATGTAGTTCCTTGTGCCGCCTCAACCTATTTCTTTTGTACTTGTGGTGCCTGTGTGGTGTTCTTCTTCCCTGTATGGAATCCTATCTTGGATGTCCCCCCTTTCTTCTTCCGTGCCTTGTTCTGACCTGTCCTTGGTTTCTTGGGCACTGTTACTTCCTCGGGCTATGTCTGTTCTAGCCTTATCTCCTCAACATCTGTGTGTTCCTATCTTACCCCCTCCTCCTCTATCTCTATGGGTATTTCTCGAGTGAGGACCAAAGTCCTCCATTTGTCTTCCCAATCCTTAATGGCCATTTCCATGTCCACCCCCGTGATACAGTAACGTTGTTGTAGCCATTGATTGTCGGGGTCCTTCTGCTCCTAGATCCACATCGCATTTCTAGTAGATTTGAAGTTGGCTATGCCCTGATACTATGCAACATCTTCCAGTGTTACCCTCCAAGTGTTGGCAATGGTGTCCTGTATGTCACGGAGATAACCTTTGAATATAATTGCATTCTATTTTCTATTCTTGGCGTTCGAAGTGGATCCAAGTGATAAGTATTGCGCTCCGTGGCAAGGTTTGGGTCTAGTGGAAAAAAATGAATACTTTGACTCCTTCCATCCCATCACGACTATCAAGATGAGTAGCCATGAATAATGAAATTTTGTCCCCAGATCCTGCGCATCCTTATAGTCATCTAGGAACAAATTCAACAAATAAGGGGCCCAACTGAGTGTGGTTCCCTCGACACACTATGCTACAACTACAAACACCTCGGTCGAGACTTCCTTCTTGTGGCATTTCCTAAGCAACTTGCATGCCATAATTTTTGTGGCCATTCTTTTCTCGATGCCACTAATACGCTTGATAATGATTCTGCATGACCCCCTTTCGGTGTTGTATTTCTTCTTCATCGCTTCGGTCAATGCTTTCTCATTTGTTTTGTCCTCTAGGAACTGTGTGGGATCCACACCCCGTGATGTATGCGATGAGATCTATGTCTATTAAGACGAGTTGTTCCAACCATAGATATCTGCCATGTGTGACCACCATCAACTGCTTGACGTAGTTGTTTGCATACTGGCCTCTGCCAAAGTGTGGTAGGTCCAACAGACCTAAAATCCCAGTTTTGGCCATACCTACTGCCCACTGGACTGGTTCATTGATTGGTTCCCCAAAGGTTCCTATTCCCACAGTTTGTAGGTAGAATTTCTTGGAGAACTCTAGGAACTTGTCTGTGTCTGTTACATCGTGGTCTAAGTGCCTCAATTTCTCTACATAGCCTAGCAAATTTGTTGGTACACGCACCTCTTCCAGAATGCAAAACAAAAAAAAATTTGCGGTGGGTTGCCTGCACGGTGACCTAGGTATTGTCTCCTTACCCTTTTGTTGTGGTGGCTAACTCGAGGTTCCATCCTCCATTGTTCATTCTTCGACATACTCCTTTGGTCATCTAGAGACATCCTCCACTACTCCCTCCCATGTTTTTTCTAACTTGGTTGTTTGTGATTCTTCCGGCACAACCATTTCTTCCTGGTTTGGAGCCATCCTACTGATTCTCGGGGTTTCTATAGGGTTTTTGGGTTGCACTTGGTTTCCTATTTCCTCATTTTGTCGGCCCTACCCCTCTTGTAGTGTATCAATGTCCATACCTTCTAGTGTTTTCTACTTGGTTTCCTCCACAATGGTTGTGGGGCTTCTTGGTGTTGTATCTGGTGATGGTATCTTATCCACATTGACGAATTCTGGCGGCTGAGATGGTTTTTGTTCACTTCCTTGTGGTTGTGATTGTTCTCTGGTATTACTTCGGGGTCATCTGGAAGTCTGACTCGGTTCCTGTTTTGGTGGTGCCATAGTGGTAGAGTTTTCATTTGTTGTTCTCAGTAGCCTCTTCAACCTTCACTCTCTACCTCGTATTCTCTATCACTCTGTGCCTTTTCCAATTTCGCAATAACCATTCCGCTCTTGCGTCCCTTCTTTGTATTGGCATCTTGTGAAGCTTGTCAGAGACGTTACCACGATTATGCTTTAATTGAACCATCAGTTCCTTTGTAATTTCCATTGATTTCCCTTGCCGTCTCCAATTGGAGCGATTAATGCGACATCACGTTAGTCATTTCCAAGATTCAATTCCGATAGTCGTCGCCAATTGATGCTTCTTTTGTCATATCCACCTTTCCTGCTTATTTTCGCGTTTTAGTGACCGTTAGCCTTATCTCAATCGGGCTCACATTTTCATGCATGTGTGATGCTTCTAATTCTGATGCAATGTGCTTCTGTTGGTACCTTTTTATATCAGGTACTAAATATCAACACCACTATTTTTTTTTTTTTACTTAGGGATGACTTTCAAGTTGCGGGTGGTCGATTGTCCTTGTAAAAATTCAGTCAATTCCCATTGATCATCCATCTGATTTCCGTGCCTCCTAAGTTCTTCAACTATACAACTCCCCCATATGTGACAATGTTTACTTCATATGGTCCTAACTAGTGCATTCTGATTTTTCCCAGATGCTGAAGGGATTTACTTCATACATCAACACTGAGTCTCCTTCCTTGAAAGTTTTCCTCTTGATATGTTTGTCATGCCAATATTTTTCCCTTGCTTTCTGAACTTCTTTGTGGAACCCTATGAGGATCCTATATTCCTCCATGATCATCAGTTGATTCAACCTATCCTATACTGTGCCTCGTTCTGTCATGTTCGTAATTGATGCTATGCACAGACTGGGTACCAAGAATTCTAATGGCACCACTGCTTCTTGTCCATATACCAATATGAATGGCATGTGTTCTATTAACTTCTTGCATGTGGTTCTGTATGCCCACAATACTGCTGGTATTTTTAGATCCCAATCATCCCTGTTGACATTACATATCTTTGTCAGTGCATTTTCAAGGATTTTTTTAAAGGCTTCTACAGTTCCATTTGCCTTTGGATGATAAGGTGTACTCTTTTGATGATGGACTTCAAATTCCTCAGTCATAGCCTTAATAGTGTTGTTAATGAAGTGAGTGCCTTGGTCGCTCATCAAAATCCTTGGGCAACCAAATCTAGTGATCACTTTCTCAAATAGAAAGTGTGTTGTTGTTTCTGCACTGCAATATTTAACTGGTGCTACTTATGCCCATCTTGTTGGGTATTTTTTCATGGTGATAATGTACCTTTCTCCTGTCCTCTTTGCCGGTGGGTTAATTGGTCCCACAAAATATATTTCTCGTTTTTCAAATACTTGCAAATTTACATGTGGTCGTAGGGGCATCTCGTCCCTTCTATTTGGTTTACCAACCCTCTGACATGCATCACAATTCTGACATTACTCTTTTGAGTCTCTGTGAATGGTTGGCCATAATAGTCCTACATGAAATACCTTTTGCAAGATAGCTTTTCCTGCGTAATGTCCTCCTGCTATTCCTTCATGGGCTTCTTCTAAAATCCTTGGTCTTTCATGTTCTAGCACATATCTTCTGAATATGTTATATGCGCCCATTTTGTATAAGTGTCCTACAATCAACTAATAATATGGAGCCCAAACTACCAGGTTTTTCTTCTGCACGGTGTTATATTCCTTTTGTGCAGTCCCTATACTCAAGTATTGGATGATGTCTGCAAAGTATTCATCGACGATCTGAACTGAAAATAATTGTGCGTCTAGAAAGTTATCCTCTAAATTTGTAGGTTCCTCCCCGTTCGTGACCCTTGATAGGTGGTCAGGTCCTACGTTCAACTTCCCTAGATTGACTATTACCTCAAAATCAAATTATTGAAACAATAGTAGCCATCGACAGATTCTCCCCCACAACACTTTCTTTTTGACTAGGTATTTGAGTGTTGAATGGTCTGTGAACATCTTAAAATATTTTCCCATTAAGTAATGTCTGAACTTCTGCAACATGTAGACCATAGCTATGCCTTCCCTCTCTGTAGTGTTGTAGTTATGCTTTGATTATGATAGTTTTTTTCTAGCAAATGCTATAGGATGATCCAATTCTCCTGCTCCCGGTTGTGCCAAAATAGCTCCAAGTTCTATGGCCAATACATCTACATGTACGTGGAATGTATTATCCCAGTCTGGGAATACTAGTATTGGTGCGGTGACCATTTTTTCTTTCAGTGTATCCAGACCGTGTTGACACTCCTCATTCCACTGGAACTTTGTATCTTTCCTTATAAGTTTCTCCATTGGCATGGTGATCTACGTGTACCCTTTTATAAATTTTGTATAGTATCCTGTGTGTCCCAATGTTGCAGGTTAACGATTACTGCAATTTTGGTAGGATATACTAGTAAACCTTTATTTCATACTATATGACCCAATATTATCCCAAAAGGTGTTCTGAAAATGCACTTCTTGATGTTTAATGATATCTGGCACTGTCTGCATATTTATAACATCATACGCAAGACCTCTACATGGTATTTCAACAGACTATAGACTATCCAACCGTCCAAGTATACCTCTAGAAACTGGTGGATAAATTCTTTAAACATGGATATGACTATGGAAAATATTGTTGGTGCATTCTTTAGTCCAAATGACATGACCGTGTACCAGTAGGATCCCCATTCTGTAGAAAAAGTGGTCTTGTATCTGTCTTCTGGCGCTATCTTGATCTGATAGTATCCTGAAAATACATCGATGAATGAATACACTTCCTATCCTCCTATGTCCTCCAACACTTCATCTGTGAAGGGTGTAGGGAACAGGTCATGTAGGTATGCATCATTCAACTTCTTCAAGTTGACGCATATTATTATCCCACCTTGTTTTTTCTCCTGAACTACCATCGGGCTTATCCATTTTTATTCTTCCACGGGTTCTATTATTTCGGCTTCGAGAATCCTATCAATCTCATCTTTGAATTTTTTCTTATATATCGGATTTAGTATGTATGGTCGTTGTCTAATCGGTCTTGCCTCAACTCTGAGTGGTATCTTCATTTCACCTAGCTCTCCTACTATGCCCTTGATTTCCATGAACATTGTGGGGAACAAGTCGTTGTACTCATGGAATAACTCTGTTATGAATTCCACTGTTTGCCCATCCCAATAGTCTCCAATGCTGGCCATTTTGGGATTCTCAATTGTCCCAATGTTGACTTTCTTCACCTTGATTGGCGCAACAATTACTTCTGATTCTATAGGTGGACCTTCCAGTTCTCTTTCACCTTAATCTTCCTTAATATGAATATCACGCGGATCGTCCTCCTCTGGTACTTATTCCTTCACATGGTAGCATGACAACAATTCTTTCATTGTTTGTTTGTTCCATTGTTGTTCCTTTGTTATGAGTTCGAATTTTGGTTCCTAAATGAATATCAACACTCTTATTTTCTTAAGTGTTGCATCTGTGTTTGGGTTCTCATGTTCCAATGAGAAAGTGACTGTAAATTTATGTTGTAGTATTGTCCAGTTCGTAGTTCCTTTGCACAGTTCCTAGTTTGTATACCAGTTTGTTGGGATGCCCTCTAATGTATGTATGAAATCATGAGGCCATTCCTCTAGGGGTGTCATTTTCCACAGTGCTCTACACTTCTCCAATTGTTCCACTGGTTCCCCCTGTCCATCGTACTTCTACTACTGGTTGCTTCTCTGTTTTGCACTAAACCTTATGCACAATAACCTCTTACATTGGTACTAGTCTTTGATTGTTTCCTTGTGTGTGCCCCACCATCTTACAGGTGTGGCCTTGAGTGTTATATCTAGTGCTAGTAGTCACTGATTTCCTAACACTTCATATTCGTAATGTGTCAAGAATGCTTCTAGATCATTTACCCCATGGAAAATGGGTGGTTCCCTTATCTCCGTACCTACCCATCTTACTGCGCAGTCTATTCTTGCACATATTCTTGTGGAAACGTTGTGTAGCCTTTGTTTCTAGTTCTCTAAACCTGTATCTGAGTCAGATGCACATGAAGTAATGCTCCACCAACTGAGTATCCCATCTTCAGTTGGGTTTATGTAATACTTGTCTCAGACAGTCATTCTTTACAACTAGCTAATTTCCTCCAAGTCCAAGAAAGTAGGTTCTACAAACCTTTCCCCTTCCAATGGGTCTAATGGCACAATGACCCTGTATTCTCCTGACTCAAATGTCATTTTCCATGTCTTTAAATTGATTATGGCTTGGTTATCAAATTCCCAATCCAAGCTGAGCAATGTTGGATATGGTGTTGTGTTGTCCACTATTTTGATCACTTCAAAGTCTGATTTAGTGCACACTCCATCTAGGTCTATTGTTAACCATTTTAGTCACCCAATTGGTAGAACTCTCTGTTTATTTTCCAATTTCAGCTGAATAGGTGAATATCCTAATGTGGGATCTCCCATACATTTCCATTTCTTCTTAGGTAATACATTGACCTTGGATCCTATATCTAGTATGATATCACCCATTTTGCAATCTTTGATATTGGAATTCATCATGAACTCCCTACTTGTTCTTCTCCTTGTATGTAGGTGATTGACCATTTTCTGTTCTTGTTTTCCTTATGTCTCTATGATACATCTTTCTAACATACTTTGTAATATTTTGACAAAGGATGGATCTTTTAATATTTTTACACATGATTGTAAGAATCCTTTGATTGTACTTACTTGTCCTAGGGGATGCATTTCTTTGGTATGATCCAATGATGGAGGCATATAGTACTCTGGTACTTCCTTGTTATGATGTGTGGTTGATATCAACGCGGTGTATGGATTCAAAAATTCTTGTATGTCTTGCTTAAATGTTTCCTTCTTGTTCTATATGTCGAACTATTTCCTTGGTTTGGCATTCTTCTTTAGCCACTGATATTGTGTTGGCTCTTGTCATGCTACATCGTTTCCTATTTTATCTCTTTCGTGCGTAACTATGTTGATTTTTCTCCCTTCATCCCTCTCTTCTGCTAAAATCCATTGGACATTCTAGTTGTTCTGATTCCTCTTTTCTTGGATCTTACCTAATAATGTAGGACATTCTTCTGTGTCATGATCTGATGCGTGACAATACATACAAGTTGCTCGTGGAAGTGGAGATTATCTTGCATCATGTCTTGGTTGTTGACAGTTGTGACATACTACTGGTCCTCTACCTCTTCTAAATCCTCCTCTTGTTCTTCCTCCACCTCTCTAGTCATCTCGATCTCCTCGCAGTGCATTATACTGAGGTTCCTAATTGTACTGCATGGTATTGTACCGAGGTTGCGTTATGTTGTACTGTGGTTGCGCGATATTGTACTGTGGCTGCGCGATATTATATGGTTGTTGCACAATATTATACTGTAACTGCACAGTGTTGTATGGGGCTGGTACTTGGTTAAAATAGGGTGCGACTTTCCTGATCATCATTTATTCCTGCACCCTATCTGCATCTGATTTCCTCTCTCTCATCAATTCCATAGTTCTACAATCTTTGTCATCATGGCCCACTGACTTGTAAAAGTTGCAATATGAACTCTTTGGGACTGTCTGGTATTTCTGCATCATTGGGCAGCGATATGGATCGTGGCCCTATTTCTTACAGATTTCACACCATATTCCTCCTGTTGGTAACGGATTTGGCATCCCTGTTGCCATATACTGCATGAATGTTGGACATTCATTCTTATTGTTCCCTTCCATCCTGCATGTGGTACACCAAATGACTTCTCGTTTGTCCTTACTTTTGTTCTGGTTTAGCTGGAACATTAATTTCTTCAGATACTCCTTGAGTTCTTCAATGGCTGGATCGGTCTTCTGATATTGGTTTTCTTTTAGTTGCAGGGCTTCCTGCAGAGCCTCTACCTATGTCTGAAACTTTTGTTGTCACAGTGGATGTTTCAAGTGTGGTAGTAGTGTGTTGATTAACATGTGCTTGTGTTGCATATTTCTCATGAGATATTTCAACTTTCCTTTTAGTCACTTGAACCTTTGGTCAATCTCCCATACAGATTCTCTTGGTTTCTGTCTAATTTCTATCATCTCGTTCATGTACTGGTCCTCTGAGCTTGGCTTCTGAAACTCATTTATCAGTAACTTCTTGATACCCACGATCGTTTTGGTTGTCCCTGGTAGATTGTTTGTGGCTAAACTCATATACCAATCCAGTGCATGATCCCTTAGTGTAATCGCTAGCTGTGAAAGTTTAGTGTCCTCTTCTGTGATTTGTTTTTCTTCCCATATCTTTTCACAGATAAACAAGTGTTCTTTGGGTCCTCTAATGCTTCTCCTTTGAATTCTGGTAACCTGATGGTGGGATCGTGTCCTTCCATCCTGAATGTTGAACTACTACCTCCGCACGGTGTAGATACTTGACTAATGCTTCCTGAACTAGCTCCCCCAGTTTTTGTTCCTTATGTAGATGTACTTCCTATTGTCTTCTTTCTCCTGAAATTTGGTTGTCTAAACAATGGTGTGCTTTTGTTGGCCCTTGACCAAGTTTTGGAGAACCTTGGTCACGTTTGACCAATTTTGGGACTTCGACGGGCTGGTCAAAGGTGAAGCAGAGATCGCGGGATCTAGGCCCCTTCCTAGGGAACTTTTGGTTTTAGGGTTTATGTAATGGGTATGGGATGTCAACCCATGGGTTTAGCCATGTTTAGGCCTTTTTGTAATGTATAAATAGAAAGTTAGGTGATGTAAGTAAGAGAGACCTAGATGTGTAATGTGGTTGGTGAGCTAAGTGTGAACAATTGTGGATGCTTCGTGCATACTGTGTGTTAAGATCTTGTAGAGCTAAGTGCAAGTGATTGTAAGAGGCTCATGTGCAGATTGTAAGAAGGCTTTGTGCTTGAACCGAGCTCGGGGAAGGAGGATCTGGCAAGGTGCGTGTAAATCTCATGTCTTATGCGGAGTGGGTTCTTTTGGCTCTGTGCTTGTAGACGATTGAAAGAAGATAATAAAGAAGAAGCCTCGGTGGACGTAGCCCCACACCGGGGTGAACCACATATATCCTGTGTTGTGGTTTCTTTGTGCATTATATGCTTTATGTTATTGATGTGATTTATTCTTAGTACAGTGATATATATGTCTGATACAGCATCTTAGTTCTTAGTAATGTGAATAAATGCTAGATCCAATCTATTTCTATATGCTAAGATCTTAGATGTATTAGATCTTGTTGAATACTGCATTTCTCTGTAACTAGGGTTTCAACCTGCAATGTGAATAAGGGTTAAATACTGATGAATGTTAACTGCTAAGTGCTTTGTTAGTGTTGTAATCATATATCTATGTCCTAGCTAGGTTGTATACACTTGAGTCCTGCAACCGCCCCTGCCTCTACCTCAGGTGAGACTTCATCTACTTCGCAGGTGTTGTTGAAAGGGCCAATAGTTAGGGTTTTGTTGGTGCGTTGTTGAAGAATTGAACCCTAGGTCTGCCCCTATGCCAACATATTTTTTGTGTGTTAGTCTCACATGGGTTTATGGGTTCCACACTTACATTAATATGGATAGGATTGTTGCCTTTTATTCTCGCTCTTAGACCTCTCATCTTCCTCTCATATGGTGCGCATAATATTTCCTCAATATGTTCCATAGCCCAGAGATCCTCTACCTCCTCTTCATCACTTGCCAAGCCTCCCCTTGTGGCTATGACTCTCTTCTTGGTGTACACTTTGTATTGGTAGGGTACTCCACTATGCGTCTTTCCAGTTATCACCAAGATCTGCTTGATCTGGTTTTCATCCATCATGATTGGGTACAAGGCATCCTACTTATTTCCTTTATCCACTTCTCCTTCCATGTCTTCTTTTCCTATCAGTGCTTCCCCCCTTCCCCCATGCACGCAGGGAATTTTAGTTTTCTGATTCCATTGTCATTACACATTTTTTATAGAGAAATATCTTAATAGAAATATACAACAATCGAATATACCTTCCTCGAGGCCCACGTAGAAACTCTTCCTCCACTACCCTGTATGAATTCACGGTATCTACTACAAATTCTATTATAAAGCTTTCTACAATACTGTCGAGCCAAAAATATACTGTGCGGGTGAATTTGTTATTCACCTATTGTAACTGTTGAATCTGAACTGGGGTCCACTATAACTATTGGATCCTATTTTTTGCATGGTTATCCTTCAAACTCAATATCTACTCCTGCAATAAGTGTGGAAAATCAAAGAAAAATACTTCATGCAGATCAGTAAACACATACTTCTCAAGATACTTGTGTGGTGTTACTCTAGGGTTTTTGTTATCTTTCTGCACAAACTCTATCTCCTTTGTCTTCAGCCAACTTCCAATCTCTTCTTTTGTGGGATTCCACGGTCTCAACATTTCCTTCTAGTGGTGCATTCTCACCTTCTTGTCATCTGGTTCGATATTATTTTGACCTGTCTTCCACAGATCTTACCTTATTTTAGCATAACTTCAACAGATCCCATCTACTCAATCCTATATTGTTCCAACTGACAATGGAACCATTTGTTGGTTTACTTATCTGATCTATACCTTTAACATGATTCAACTAGGTTCAAGTCTATTGAGGTTCCAACAAAGCCTCTAAAACTATCGGCCCTCCTGGTAAACCAGAAGGAAACACAGTACACAGAGTGAACTGTGCAGTCTCACCTGAGATAGTATTAATGGGTGACTGCAATACTCAAGTGCTTGCAGTCCAGGACTGAATGGAGATCAGTGAAGTATGTGCTAAGAGTTCTATTTAATTATTAAGCAATATACTGACATTCTCATTCATGGATGTAATGTAATTGTATTCATTAGTTCATTCATACATCATTATAACATCTACTCATAGACAGTAAGAGAATTACAAGAATTCAATCACACAACATAGGTTTTACCGTGGTTCACCCCCCCCTTGGGCTACGTCCACAAAGATCTTGCTCTTGACCTCTTATATTATGGTAGTTCCAAAACTATAGCTCATTCTCAGTCGGGTCAAGATCTATTATGAGGAAGACTAGATCACACCAGGCTCCTTATCCTGTGATCTAACCCTCAATATCCACCCTTCTGACCCTCTACAACTCAACAACTTACAAAATTAGGTCGTATGACAGAGTATTACAAACTAGTTATCAAAACAGGACTCCTTCCTCTCATCGTCTCTTTAGACTCTGAAAGTATTTTCTCCATTCTCCACAACTACTCTCCTAGGTATCTATATATATACATTTATGTCTCATCATACATTACAATGTATACAAAAACCCTAACCCTAACATTGTTAGGTCTTCCATGCATGCACATGTGATGCTTTTCCTTCCATCTGTTTCTTTCCTCATGTATGCCTTTCTTCAAAAAATAGCCTTTCTTTCAGATTTGGGCTGCTTCCAATAGTCCCCCATGGTTTTTTTTGGTCTTGGCACAACCGATCTTGCAAAGGCTCGCCTGGTTCGAGTCCCAACTTCTTGTACCCAGATCTTGTAGGGGACATGCACGAAGAAAAATAAATGAAGAGAAGACTGCTCTTATACCACTAATCCATATTTATGAGTGAAACAAAATGAATAACAAACTAAATAAAATAACACAGAAATATAGAGAACAACAACAAATATCTAGTGAACAATAACTTCCATTGAATAAATAAAATAGGTTGAAACTGTAAAACTGTTGAATTGAAAACAACTTGCTCAAATGGTGGTAGCTATCTTTGAGAAGAGATGTGATTGATATGCACATCCGTATGAGTAGAATGATTATAATGAGGCTCCAGAGGAATTTTTAATATTACTCATGAATTCCAAGACCCTAGACATCCCAAAACCTATCCCTAGGAGATGAAGCACCAAAAGTTATGTGGGCCCCGATGGGTAAGTTGGTACTTCAACTTCCCAAGGTCATAAATTTTTCATAAGACCTTCATTTTAGGTGTGTGATAGCTTGTTGGAAATTTATTTTTGAGAACTACACATTATGCCATCAAAATTTGACTATGTCTATAGTTTGATTGTGGAAAGCCAAAAAAAACATTGTTTAGGGCCCCAAAAACGACCCTAGAAGTACAAAAATATGTACTGACATGAAAAATTCCAAACTAAGTTAGTTGGAATATGTGGGAGACCACCAATATCCACCTAGAATCTGTGTAGGGCTTCAGACATTCATGAAAGTGTATAACCCACAATTACAAAGAATTACAAAAGAACGTGTTGAATTAAAATTGTCAAAAGGAGCCAGTTGGAACAAGTGGGTGGCCACCAATATCCACCTGGATCAACAGGTTTTCCATTTTATTAGTCAATTCCCAACATTTTGATTTCATTATTTATATATTTTAGTTTTATTTTCCTTTTGTTGTCCTAAAAAGAAGAGTTCGAGGAGAAGCAAAGTGTTGAATCCACAACCCAATTTTGACTTTGTGTCCCAATTTTTGACTCCATATCCTAATGGATTAAAGAACTAGTATACTCACCCTAAATTATGGTTCTTATCACCTCACAAGGAGGATCCACACCAAAAAATGAGTTAATGTTGTCTCTTGAAAAGGCTCACTACCCAAAACTTTCTCATTTTCCCGTGGGGCCCAACTCAAGCCAAATTTTGCAAATCATCCAAATGATATGTTTGAATGCAAGAAGTGGATTAGACATGTTCATTAGAGACACTAATCATTTTATAGCTGACATAATCCATTTCCAAGTTATGGAAATATGAAATTTGATTTTTCCCATGGGGGCCACCTTGGATGAAATTGTGTTTTCTTCTGGAAAGAGTAATTTAGGTGCAGTGAATGGATTAGAAATAGTTTTTGAGGTAAATAATCATGTTTGAGACAAAAAAAAATCAATTACTACCTAAAAAAGTATGAAAACATGAAATTAAAGAATTCTAGCTCTGATGTCAAGTTTCTAATTCTACTTTATGAAATATATCAAAAAGGCATTAAAAAGTAGCATGTAGCTAGTCATTGGAAAAACATGTATGCATTCTACATGTTTCTTCTAACTACACATAAGTTTGGTTTCGTATGTAGGATATAAAGTAGTCAAAGTTAGAAAAACCAAGGAGGCACATTTTTTAGTGAATGTTTGGCTTTTTTACTATGCAAATTTCAACTGGACATAACTCTATCTCCTGTCCACAAATTGAGAAACCATTTTAGGGTATTGTTGAAATGTAAGGTGATACATCTGACATAGTACATTTGGCCCCATGTAGAGCACATAATAAGCAATAAACTAATGAACATGGGCCATGTTTATGTTCTCATAAACCACATTTTAGGTGCTTCAAACCTAGAACTAAAATGGGATTTTAAGTCCAGACATGAGGATCATCCATCTCAGTTCTTATGGGCCAAAACACATCAAAATAGGAGCACATATTAGTTGAATTTTTCATAGTGGCACTTTGACTATGAACTTGTACAGAAAAATTCTCTCAATATACTTCATTATTTAAGAAATCCTCTAGAAAAAATGCTAAATATGCCCAAGACTAACCTATATTTGAATTTTCATTGTTTGAAATTGACAACAACTCCCATGGTAGTGAAGTTCTCAACCAAGCCTTTTGTTATCCATAAACTAGACAATGCATTTTTTCTTGTGACTTTTGGCACAATCGACAAGGCCTCGACAAGAAGAACACCCATGTGTGATGGGGATTAGGTTCTATTGATCAGAAGTGTGTTGATTTCATCAAATTTGATTGAGAATAGGGTCCACAGAACCAATAGAATTCTCTAGGATAAGAACAAATCTAGTTCACCCTAATGAAATCCAGTCATCCATATGCATTTTTGGCACTGTTGGTTTGAGTTTATTGGTGGGGTCTCATGCCTCATGAACAACCAACAATTCCTTCAATTTAATTGATCAACAGTCTAAAATAGATTGTGATTTATTGATAGGAGGGGGAAGGATGATGAAATATTGTATATGAATGGTAGATGTGCTTTTGCACTAGTTTAATCAATGATGGAGATTCATGTAATGGAGGTTCCTTCTTGATACAAGGTTTGGTGGGCATCATTTCTCACGTGCCTCATGTTCCCATCGAGATGTGGGGGCATCTAAAAGTTTTAAACTTTAAGTTATAACCTTCCACCAAAATATGAGCATTTAAAAGTTTTAAACCTTATATTATAACATCCAACCAAATTGGGGAGCATATAAATGATAGGGTTGGTGGAATATTATATGGGGCTTATGAATGATGGAGTATGTAAAAGAAAATCCAACAAATGCATGAATGGTGATCCCCCTCCCCTTTTGGTGTATTAATCAATGGTTATTATATTTACTATCCACCATGAAAATGCATTTTTTAACCTTCAAAAGGAACCACCATTGTGACGTAACACCATTATCTAATGTTTAAGTGACTTTTAAAATATAATATTTAAAGTGATTTTTATATTGAAAAATGCACTTGGGTTATAAAAGGTCATCAAAGGTGTTGGGTTCTATTCTTTCCCACTACAAAGGGGTTTTTATAGCTATGTTTTGCAAGCCAAAGAAGACCAAATGAGAATCAAACCAACTCATTTCTCCCTAATTTTGTGTAGCAAACCTTGATAGATATAAGAAAGAATAAACAACAAACTTCATAGATAAACCCTTAAACACCAACAATATCCAAACATTCACCATGGACAAGACAATAATATAGAGATACAAACCCTTAAGGTAGGGTGACACCATCAAATAATCCTTATGGAAGGAATAACTCCACAACCATTCTTGCTCAAACACAATTCAATCCAACACACTTCCAATACAATGATACTCATGTGTATTTATAATTTTTCGTGAGTATTCTTGGGGGTCTATGCCAACTACCCTTTATTATTATTATTATTATTATTATTGTTATTTTAATTTCATAGTGGACCTATTCCATTTTTATGGACACATTACATTCATTATCCCCTTGGGTACCTCCTGAGGTACCCCATATTATCCTCCCTAGGTACATTATGTTCCATCCCCCTTGACATGTTTTATCCTTGAAACATGGGATGAAGCCATACAATATTACCTACTAAGCAATGTGGTCAACTAGTACCTTGCACAAGTATCCATCCATCCTAGTGAAATTTGGAAATGGGTCCAACTATTCCCTTTCCTTGATATTGGTTTTGATTTCTTCTTGGGATCCATGTCTTCGTCATGTTATTTTTATATTTCCATGAATTGTTTTTAGTCTTCCATGTGCTTTCATGTTGGTTTCCTCTCTGTTTCCATGTTGATCCATAGTAATTTTTTTTATGCTCATGCCCTTGACTTTATGATTGTTTTTTCTCTAAGTGGTGGAGGTGGTGATATACAACAACCTTAGCCATCAATTATTCTTTATTTGACTCCCCAAAATGTGGCTCCTTAGATTCTTCTTCCTTTTTGTGCCCTTGGGGATTTTCTTCAAGTGCTTTTGTAGAATCTTCTTTTGATTCAAGCTCTGACTCTTCATTTGATGTGTCATTAGGTACTACAATTAATTTTCTTGTAAATAATTCTTCAAGTGCCCCCTCGGGCCTTTATTTCTTAGTAAGAGAAATATGTTGCAATGGTATTTTATTTTTATTGTACCATAGTTGTTATCCACAATTTTGATCATCATGATGATGTCATGATGATGTTATGATGATGGAAAATCAATCTCTTCACTAAGAACACTTTCCTGAGAAAAGTTACACTTGTCTGCTTCCAGAAATCATGTTTTTTAAAGAGGTTCGCAGGCTACCTATATACTTGCCTGTGAGAATGCCTAATTCTCGCAGGCTGCTTTAAGATGGAGTGCGAGGGGTTCGCACTGTACCTAATTGCCAGGGTGCGAACATCTTCTTAAAGAGGAAAAAGATGAAGTTCTCGAGCCTTCTAGAAAGGAATCTTCGAGAAGAATGAGTTGGTTAGCGAATGGTTATCTAAGTACTGGTTTTCCTGATATCTTGGGATCATTTCCTATCCAAGTAACTAATCTATCTTCTCCTATATATTGAGGAGATTGCTCATGGAAAGGGTTAAGCAAGAAGCAAGCTAGCTAGAGATTGATTGGAGAATTAGTGCAAGAATGTATGAAGGATTGATGCTACAACAGCTAGAGACAACAACAAGGTCATCAAAAATGGTTGATTTTCTTCATGCATGAGAAAGTGTGTGTGTCAGAGATAGGAGCTATCGAAAGGAGACCTACGACATCAAGGCTCAGGTTGTAAGTTTCACTTTCAATTAATTCAATACAGTAATATGTCCCTTTCCCATAAAGATGATGTCACTTTATTACATAACTCCTTGATCATATGTATAGATTAGCTTATTGAATATATTGATCTGCCTTCACTTCGATTGGTTTGAACTGTTGTGACCTGAACGGGACAAGAGCATTGGAGTGAATCTTGGAACAACAGAGAACTAAGGAAAGCGTTCATAAGGTATGTCCATAATCCTTGTCTCGAAGTTCATTCAATAGTCTAGATCTAGGGAAAGTGTATTATTCTATCATGTTTTGTTCTAGATCCAGGTGGATCTAGGGAGATCGGTTTGTGTCCGCACTCACAGATTTATCCTGAAACAATAGCTTCAAACACCTCTTTTACAAATTAATATTAATTTTACCAATTGAATTCATCCAAGAATATCCCAAAACAAGATCCACTTCATCCATATCTATAGCATGAAAATCTGAATGCAACACATATTTATCTACAATGATCTTCAAATCTTTAAAAATTTGAACGTTTTCACCCTTAACTTATGTTCTTTGAATATTATTTGTAGAAACTTGCAATATTTTAACCAAATTAACATTGATGAGATTATGCTAGCGATTAGGGTTAATAGAAATAATGAGCCTCTCTTGTTAAATACATCCATGAAACTATAATAAGAATTTGTCAAATTAAAATAAATCTCTAGTGCTATTCTTATCCTTATTTACAACATGAGAGAACCTTTCTAAGATTAAAATTTCATATTCTTCATCTAAAAGATCCTTCTTCTTGTCATAGTTAAGTGAATTACACTAGATTTCCACATCGCCACTTAAATTAGAAGTTACCCAATATTTCCATATCCTTCCCCATAAAAACATCATATCTTTTATGTATTCTTCAATTCTAGGATCGCCATGTTTTCTTGTAAAAAACATCTTGTTGTGAAAACCCAAAAATAGAACCGGGGTTTTGAACAAATCACTTACTTTTCAATGAATCTCCTTTATGTAGTTAGGTTTTGAGGCCGAAAATGTAAAATGACCATGAATTATGATATATTTTTTGGATTGTCTATTGTGACCACAATTATGAAATTATGTGGCTTTTATGGATCTACTAGCACTAGTTTGAGTGAAAAATGTATGCTCTATAAAAATATATCCAATCTAAGAAAACCATGAAAAAAAGTTGATTTTAAATCAATGATATCACCACTTTGTGGAGTTTGTTTTGGATGCTTGTTTTTTTATATTGGGCATTTTTTTAGAGGAATTCAGATATATGGCTAGTTTCTTCAAATTATACATATAAACTTTCACAAATCAACCTGAATGCTTTCTTCCTCTCCTTTTTTTCCGTAAAAAATATGCAAAAAAAGAAAAGAAAAAAAACTCCCACTTTGTGCCTAAGAAAGAGCTATGATTCCACTTGTAGTAAACATTTATATATATAATATAGAAAAAATAGTAAAAATTCAAAGATAAACCTGTAAACACTAAGAATATCCAAATATTCACCATAAAAAACACAAGATTATAAAGAGAAGAACCCTTAAGGGGGAGATACTAAACAACCCTACGAGGAGCTTAGATACTAAAGTCTGACAAAAATTTGTTAGAGACTTTCGAATGAATCTCCATAATTAATAGGATTAGGCCTACTGATTTCTTTCCCTTAGGGACCAGTGCTAGGTTCACATACTACTTCCCCAACTGATTCACCACCTTCCTTCCTTCCTTCATAGCAAGCATTCTCAAGGTATAGAAACACCCTTAAGGAGAAATATACAATCCAACACACCTCCAATACAATGATAATCATGTGTATGTATACTTTCTCATAAGTATTCCTAGGGGTATGATACCAACTACCCCTTGTTATTATGTCATTTCCTTTTAATTACATAGTGGGACTATTCTATTATTACAACCACATTACTTTTATTATCCCCTTGGGTGCCTCCCTATGTAGCCCATATTATCCTCCCTAAGTACATTACAACACCTTTTATCCTACCAGTTACAGTGAGATAAGTGGAGAATAACACTTCCACAAAATATTCAGTGGTCCCATGGTTCAAACTCACAAAATGAGCAACTCAAAAAATAAACAACAGACCCCACTAGATCAGGACCAACCCTCTCAAAGAAATAGTTTCTACCATTACTACTTCAGTCAAACATGTGGAGGAAACCATGAAAAAACAACACGACCTCTTGTTAGTATTAACACTATGTATGGGTCTTCATATAAGTGATCTCCACATTGATCCAACCAGAGAGGAATTTACTACCTCCAAAGTACAAGACACACCATGTTTTAGAATAATCATTGGCCTAACTTTCAAAATCACAATTCATGTCTATGTTTTCCAAAGGTTGACATGAACAAATTTGATGGGTTGGATCCCTTGGGGTGGGTTACCAAAATGGAACAATGTTTCTCTCTCCATGGAATTAATGATGACCTACACAAACTACACGTGGGGGTCTTATATTTTGATGTTAAACATTATCACTGGTGGCAATGGTATAGGAAGGATTATAAAGGATACATTGCATGGACCCAGTTTGTGAAAACACTTTTTGGGCATTTTGAGAATGACACTCACCATTTGGGACACATGAGAAAATTATGCCAAATAGCCACATCTATGGAATATATCACCACCTTTGAGTAATTGGAAATCCACATATAGGGCCAATTTTAATTATTTTTTAAATAATGTTTCATCAATTATCTCAAGGATGAAATTAAAGAACACGTCATGATATAGTGCCCACAAACATGGTTGGAAGATTATGACATAGATAAATAATATGAGATAGTGATAAATGCACAAAACAATAGATATTTATTCACCACCTACCCTAACCCCCCGATGAAAACTATCCCCATTTTATTCAACTCATAGCCAGTCCACATCTAGAATTTATCTCTTGAAGAGATGGTAGAAGGTCAACATATCCATATTTTCTATAATTGTGATGAGCGATATTTCAAAAGGGAAAAATGCAAAGAACACAAATGATTTCAAATTCATGTAATTCCATAGTACTACTAAAAAGGCATTCCTATTTAAAATGCGCCTAAACAAGCTTTGGAAGACACCACCCCATCCATGGAAGATGAATCCCTCTTCCAAGATCCTCTCGAGGAGCCCCAAATTTTTCTCCATGCCCTATCAAGTTTCTTGACACCACAAAACTTGAAATTAATTGGCTAAATCAAGAATCACAAAGTGTTTGTAATGATTGAAAGTGGCAACACCAAGAATTTTATCCATAGAATAGTGGCACAATATACCCATTTTTATGTGCATCCCATATTTAATTTTCAAATTATGATCGCCAATGGTGGCATGATGAAATGTGGGGGTATATGTGAAATTGTGAAACTACAAATGAGTGAGTATCATCTCAAAATTCACATGTTTTCCATTAAAATGGGTGGTTATGATATAGTTCTTAGGGGAAAATGGTTACGCACTTTGGGAACAATCACCATGGATTTGAAGGAATTGTATATGAGCTTCAAAAAGGTAGGGAATAAACATACACTCAAGGGGATTACATCAGGTTCCACTGAAATTATAACCTCTTATCGTATGCATAATTTTTTTAAGAAAGGCTACTCGGACGTTATTGTATAATTCAATACCATATAGGTAATCAACACCACACCACATGAGATTCACCCTGATCTACCATTGGTTCTATGTAATCATCATCAGGTATTTTAAAAGACATGATGTTTACCACCTTCACGGGGGGATCATGACCATAGTATTCCCCTCATTCCAATAACTATACCACCCAATGTGCGTTCTTATAGCCACCCTTTTTCACAGAAAAATGAAATTGAAAACATTAAGAAAATGTTGGAGGTAGGCATCATATGTCCCAACACTAGCCCTTACTCATCACAAGTGGTTATAGTATTAAATAGGGAAGGTAATTGGTGCATGTGTCTTGATTTCCAATCTATCAATAAGTTGATGATTAAGGATACATTTCCTATTCTAGTTATTGATGACCTATTGGATGAACTTCATGGAGCCAAGTTTTTCACTAAGCTTGACCTCCATTCCAGCTACCACCAAATCAAGATGAAAGAGGTAGAAATTCCTAAGACAATGTTTCGTACAGATGAATTTCATTATGAGTTTTTAGTGATGCATTTTGGCCTTTGCAATGTTCCATCAACCTTCCAGAGCCTCATGAACAATATCTTTGAACCATTTCTATGCAATTTTGTGCTAGTATTATTTGATGATATTTTGATCTACAACAAGACATGGGAATACCACATTGATCATGTTGAAAGAGCCCTGCAACTCCTAAAATACCACCATATATTTGTAAAACACTCCAAGTGTGATTTGGGGCTTCAAAGATTGAATATTTGGGTCACATTGTAGTCCAAGGGGGAGTACAAGTTGGTCCCAAGAAATTCATAGCTATACAATATTGGCCTCTGTTGGAAAGTTGGTTTTTGTTGGCCCTTGACCAAGTTTTGAGGATCCTTGGTCATGTTTGACCTAAATTCGGGACTTCGACAGGCTGTCGAAGGCAGAGCGCAAGATGAAGCGAAGATCGCGGGATCTTATCCCCTTTTTAGGGATTTTTTGGTTTTAGGCTTATGTAACAGGTATGGGAATGTCGACCTATGGGTTTACCCATGATTAGGCCTATTTTGCATGTATAAATAGATGCTAAGGCGATGTAGTGAGTATGAATGGCTAAGTGCCCTTTGGCTAGATGCAAGTGATGGTTGTAGCCCAGTCTATGTGATTGATAGTGATAAGTGCTAAGTGGAGATTGTTGTTGTGCATACTATGTGAGACTTGCAGAGCTAAGTGAGAGTCATTGTAAGAGACTATGGGAGACTATATGCTTAGATATACTCGGGGAAAGAGGATCTAGCGAACTGTGCAGATCCCTTGTCCTCTGCAGAGTAGGGTTTTTGAGGCTCTATGCATGTAACTGATTGAAGAAGCTAATAAAGAAGAGAAGAGTTGGTGGATGTAGCCCCAAGGTGGGGGTGAACCACGTGCATGTTGTGTTGCTATGCTTTATTTGATGTGTTGATGTGTTTATGTGTTAATGTGCTTAGTGCTTCAATATAGATGAATNGTTAATGCTATGTGCTTAATAGTATGGATCTGACCTATGTGGATATGCTTAGTGCTTAAATACCTTAGATCTGAATGAATACTATGATACTCTGTAATTAGGGTTTAACCAAGTTGTAACTAAGATTGGATATTGATGAATGTTAACTGATGAGCGCTCTGTAAAGTGTTAGAATCACAGATATGTGTCCCAGCTAAGGTTGCATACATATGAGTCCTGCAACCACCCCTGCCTCTACGTCGGGTGAGACTTCATCTGCTTCTTAGGTGTTGCCAAAAGGGCCAATGGTTAGGGTTTTGTTGGTGCGTTGTTGTAGCGTTGAACCATGGGTCTTCCCCTATGCTAACAAATGGTTCCGTTGCCGGGACTGAAACTATGATTGCTGGGAATTGAAGAAAAATAAGCTTTGTGCGAAGATCTAACCTAAAATTGTGAAATATCTGTGCATATATCTATCACTCTAGTGCGCAGTATTCTACTTGTTCTGTGAAGCTTTGTGCCAAGAAGGGTCAAATCTGAAGAAAAGAGGTAAGATCTGCAAGCTCCGTGCTCTGATAAAGGTAATAATAGTGAAATTTTTTTGATTTGGAGGCTTTTTTCTTTGCTGAAGAAAAGATTAGTGGAAATTTTTGTTTCTAAAGTATGGGTCTAGGTATGTTTGATAAGATTTGTCCTAGCTTGAAAACTAGGGCATTGATAGATGAAAGAATATTTGATATGAGTAGATATGATAAGAATAGTGAAAGATATGTTATACCTATGCATAGAGAGAATGTTTGGACTAACAAATTGATGCATGATCCTAGAAATAATTTTTTGCATGTTAGCTACCATGATCCTAGTGTGCAGTACAGGAAAGGTTGGGGATCATTTAAGAGAAAGAGAGGATTAACTCTTTGTTACAGCTGCAAAAAACCAAGACATCTTGTTAAGGAATGCTCTAGAAGAAGACCTAGTTGCCTCTGTTGCAAAGATATGGACCATGAAGTATTGGATTTCCCTAGAATGATTGCTAAGGTTGAAAGGATGAATATGGAACAAGTAGACCCTGAGAAAGGTCAAGCAACTGAGATTATGACAGAACCACAAAAAGAATAAGAAAAAGTAATGCTACAGATGAAAGAAACCCTAAATGACCACCGACATATCAGCTTCTCATAGATCTTCAAAGAAAAATAATACATTGAATTAAGAATAGGAGACTTCGACATTGACTGTGTTCTGGATGAGGAAACACAGGTGAATATTATGACAGAAAGAACTTGGGAAATTCTAGGAAAGCCTACTATGATTCCTTCATTGGGAGGAATAGGGTTATTAAGAGGAAAGTTAATAAACCTATGTGGAAAGCTTGCCCAGATATCTGTGAATGCCAGTGGAACTTTGACAAAGGAAGAATTTGAAGTTGTTAAATTTATTGAGAGCAACGCTCCATTTGCTATGTTACTGGGAAAACCTTGGATTGAAGGAAATCAGGCTAGAAGAAAAGAAGAAGAAATCTTAGAGCAGAAGAAGTAAGAGTTAAAAGATTTCATGACCAGGAGGATCACACACTTGATTGAAGAACAACAAAACCAAGTGAAGCTATTTAAAACCAGGGACTTTGATGTCGAAGTAGGAATAACACTAGAAGACCCGCAGAAGACTGGAGTACCTATTCAAGATACAGATGAAGTATTACCCTCGATTTCTAGGAAAGAATCTCACCTGCGTGAAGTTACTCTACCAAAAGAAGACAAGAATCAGAATGGAAAAAGGAATTCTAAGATGAAGCTCAACGAAAAGAAGGCTAGAAAACTAAGGAAGAATACAACTAAGATCGAAAAGTTACATAAGGTTCCAGAGGGACCTTCGCACAAGGAAAATTTGCAAAATTGGAACTTCGTCGGGATATAAAAAATGTGTCACATGGAACTTCGCCATGGCGAAGCAATATAGTCGTTGGAAACAGTATAATCGTTAGACTGATAGCCCGAATGGGTAGAAAGGCATTTATGATAAGAAATTTTTCCACCAGACCATTGGGACCATGCCATAACAAACAAAACTGAGTTAATGAAGGCTTCTCACCGTTGCAAGAGATCCGTTGCCAAGTTATCTATTTATCCCATCATGCCACACAACAAGAACACTTTTGATAATCGTGAATCTGAGCCCATGGACTAGTTGATTTCACACAGTGATCATCGCTCTATCACCATCCATCCCATTGCATTGACTAGTTACTCTTCGAACCCGAGATATTCAACCACGAGCGTGCATGTTAGATGAGCTTAGCATTGCAGAGAAAATTGTCGAAGAAATTCTCGTTGACCTAATGACTGAAAGAGAAATGTCTACAAGTATTCAAGTGTCATCGAAGAGAGGAGTGAAAGCCTCCTCGCCGACTGCTTGCAGAGCCGAATCATATCGACAATCAACGGAAAAGAGAACCAAACACAGAGATGAACTAGCCAATGTGAAGTTGATCCCGACCATATTTCTCGACTACATCCCACCTCTGGCTAGTGCGGTGATTCGATATAGCATGCCAAGAGATTTTGAGTACTCCATGATTACTACGTACCTACCGAAGGGGATACGCGTAGTAAGAGCACAACAAGACAAGATCCCAGTGTTGAAGTTCAGTGACTTCAACCTCGAAGATCGCAAGAACTATAGCATGCCCACCCCATACAAATACTTTACCAAGATAAAGGAGAAGAACTCAAAGATAATCCCCCAACTGTGAATGACGAACCTTGCGCAGTCCACCCTACTAAATGTAATGAAAATCCCACACTTAGGAAGGCACCAAGAAGTGAACTCATGTGTCAAGCTATTACTTTCATGTTACCATGGAATTTACTTATGGCTAGACTATCGTATTACAGTCGATCCGACATTGATCCATAGGATCATGGGATTTTGTATGCAAGGACCCGACCCGCAGTACTTCTATCCAGGAAAAGCCACAGATCGCACACTAGCACAGAAGATCAAATATACATACGTCGATATTGAAAAGGGGATGTGAGGCTACAAGGTAGCCTCCATACATAATGGCACAGTGCGCCTAGCCTGCCAGCTAATAGCTGAAAAGTTAGTAAGGAAGAATAGACCTACGCAGGTCACAGGCTTTATCTTTGATCTCGCAGGGAAGTGCATGGAAGGCCTGCAGATGAACTAGGTGAAGTACCTAGTTAATCAACTGGAACTAGACTTTCGCGACACACAGGATCAAGGCTACAAATTTCACTTTAGCTGGCTCCTGATCCTCATCGCCTTTGTTGAATGGGATATGTTGGAAGGTGTGACCTTTCCGGATATTGAATCGTTCGTGCCGCTTGCTACAAATTTCACCACACTCTGGTACTTGAGTGATATGAACAAACAGTGGCAGTCGAGCATTTTTTTTCACACATATTACCTTCAGCTAAAGAGAGCCATCAAAGGTGAACCTCACATGACCCCGAAAACCCTGCAAAGGTTCCAACCCCTGATGAATTTCTGCGTAGATTGACACTTCATCTACATAATAGTGCGAGCCGATGAACATAAGGAGAAGCTTTAGTCATACTAAAAACTCATGGAAGAAGACCTAGAGGAGATCACTAAGGACTGGTCCAAAGACCTCCTTATTCCCGCAGAACTTGCAGATATGTCTGACCCTGACATCCCAGAGACCATGCATAAAGAACATGATACACCTGAGCCCAACAGAACAAAGAAGACTGAAGAGGTCTAAGATTTATGCAGTGCCTCAGGAAATATTCCTTCAGTATCACTTGACCGAGGGGTTGATGATGAAGTAGAAGAGATAAATGGAAAGGGACATGAACAGAAGCAAGGTGAAGTAACACCACCAAGAGATGAGACCGATCCCCTGAAGAGGAAGGTTTCTTCCCAGAAACCTTCTTCTCGGAAGAAATCTAAAGCCATCGTGACCAAGATGAAGACTATGCTTACTACCAATGATTTTGACTTCATCATCGCAACTCTAAACGATGCTTCGCTAGAAATAGTGGAGAAACAAGAATCCAAGCAGGAGGAAATGTACAATAGAATTGAGGTCGAACTCCGAGGGGTACAACAGTCCCTTCAGTCTAGTCGCACAGTCTCCATTGCGCCCCTGCCATCAGGAGAAACAGATTTGGGAGATGAGCCAACCCAACTCCACCGACTAGCTGATGTGGTCAAATCTCGCCTTCATCGTACACAAGAAGAAATATAAGAAGCCACCTAGGCCTTGAAGAAAGTGCAATGTGTAATCATAGAGAAACACAGAGTTGCAGAGCAAGAAAAGGTTGCTCTCCAGGCAAAAATTGAAGAAGAGAAAGCCCAGATGCAAAAAGAAAAAGAATAGTTTCTCGCAGAGGAACTCGAAGTGAAGGAAGCAGTCAACAGAGCACTCCGCTCTGTGACAGGCTTAGGGACATAAGAAAAAGAATGACTCACGTATCAAGTATAGCAGCTCACAGAAGCTATCCAACAACTACAACAACAAATAACAGACTTAGAGCTCCGCATAGTGCCCAACACCCCGAAGGATGTGAGGGACCAAAGAGAAGCAACTGCTCGAAGCGCAGTTGAGAGAATAAAATCCACTTCTATAGAATGTAATCAATTCATTGATTGCAATTCCCAGACCTATGAGCAACTCACTGATAATCCAGAACTGAAGGCACTAGAGTCGCATCTCCAAGAGGTGAAGTATCAAGAAGAAACGATACAGGCACAGTTGAAGCCCCTGGTAGTTGTGGAAAGAATGAAATGATCCCAGGAGTAGCGCACTGCCCAGCAACAGGTCCACACTATCCCGAGAAAATTCATGGAAGTGACTTAGAGGCTCCAACCTATACAGGATAAGGCTTACCAACTATTCACAGAGATCAAAGGTTGAGGAGTGGAACTAGAGCAAGTTGTCACTGCAGTTGAACAATGCCTAGAGGGACCTATCAATAAAGTAGTCATACAAGAGTTCGTTGAACAGGAGGTCATGGAAAAACAAAAATTTGAAGTAGATTGAGCCAAGATCGAGGCTTTCGAAGCAGAACTAGTCAGATTAGAGTGACTCGTGATGAGTCATAGGTGAGTGTTGGGGTCTTGTTGGCCCTTGACCAAGTTTTGAGGATCCTTGGTCATTCTTGACCTAAATTCGAGACTTCAACAAGCTGTCGAAGGAGGAGCACAAGACGAAGTAGAGATCGCGGGATATCAACCCATTTTTAGGGATTTTTGGGGTTTGGGATTATGTAACGAGTATGGGGATGTCGTCCCATGGGTTTACCCATGATTAGGCCTATTTTTCATGTATAAATAGATGTTAAGGTGATGTAGTGAGTATGAATGGTTAAGTTCCCTTTGGATAGATGCAAGTGATGGTTGTAGCCCAATCTATGTGATTGATAGTGCTAAGTGCTAAGTGGTGATTGTTGTTGTGCATAATATGTGAGACTTGTAGAGCTAAGTGCAATTCATTGTAAGAGACTATGGAAGGTTGTATGCTTAGATCTACTTGGGGAAGGAGGATCTAGCGAGTTGTGAAGATCCCCCATCCTCTGTGGAGTAGGGTTTTTGAGTCTCTATGCATGTAACTGATTGAATAAGCTAATAAAGAAGAGAAGAGTTGGTGGACGTAGCCCCAGGGTGAGGGTGAACCACGTACATGTTTTTTTTCTCTACTTTGTGCGATGTGTTGGTGTGTTTATATGTTAATGTGCTTAGTGATTCAATATATATGAATGGTAAATAGATATGTTAATGCTATGTGCTTAACAATATGGATCTGACCTATGTGGATATTCTTAGTTCTTAAATACCTTAGATCTAAATGAATACTGTGATACTCTGTAATTAGGGTTTAACTGTGCTATAACTAAGATTGGATATTGATGAATGTTAATTGTTGACTGCTCTGTCAAGTGTTAGAATCACAGATTTGTGTCCTAGCTAAGGTTGCAGACATATGAGTCCTGCAACCACCCCTACCTCTACCTCGGGTGAGACTTCATCTGCTTCACAGGTGTTTCCAAAAGGGATGGTAGTTAGGGTTTTTTTGGTGCACTGTTGTAGCATTGAACCCTGGGTCTGCCCCTGTGCCAACAGTTTTCATTGATGTCAACCCTTAGAGAATTAGAGATACCCCAAAGTTGTGGTCTATATTGATGGTAAATTAGCTTTCATTAATGTCAACAAGAGTGGTTGATGTCAGTAGATGTGTTGGGTGCATTTGATGAAGTCTACACAGATCCTTAGAGGTGTGATCATGAGACTCAAAGTTGTTTGAGGAATAAGGACATGAAGGATAGTGTAAATGCAGATAACAAAATTATATATTGATATTCCTCGTTGTTCCATTTTTGGTGATATGTGGTATGCCACATTGTTCCTCATGGTTAGGGTGATATACCCTCATGACATTAGAATCCCTTTAGAATGGTCAAGAAGCCCCTAGTTGGTTACTAGTCTTTAATGAAAGGGTAAAGTAGTTGTAACAAGAAAGTTAAGAAGCCCCTAAGATTAAGGAAAGAGGTTACCCAAAAAAAATTATAAATACACCTCAAGGAGTCATTCACAAAAATATTCACTCACTTATTCTATTGAATATCTTCTAGTGAACTAGTGATCTATTTTGGAAAGTTTGTGAGAACAAAATCCGAGGTAGCGATAAGAGATAAGTGTGGGAGTTTCATGATTGTAGAGTAGATTTAGGAATTTCTTTAAAAATACTAATTGGTTGATCCCCGTGGGTCAAAAAACTAATGTCCCGTGAGGCATCCCCATGCATTTCTTAGGGCACGTCACGCGAGGCCCCACATGACAGGGAGTTTTAGTCCTATGAGGCTAAGGAAAATTTGGTACATATGTTGGTATCAGGTTACTGAAGGTTGTAGAAGAGTTATATGACATTATTATAGTACAACATGTCAGCTATAGGTTACATGTATGCTCGAGTGTTAGTTTCGAGGCTTATTCTTGGTTATGGTATGATACATGATTGAGGCATGTCATGGTAGTGATGGTGCATGGTACATATTGGACATGATATGATACATTGTTAGTAATACACTCTTGGTTATTTGGTATCTGGTTTGACTACATTTTGATGATATTGTGGTACATACTTGAGGTTTGTTCTTGGTATACTCTTGAAGCATTGGCACATGGTGTATGGTTGAGGCCTATCATTGATATCGATAAATTTTTGAGGAATACACTTGGTATATGGTAGCACATGTATGAGATACATCTCTTGGTGATGTTGGTACTTGGTTGAGTTATACCATTTATATTACTTGCTCGATATATCTTATGGTATATGGTGTATGGCATAATTGACTGATATGGTATATGGATGAGATACATTTTTGTTACATGGTATGGTATAGGTGTTGATGTACATTTCTATGGTTCAGGTACATGGTATAGGTGTTGGTGCATGGTTGATGTGTTGATGATTGCAACTATGTGAGACATTCTCCATCTTACAAACCTGTGAGATGTGGATCATTACAACTATGTGAGACATTCTCCAACTTACAAACCTGAGAGAAATCCCCTGAGAAGGGTGTGTGGTTCCTATTTGAGACAGATCTGGAATGTAGAGATGAACTCACCCATATAGAGAGTTGAGAAGAACTCCATATGTTTCTCATGTGTAACACAGTGAGAAAGGTGATCTGCACATTTGGATGTGCTTATGGCTGATCACAAGGTGAACATGTGAAATCCCAAAGTGTTGGGTGCATCATCATGAGAATAGAAATGAAGATGATGTATTAGCCTCCTCTAAGAAGAAGAGTTGACGAGAAACTCCAGATGACTCTCATGTGTAATGCAGTGGGAAATAAGATCTGTTGAGTGGACGTGCCTGTGGATAAGCACAAGTGAATGTGATCCTAGTGGTCGAGCAATAGTGAAGAAGTGGTTCTTCTGTGTAATGAAGTGAGCCAGAGATGTGGACATCCCTATAGATGTGCCCCTAGTGTATGAGAACTATTGGGTGTATCAAATCCCTTTCTATATTGTTCAAGAGTCATACATTCCTGTAACCCTAATTGTAATGTAAAGGGTACAAGTAGGCCCCACCTTAATGTGACTGATAATTAATGTAGAAGATAATTAATCTGGTTAATATTAATTATATTATAAGCTAGTGAGGTCGGCCCTATTGTGCCAATAGACACTTATGTTGACATGCTAAGTATAGTATAAGTAAACATAAATTCCCCATTGGGGAATCATATCTTTCATGTGAGTTTCAAAATTTCAGCAAGTACACCTTTTTGGGAAAAGTGCGCACCTCTCTTAGGTGCTAGTCTTTTAGGGTTTGAGCACCCTCTTGTGTGCTAGGTTTTCTTGGTGGTGAAGGTATTTCTCTTGAAGAATATAGCAAAGAATTTGGTTGGGTTTTTTTCCCTTGTTGAGAAGGGTTTCCCAGGATACTTCTTGTGTTCTTGTGCATGGTGCTTCTTCTTGTGATCATGGTTGTTGCAACATTAATGGTTATGGTTAAATGATAAAAATGGAATTAAATTCATGATTAACCTTGATTATTGAAAAATCAACATGGTATTAGAGCATAGGTCTTGAAGAACCCATTGCACAAACAACTTTCAACCATCCTCTCTCTCTCTCCTACAGAAACCGTACGACCCTCCTAGGGTTCCCAAAAAATCCATACGGCCTACTCTTCTAGAGGTTTTCAGCACTTGGGACTTGTACGTTGGGGATAAAAAGGGAATAGGAGTGTACGACCTCCTTCAATGCACCTCTATCAAGATTCAAATCAAAATTTCAAGCATTTTGAAATTTTGTCCCTAGGGTTTCTAGGGTTTTGCTAATTTCTGCAAAAATTTCAGTATTAGGGTTTTTGCAACTCATTGATAAATATTTTTAGCTCACCAGTGTTATCCTATATTCAAAAGGATTATTGTTGGAAGTCATAATTCCAACAAAACCTAAAAGTGTTATCCTAGCCTAGACGTTAGGTTTTCTAGCCCAGTTGACAAAGGGTTGTGAAGAATCTAAAATTATGATGAACAAAAACTATGATGGAAGATAAGCTTGATGGATCAAGAAACTTCACGTTCCTGGAATACAAGAATTCAAAGGAAGACTTATTTTGAATGATAAAAAAAGGTGTCACTTTGACATACCTCCTTCATGAATATGTCATAGGACAATGATCATCCATATACCATTGGAGAAATCATATCAGCACCCTCATGGATGCACTTGTATATATATTATTTGTATCATTGTCATGAGGGTAATTGAAAGATGAAGGAACCTTTTGCTAAAGTCTTGGATCCAGAGGGATCTCAGTGCATTTAGAGGAACAACACACTGGAAGTGAAGACTCTAGGTTTGATTGTTGTAATTGTCATTCCTCTAACCCATAATTCTAATGTTTGACATTACAATTAAGTGTTGTAGCTGTGACAACAATCCTTAAAAAAAATTATTCTAGATATGCACTCATTATTCTACTTTAGGAGATATTCTTGTTTTGGTTCCTCTTGTTTTCTTGTTCCATACAGGTTAGGATCAAAGGAATATGTTTATCCTTCAGAGGGAGCCACTTGACTCAGAGGGAGTTGAAACTATTTGAGAAAGAGGAAGAATAGAACCATCATTGGGGAAACCAATGCAATAATACATGATTAGAATCTTTCTATGATTCTATGGGCATAAGCATGCATGACACGATATATGTTCAAAACAAGATTCTTCACCAGACTTTGAAAAACATAACTCCTGAAGAAGTCTTCACTAGAATAAAGCCTGAGATTGAAAACTTTAGGTTATTTGGGTGCCCAGTGTATTTTCATGTACCCAAAGAGAAGAAGTCCAAGCTAGATCATTTAGAAAGAAAGAATACAGTGATTCTTCAAAGACATTCCAGATCGACATCCCTGATCAGAGATAGATTGAGACAAGAAGAGATGTTTCCCTTGAATAAGAGACAGTCTTTCAAAGATCCATAGAATCTCATATAGATATTGACAGTAATACAATACCTTCTCCCCCTTCAAGAGTTCAAAGGGAGACAATTATTATCCCAGTTGATCCAGTTACTCCAGTTGATATGTTCAAAGATATTGCATTAGGGCATAAAATTCCTACCTAGACTCACTCTGCAAGAGGCAGAGAAACATATAAGCCTCTCAAGGAACATCCCAAGAAAGAAAAATATATTTTTGAGCTATCCTTCAGTCATGATCCACTTCATTGATGTTGAGCCTCCTTGTCTTAGAGAAGAAATAAGAGAACATGTATGGAAAGATGCAATAACACAAGAATACCAGTGTATCTTAAAGAATGATGTATAAGATATTATTTAGGGACCATAAGGGAAGTCTGCGGTAACTTCCAAGTAGATCTATAAGATCAAGCATGCAGCTGATGGAAGTGTTGAGAAATACAAAACAAGATCTATAGCCATAGGTTTCTGAAAAACTGAGGGAGTTGTCTATGATGAGACACTTGATCAAGTAAACGTGATACAATTCCATCCACACTACCATTCATGAGTTGGAAACTATATCAAATAAATAGATTATTGATGAGGTTGGATTTCATCAAGAGTGTTATTGATCCAAACCTATATTATTACAGTGTTGGTGACGAAAGCCTGATTTTGATGACTTATTCATAAATCCTTGTTGATTGGATACAAGTAATCCTTGACTTCTGAATTCAAGATGAAGAATTTGTGTATGATGCACTACTTCTTGTCCCTGAAACCCTAGGGCCAAAAATTAAAAATGCTCAAAAATGAAATCTAAATCTTGTTGGAGGTGCGTTGAAGGAGGCCGTACACTCCAATGGTAATTTTATCCCCAATTTCCAAGTTCCAAGTGATAAAACACTCAAAAGAAGAGGGTCGTACAGATTTTCTGGAAACCCTAGGAGGGTCGTATGGTTCTGCAGAAGAGGAGGGATGAATGGTAAAATATTGTAGTTTGTGCAATGGGTTCTTAAAGACCTATGCTCTGAAACCATGTTTATTTTTCAATAAGCTAGGTTAATCATGTAGTTCATTTAAATTTTTCATTTGTCTTAACCATAAACAAGAATGTTGCAGCAACCAATATCACAAGAAGAAACACCATGCACAAGAACACAAGAGGTATCCTTGGAAACCCTTCTCAACAAGGGAAGAAAACTCAGTCAAATCCTTTACTATATTCTTCAATATAAATACCTTCACCACCAATAAGACTTAGCACACAAGAGGGTTCTCAAGCCCTAGAAGACTAGCACCCAAGAGAGGTGAGCACTTTTCCCAAGAAGATGTACTTGCTGAAATTTCCAAACTCGTGTGAAGGATATGATTCTACAATGGGGAATCTTCCTTTACTTATATTAGACTTGTCCTATCAATAGAAGTGTCTATTGGCACAATAGGGCTGACCTCTCTAAGTCACATTATAATTAATATTAAACAAATTAATTATCTTTTACATTTATTATTAATCACATTAAGGTGGGGCCAACGTGTACCCTTTACATTACAATTAGAGTTATAGGAAGGTATGACTCTTGAACAATATAGCAAGTGATTTGATACACCCACTAGGGACACATCCATAGGGATTCCCATATCTCTAGCTCACTGCATTACACAAAATAACCAGTTCTTCACACGTTCACCTATGCTCGTCCACAGACACGTACACTCAACAGATCTTCTTTCCCACTGCATCACACATGAGATTCATCTGGATTTTCTTGTCAACTCTTCTTCTCAAAGGAGGCTAATACATCATCTTCATTTATGTTCTTATGATGATGCACCCACCATCTTCATTTCACACGTTCACCTTATGCTTAGCCACAGGAACATCCAATTCAGCAAATCACATTTCCGACGGGAAAATCATCTGGAGTTCTTCTCAACTCTCTGAATGGAGGAGGTCATATCTACATTCCAACTCTATCTCAGATACGAACCACATACCCTTATTAGGGTATTTCTCTTAGGTTTGTAATCTAGAGAATGTCTCACATAGATGCAATGATCCACATCTCACAGGTTTGTAAGATGGAGAATGTTTCACATAGCTGCATTAATCAACACTCCCTCTCAGCTAGGGAGGCATACTTCATCATGATAAGTCTCACATGGATGTACTATAAATTTTATCTTGGTTGGAGTCATCAATACTCCCTCTCAACTAGGGAGGCATTCTTCACCAAGTTAGTTTGGTGAAGATGTTTGCAATTTGCTCATGTGTAGGAAGGTACTGCATGGGTACTATTTTCCTTTGCATCATATATTTGATAAAAGAATATTTCATCTTATCATTTTTCGATCTATCAGGAAACATTGGGTTCTCAAGGAGATTTATACATTTCTCTTGGTTATCATCATAGGATCCATCTCATGATCAAGTAAATCTGTCAAAATATTGTGAAGCCATACTGCTTCACACACTCAATGGTACATACTCTGCTTTTGTGGTATTCAAGGCCATAGAGATTTTGTTTTCAATTGCATATGGAAAAATTCATGGTATAACATCAATCGGATGTGGTCTTATGGTTCACTGTACTTTCTACTCAATTTGAATCGACATATCCTGCAAACTCAGGTTCACTCCGGAGACATATCTCGGGCCATATCCAATTGTGCCTCGTATATATATATATATATTAATACATGTTTTGTCATTGTTTAGTGAGTCTATCTCGGTTGACTCATGAAATGACTAAGCACATTTACTGCATGGCATGAATCAATTCTTGTGTTAACCAGATACATCAATGATCCAATCAGTTGTGGATCAATCTCGTTTGAATCATCATCAATCTTTTTCTTTAAATCCATCACATATAAATGTTATCAACTGGAATAATGTTTGTCTCCCTTTGAACTGTTGAAGGGGGAGAAGTTATTATCTTACTGTCAATCTTCATCTAATATTCTTTGGATCTTTGAAAGACTATCTCTTCTTCAAGGACAACATCTCTTCTTTTATTAATCTATCTCTGACCAGGGATGTCAATCTAGAATGTCTTTGAAGATTTACTATATCCTTTATTTCTAAAGGATATATCTTGGAATTCTTCTCTTTGGGTACATGAAAATACACTAGGAACCCAAATAACCTGAAGTGTTCAATCTCAGGCTTCATTCTGGTGAAGACTTCTTTGAGAGTTATGTTTTTCAAATTCTAGTGAATACTCTTGTTCTGAACATATATTGTGTCATGCATGCTTCTCCCCATGGAATCCTAGAAAGATTATGATCATTCATTATTGCATTGGTTGTCTCAATGATGGTTCTATTCTTCCTCTTTCTCAAATAGTTTTGACTCCCTCTGAAGGATAAGCATATTTATTTGTTATTAACCTATCTGGAACAAGAAAACAAGAGGAACCAAAACAAGAATATCTCCTAAAGGAGAATAATGAGTACATCTCTAGAATAAAAAACATTTAAGGATTGTTGTCCCATCTACAACACCTACTTGTAATGTAGCAAAATTTAGATATATAGGTTAGAGGAATGAAAATTACAAAAATCAAACTTGGAGTCTTCACTTCTAGTGTGTATTTCCTCTAAATGCACTAAGATCCCACTGGATCCATGAATTCAGCAAAAGGTTCCTTTGTCCTGTAATTTCCTTCATGAAAATGCTAGAAATAATATATATATAAGTGTATACCTAAGTTTGTTGATATGTTGATGTCTTCATTTATTTGAGGTCATGTTTTCCTCGAACCAAGTTTTCTTGAATCATCAAGCTTTCCTCCCATTATGATTTTGCTCATTTTTGGATTCTTCACAAACCCTTGTCAACTTGGCTAATCAACCTAACAGTAGGATTGGCTAGCACTTTTAGGTTTAGTTGGACTTATGACTTCCAATAATAATCCTTTGAAATATAGGGTAACACTGGTGAGCTGAAGAGCTCTTTCAAGGAATTGCAGAAGCAATAATTCTGAATTTTTTGTAGAAATTAGCGAAACCCTAGAAACCGTATGGCCAAAAAGTCAAATTGCAATATAAATATTGTTGGAGGTGGTATGAAGGAGGTCATACACTCCTATGGTAATTTTATCCCCAACATCCAAGTTCCAAGTGTTGAAACACTCAAAATAAGAGGGCCATAAGGATTTTCTGCAAACCCTAGGAGGGTCGTATGGTTTTGCAGAAGAGGAGGGATGACTAGTAAAAGCTTGTAGTTTGTGCAATGGGTTCTTCAAGACCTATGATATGAAACCATGTTTATTTCAAAATAAGGTAGGTTAAGCATGTATTTCATTTCAATTTTTCATTTGTCTTAACCATAAACAAGAATGTTGCAGCAACCAAGATCACAAGAAGAAACACCATGCACAAGAACACAAGTATCCTGGGAAACCCTTCTCAACAAGGGAAGAAAACCCACACAAATAATTTTCTATATTTTTCAAGAGAAATAAATTCACCACCAATAATACTTAGCACACAATAGGGTTCTCAAACCCTAGAAGACTAGAGCCCAAGAGAGGTGTGCACTTTTCCCAAGAAGATGTACTCGCCGAAATTTCCAAACTTGTGTGAAGGATATGATTCCACAATGGGGAATATTCCTTTACTTATATTAGACTTGTCCTATCAACATAAATGTCTATTGTCACAAGAGTAATGACCTCTCTAAGTCACATTATAATTAATATTAACCAGATAAATTATCTTTTACATTTGTTATTAATCACATTAAGGTGGGGCCGACCTGTATCCTTTAAATTACAATTAGGGTTACAGGAAGGTATGACTCTTGAAAAATATAGAAATGGATCTGATACACCCACTAGTTCTCATCCACTAGGGGCACATCCATAAGGATGTCTATATCTATGGCTCACTACATTACACAGAAGAACCAGTTCTTCACATGTTCACATGTGCTCATCCACAGGCACATCCACTCAACAAATCTTCTTTCCCACTGCATCACACATGAGAGTCATCTGGAGTTTCTCATCAACTCTGCTTCTCTTAGGAGGCTAAAACATCATCTTCATTTATGTTCTCATGATGATGCACCCAAAACTTTGGGATTTCACAAGTTCACCTTGTGCTCATCCACATGCACGTCCAAATCAACAGATCACCTTTCGCACAATATAATCATCTGGAGTTCTTATCAACTCTCTGAATGGAGGATTTCATATCTATGTTCCAAATATATATCATAAAGGAACCACATGCCCTTCTTATGGTTTTTCTCTCAAGTTTGTAAGTTGGAGAAAGTCTCACATAGCTGCAATGATCCACATCTCACATCTTTGTAAGTTGGAGAATGTCTCACATAGCTGCAATCATCAACATGAGCAGCCTCTTGTGTGCTAGGATTTCTTGGTGGTGAAGGTATTTCTCTTGAATAATATAGCAAAGGATTTGGTTGGGTTTTCTTCCCTTGTTGAGAAGGGTTCCCTAGGATACTTCTTGTGTTCTTGTGCATGGTGCTTCTTCTTGTGATCTTGGTTGTTGCAACATTAATGGTTATGGTTAAATTCTAAAAATGGAATGAACTTCATGCTTAACATTGCTTATTGAAAAATCAACATGGTATCAAAGCATAGGTCTTGAATAACCCATTGCACAAATAAATTTCAACCATCCTCTCTCTCTCCTACAGAAACCGTACGACCCTCCTAGGGTTCCCAGAAAATCCGTATGGTCTGCTCTTCTGGAGGTTTTCAACACTTAGCACTTGGAAGTTGGGGATAAAAAGGGAATAAGAGTGTACAACCTCCTTCAGCACACCTCCAGCAAGCTTTAATTCAAAACTCTAAGCATTTTGAAATTTTGTCCCTAGGGTTTCGCTAATTTTTGCAGAAATTTCAGTATTAGGGTTTTTGTAACTCACTGAAGGAGATCTTCAGCTCACCAGTGTTCTCCTATATTTCAAAGGATTATTGTTGGCAGTCATAGGTCCAAAAAAACCTAAAATTTCTAGCCTAGCCTAGTCATTAGGTTTTCTATCCCAATTGACAAAGGGTTGTGAAGAATCTAAAATTATGATGAACAAAAAGTATGATAGAAGATAAGCTTGATGGATCAAGCAACTTCAAGTTTATGGAAGACAAGAATTCAAAGGAAGACTTATTGTGATTGATACAAGAAGGTTTCACTATGACATACCTCCTTCATGAAGATGTCAGAGGACATACATCATCCATGTACCATTGGAGAAATCATATCAGCACCCTCAATTATGCACTTGTATATATATTATTTGTATCATTTTCATGAGGGTAATTGCAAGACGAAGGAACCTTTTGCTAAAGTCTTGGATCCAGAGGGATCTCAGTGCATTTATAGGAACAACACACTGGAAGTGAAGACTCCATGTTTGATTGTTGTAATTGTCATTCCTCTAACCTATAATTCTAAAGTTTGACATTACAAGTAAGTGTTGTAGTTGTGACAACAATCCTTAAATTGTTTTGATTCTAGAGATTCACTAATTATTCTCCTTTAGGAGATATTATTGTTTTGGTTCCTCTTGTTTTCTTGTTCTAGGTAGATTAAGATCAAAGGAATATGTTTATCCTTCAGAGGGAGCCACTTGACTCAAAGGGAGTCGAAACTATTTGAGAAAGAGGAAGAATAGAACCATCATTGGGGAAACCAATGCAATAATACATGATCATAATATTTATATGATTATATGGGCATAAGCATGCATGACACAATATATGTTTAGAACAAGAGTCTTCACCGGACTTTGAAAAATAACTCTCGAAGAAGTATTCACTGGAATAAAGCCCGAGATTGAAAACTTTAGGTTATTTGGGTGCTCAGTGTATTTCATGTACCCAAAGAGAAGAAGTCCAAGATAGATCCTTTAGAAAGAAAGGATACAATGAATATTCAAAGACATTCTATATTGACATCCCTGGTCAGAGACAGATTGAGATAAGAAGAGATGTTTCCCTTGAAGAAGAGATAGTCTTTCAAAGATCTAGAGAATCTCATATAGAGATTAACAGTAAGAAAATACCTTCTCCCCCTTCAGCAGTTCAAAGGGAGACAATTACTATTCTAGTTACTCCATTTGCTCCAGTTGATATGTTTAGAGACATTTCAGTAGGGAATAAAGGGCCTACCTAGACACACTCTGCAAGAGGTAGAGAAACATACAAGCCTCTCAAGGCACATCCCGAGAAAGAAAAAGATATTTTCGAGCTATCTTCAGTCATGATCCACTTCATTGATGTTGAGCCTCCTTGTCTTAGAGAAGAAACATGAGAACATGTATGGAAAGATGTCATAACAAAAGAATACCAGTATATATTAAAGAATGATGTATAAGATATTATTCAGGGACCAGAAGGGAATTCTGTGGTAACTTCCAAGTAGATCTATAAGATCAAGCATGCAGTTGATGGAAGTGTCGAGAAATACAAAACAAAATCTATAGCCAGAGGTTTCTCAAAAACAGAGGGAGTTGTCTATGATGAGACACTTGATGCAGTAAACCCGATACACTTCCATCTGTACTACCATCCATGAGTTGGAAACTATATCAGATAGATAGATTATTGATGAGTTTGGATTTTAGCAAGAGTGTTGTTGATCCAAACCTATATCATTACAGTGCTGGTGACGAGAGCTTGATTTTGATGACTTATTCAGAAAGCCTTGTTGTTGGATACAAGTAATCCTTGACTTCTAAATTTGATATGAAGAATCTGAGTATGATGCACTACTTATTGGGACAAGAAGTATGATAGAGGAACGATGAGATTTTCTCAAGTCAAGGAAAATATACAGTGAAAATATTAAAGAAGTTCAGTATGACTGAATGCAAAATCCACCATGATGGATTTAAAGAAGAATATTGATGATGATTCAGACAAGACTAATCCACAACTGATTGGATCATTGATGTATCTGGTTAACACCAGAATTGATTCATGCCATGCAGTGAATGTGCTTAGTCATTTCATGAGTCAACTGAGATAGACTCACTAGACAACAACAAAAAATGTATTGAGATATATATGAGGCACAGTTATATATGGCCTGAGATATGCCTCCAGTGTGAACTTGATTTTGTAGGATATGTCGATTCAGATTGAGCAGAAAGTACAGTGGACCGGAAGATCACATCCAGTTGATGTTCTACCGTGAATTTTGCCATGGTTTCCTGATGTAGCAGAAAACAAAAATCTATGGCCTTGAGTACCACAGAGGAAGAGTATATAGCATCGAGTGTGCGAAGCAATGTGGATTCACAAGCTTCTGACAGATTTACTTGACCATGAGATGGATCCTATGATGATAATCAAGAGCCGTGTGTAAAGCTCCTTGAGAACCCAGTGTTTCCTAATGGATCAAAACACAATGAGATGAAATATCCTGATATCAGAGATATGATGCAGAGGGAAATCATACACATGCATTACATTCCTACACATGAGAAGATTGTAGACATATTCACCAAAACTAACTTGGTGAAGAATTCCTCCCTAGTTGAGAGGGAGTGTTGATGACTCCATCCAAGACAAAATTTAAAGTACATACGTGTGAGACTTGGCATGATGAAGAATGATTCCCTAGTTGAGAGGGAGTGTTGATGATTGCAGCTATGTGAGACATTCTCCAACTTACAAACCTATGAGATGTGGATCATTGCAGCTATGTGAGACATTCTCTAGCTTACAAACCTTAGAGAAAACCCCTGAGAAGGGTGTGTGGTTCCTATCTGAGACAGAGTTGGAACGTAGAGATGACCTCCTCCATATAGAGAGTTGAGAATAAATCTAGATGATTCTCCTGCGTAACACAGTGAGAAAGGTGATATGTACAGTTGGACATGCATGTGGCTTAACACAAGGTGAATGTGTGAAATCCAAAAGTGTTGGGTGCATCGTCATGAGAACATAAATGAAGATTATGTATTAGCCTCCTCTGAGTAGAAGAGTTGACGAGAAACTCTAGATGAATCTCATGTGTAATGCAGTGGGAAAGAATATATGTTGAGTGAACGTGCTTGTGGACAAGCACATGTGAATGTGATCCTAGTGGAAGAGTGCTAGTGAAGAAGTGGTTCTTTTGTGCAATGTAGTGAGCCAGAGATATGGACATCCCTATGGATGTGCCCCTAGTGGATGAGAACTAGTGGGTGTATCAAATCCTTTTCTATATTGTTCAAGAGAAGACCTTGTTGTAACCCTAATTGTAATGTAAAGGGTACAGGTAGGCCCCACCTTAATGTGAATAGCAATTAATGTAAAAGATAATTAATCTAGTTAATATTAATTATATTATAAGCTAGTGAGGTCGGCCCTATTGTGAAAATAGATACTTCTATTGACAGGCTAAGTCTAGTATAAGTAAAGGTAAATTCCCCACTGAGGAATCACATCTTTCATGTGAGTTTTGAAATTTTAGCAAGTACACCTTCTTGGGAAAAGTGCACACCTCTCTTGGGAGCTAGTCTTTTAGGGTTTGAGCACCCTCTTGTGTGATAGGTTTTCTTGGTGGTGAAGGTCTTTCTCTTGAAGAATATAGCAAAGGATTTTGTTGGACTTTCTTCCCTTGTTGAGAAGGGTTTCCCAGGATACTTCTTGTGTTCTTCTACATGGTGCTTCTTCTTATGATCTTGGTTGTTGAAACATTAATGGTCATGGTTAAATGATAAAAGTGGAATGAACTTCATGATTAACCTTGATTATGGAAAAATCAACATGATGCACTTGATGTTGTATAGGTGTTGGTGCATGTTTGATGCACTTGTTCAAATACAGGTTGTGGTACATAGTTGAATCTTGGCATCGTATAGGTTGATGGTTTGATACATGCTTTCATACATGGTTGAGACACTTATCTTGTGATGGTATGTTGGTGATATTGGTACATTCTTGGTAGAGGCATGTGTTGGTGATGTTGGACATATATTTGAGAGGTGTCCTTGGTATATGATCCATGTGAGAGGATCTGGTTGAGTATCACTGATAGTGGCAGGTTGGACAAGTTGACCACTGACACATTGATGTGACATGTTGGTGACAATGATAGGTTGGATACAGTGACATATTGATTGGTTATAGATTGATGTGATAGTGGCAGTGAAAGTGACAGTGGAATTGATTGTGGTAGTGATAGTTGGTTTACATTGATATTCCAGGGTGGAAGGACATGGCAAGTTAAGGAGGTTGTAGTCTCCTTCTAGTTGGTGTCAGAGAACACAAGGAGTTGGAGCTTCCTTCAAGTTGGAGCATGGGAACCAGGGGGTTTTAGCCTCCTTCAGGTTGGAGCTAGATAATTTAGGAAGTTGTAGCTTTATTTAGGTTGGAGCCTATAAATAGGGGTTCATAGCCTGCTTCCAATTGAAGTTGGAGAATTGGTAAGTTGGTGCTTCCAATGAATGTATTCTTTGATATATAAGAAAGAATTGTGTGGTTTTCTCCCATTTGGGTTTCCACATAAACTCTGGTGTACTGTGTATTTGATGTGATGTTGCTTACTTTTATATGCTCATGATATATTGAATGCAATCATAAATGATACATTGATGATATACTGCTGGCAAGATTGAAGTTTATATGCTGTGGTTAAATGGTAAAAGTGCTCATACTGATTC